>JAJJWX010000210.1:1800000-2359154 GCA_023529315.1 Papaver bracteatum
AATAAATGTTCAGTTAAGGATTTTTGTCTTCTACATTTTTTCAGGGTGGGAAGGAGAATCCAAAGAGAGAGAGAGTTAGCAAGAGCTAAGTTAAGGAAAATCGTATTGTTGTTGTGGTTGCGAATGAGTGGAAGTATAAGAGCGATACAGTGTTGCAGGTATTTGTTTCTCTTCGAATAATATTTTACAAATACATTTTCTTTAATTCATGTTTTATAGCTATTTTCTTTATGTTAGTGGTTTGTTAATTGGTAATGGGTTGGACTGCAGTGAGATTATGTTTAATCAAGTGTAAAGGTAACATCTGTTGTTAGTAAGTATGTAGGAGAACTTACTCAAGTTGATCTAAAGTACGGTGATCTACGGTTATCTATACACGATAGTGAATGCATTCGTTCGACTGTAATTCAAATTGCTTATCTTCTGCATGAGAAAGTTTTGTAGGTTTTTGCTTATGATTATGAATTCCAATTTTTCTTTTGCCTATTTTAATATATATAAGAGAGTTATTGTATCATAACTGCTCCCTCGCGTTGGCCAAAACATGAGTTTAATTTGGAACAATACATGTTATGGCAGTATTATTAGTGACGCCTTCTGGTTATTTTTCATAGGTCTGGGAATTCGATTAGCGGGAATTTAGGAGTTAAAAGTATAGATAACACAGATAAACCTTATGACAGACTTCTTTTAGTTTGTATTCATCTGTTAAATTTGTTGATTTCTTTTTTCCAAGAATTTATATTTTATTTTATCAATATTAATATTAATGCACTACATTTTTTCAAAACTTCTCAAAAAAAAAAATTGAAGTAAAAATAAATTGACTGGTCCTGAACGGGCCGAGAAAGTGTATGCAAATAAAAAGATCTTTCTTATAGGTTCCACATCATATATTCAGTCCCGGTGTAAGAGTTGCCCTTATCCATCATCATTAGATGGGGCGCTTATGGATGCTAACAAGGAGAAAAATATTTTGAAGGGAACATCATACTCGGGTTCATCCCCATCATCTACTGACACCGATGACAATTTCTCAAGTGAAATTAATGGTGAGAAAAAAAAAATGTTCCATTTCTTCGTTTGTGAATCATTTGTATATCAGATGCAAGGTTTAGTGATATTAAAACTGATTTTATTTCTTTAACTATTGTACACATATATACACTCAAAGTCTAGGTTCAAAAATCATTGTTTCCGATAGAATAGTTTGTATAGATTTTAGTTAAAATTTTATTTGTATAGATTTTGTATTTCTATTGTTTATCAAGTTGTTCGAGTTCTCATCCCTCATAGGTTTCTCTACTGATGAATTCTTCAATTCCACAATGGCTACCTCTCCGAAGAAGGTAGTATTTAGTAAAGGAAACTTATTATTACTTTTTTAGTTTAATTTAATTAGTATAGGAAACTGAATGCTTCATTTGTTATGTATGGGTATGTCTACTATTATTGTCAGTAAACTCCTTAAGGGATATGATGGTTCAAATAAAGCTAACTAGACCTAAGAAAAATTCTTGCATTTTCTCTTTGTTTTCTCTTTATTTGTATAATACTTGGTAAGATTAAGATTAATTGACTTTGGTGTGATCATAACTAGATCCACACATGGCTTACAGCTGGAGTGGGATAATTTTTTCAGTAAGTCTCCTTTGGCGAATGTATTTCTCCTGTTTTTTTTTTAAATATTGTAACCATGGTTATAAAATCAACATGTAAACTACCCTTTGTTGAGTATTTCATGTATATCAATTTGACTTTCTTTTGTTTTCTTCTAAGAGAGCTCCGTCTTAATTAATTTTGCATATACTTTTTATGCTTTACATCATGCTTTACATCATTTGATTTTGTTATCGGTGTATCAGTTTCGCTTAAGAATGCTTTTAGAATAGAGTAATTCTGAACAGATCGCCCCAAAAACCACTCTATAACCGTCATGTGAGTGGGGAGGGTGGGACCCTTTGCTAAGTCTAAGCGGTTTTGAGGGAGTTTATAGGGGTGGTTCGTTTAGAATTTTTGTTTAGAAAAAGTGATAAATCCAGATAAGCTTATTACTATTTTACACTTTCCAGAGTTACACTTTTCAGAGATTTGAATGGGATTCAGTTCGACTGTCTAACCGAAAATTGCAAACTAATTTGGCACATATTTTGTCCCATCTTGGAAATAATATCATTAGTTGAAAAGTTAATTATCATTATGTTATACAGTTAGTTTTTTTTTTGCAGTCTTGGGTGATAGTACTACCTTTATAATAATAATACTCCATATAGTATTTTAGAGCATCCACAATGGACGAGTAAAAGGTGGAGTATAACTATATTTGGTCGAAAATTCAATCACAGTGGACAAGAGTATAACCATATTTAGTTGGAGAGAGAATGTGTTTCGGAATAAATTTTGGCGGGAAGCTGGAGTAAAACTAAATTTAGTTAGGCGAAAATTAAATGTTCGTCTGGTATTAGGCGTAAATACCATCCATGTTTGAAGCGGGGCGTAAAACTTTTATTCCGTACCATGGTTAGGCGTAGAAAGAATGTTCGCCTCATTCGTGCGTAGATTATAAGTTACGCCTGAACTTAGCACACACACGATTGGCACGATGCAAATGAGATGGGGCGTACATATAAGTTTCGCCTGGTTCGGGCATATGTTTAAGTTACGCCTAACTATAATTTTGCTCCAATACCATTTTGTTTAAACACCCCCAACCCCAATTTTTTTTAAGTTTTTGGTTTTAGTATGGTCGCTCCAATGTGGACGCTCTTAGGGTCTATGATAATAGGCTATTCGGTTCGAGACTGGAAGTGAAATTATGTAATGCAAATGAATATAAATGTTGGTTAATTTTTTTTTTCCTTTGATTGGAATTTTGCTTAAAGTGACTTATGTTTAATGTTAATAGGATTTATGTGAGGGAGAGGTTTTTGAACATTGAGTGTGGGATTTATCATGCATAATCGATGTAATGTCAAGGTGGGTTCTTTTGATGCACCATGGATAACCCAGGAGAATTTGGGAGTAGGTTTGTTGTTCCTTTTCTTTTATATAGGAGAATTCGGGAGTAGGTTTGATTGATGATTTGTAATCAAAATCAATAGGATTTAAAAAAAAAAAAAAAAAAAAAGGTTCTCGGTCAAATTAAGGCTAAGAAGTTCTTTACAGACTGTTTTTGGTAAAAGATACTTCCCTTAAATGTGAATCTGCCTATTATTTTTTATATTGTGACGCACATATATGATCCGTGTTATTATTTTTTGTATTGTGACGCAGATATATGATCCCCGATGGGCGATGCCGCGATGGCACGCAATTAGGAATTAGGATTTTTTTTAATGGATTTTTAAATGCACATGATGCTTGACTTAATATTTTTAGCCTGACTCCTATTATCCACACCGATGTTGTATCATCAACATCACGAGGATATCAAAACATGTTGCGCAAATACGCTTTTATATATTAGTTCACGAGAAAAATAGTGTAGTAAAATGTAATTTAGAAATCATATTTATTTGTATAACAAGTAGATTATATATAATGTTTTTTTGTATGACCGTGATTTAAAACTCATGTTTGATAGAAGAGTTGGTACTTTTCAGTTATTTTATTCTTTTTATATCAATAGAAGTACTATTTCTTTATGTATTGCATATTACCATATCATAAGGTATTAAAAAAAAATATCAATCAATAAATAATCTACAAAACAAAAAGAATTTCTATAAAATATTTCAATGCATATGGACAACGGGTGTGGGGCGAAACCCTCCACTTAAATAATAACATTGAAAGAACATACATAGCCAAACATTGAAAAAACATGCACAACCAAATAGTAAATCCACTGTTGGAAACACATGCACACGGATATCTGTACAACCATATCAAGTTATAGGAGGACCTTCCAGTGGGTTTACTCTAAATTTAATGTTTTCCTAATATAATCAAAATTGTACACTGTAATAGGTGATAGCCCTTGCATGCTTTTGATTTGGATTTAGATATTATGGGTGAAGAAAATAAAATAATTCTTATTCTGATTTAGATTAAGATTTTATGAGTGAAGAAGGTATTAGATTACTGAAATAATACAATTCATGAATCAAACTGAGCAAAGTTAATTTAAATGCTATATATTTTTTATGACAAATTTCGAATGAAAACATGTTTAACAGTTCATGAATTTAATGAGTGAAGAAAGTATTAGAAATTGATATTTATAGAAAAAGAGGAAGATTACTGCAATAATATAGTTCATGAATCAGAATGAGAAAAGAATACCTTTTATAGATTTTTGATGATAAAATTCGGATGAAAACACGTTTAACAGTTCAAGAATTTAAGAAGAAAAATTAAAACTTCATGGACGTAGAAAATATTAAGATTTAACATTTGAGGGAAATTTCATGGGATGAAAGAGATTAGAAATGATGTAGGATAAGAAATTAAGAGAAATCTTTAGATTATATAAAGATTACTTTATATTTATGTATATTGTTTTACGCTATTAAGGCAAACCTTTCTGTAAGAATTTAGGAAAAAACTCGAGGAAACGAAAGAATTGATAGAATCAATAACTTGGATATTATGTTTATGCCCGACAACCCAAGTCTAAATATCTCAATGAGGTGGATCGAAATCGATTTGGTGTGTTCTCACCCAGTTGGATCGACTGACATTGGGCTTTACTAAAATAAATAGTACGTAAAGCAATAAAGCCCCAAATTGAATAAGGAAGATGATGTGCAAACCAAATTTGGAGCGCTATTAAAAAAAATATAGGCTCCACCTTATACACCGTACAGAGATTGTTACAATTCTTATCCTAAAACACAAATATGTTCACCAAGATCTCTGCGTAGCACCAAATATCCCACAATATACTAATCATCAACATGTATCAAACTTTCCTACTAATTAAAAAATAAACTATCAATCATTTTTTAAGATGTTCCAATGTATAAACCACGGGCGCGGGGCGAAGCCCCGCCACACCAAATCGACACTTCATAACAGACCCGGTGCGTAGACGGGTTACACACTAGTATGACTGATGGTTCTTCGATGTTGCTGGGTTCGGTGATAGAGGAGGTTACCGGACTTGGATATGGGACAGAGTTTGAGAGAAGTCAGGAAGGCGGTGATGGAGTTTGGTTGCTGTGAAAGACCAGTTGAGGATAGATAGAGAAGATTTCCGAGTAATGAAAATATTTGGACGCGGAGTGGAGATATGAATTTGGTACTACAGGGAACAGAGAATTTTATGTATACGCAACATTAAAACCAGAAACATTGGTGTTCATGGGGTCCGCTGAAGTCTATAGCCAGTCACGAGCCAGGAGTACTGTCTTAGAATGCTTCCCTTCACACAGGATCAACATCAGTTAATATCTAACACGAGAAATCCTTCCCAGCTGACTTTAATGTTTATCGTATGCGACTTTTGTGGATCGTACCTGGCAAACTCATGCTTGTATAAAGCATCCAGAAGTAAAGAAGAAATATAAGTTTTTGGGAGAGAAAAATACACAGTGAGAAGAGAGAAAGGTTCTTTATTTCATATTTTAGGGTTTACCCTATTAGGGTAAACCAAGTATTTTCTTCTTCTTCCATATATTTTTCATGGGTTTTAGAAAATCCATGTGTAGCTAATTTTATTGATTAAGGTATGATTTCAAAGTCTGATTAATGGAACTTTAATTCTTTTCACAAGTTTATTCTGAGTTTAATTTCTCGTTGATTGTCTCTATTATTTTTATCGTCTAAGATTACTATTGGGTTATTCAATTGGACATTTGAATTAACCTGATAGTAATTCTTCTACTAGTATTGGGGTTGGTGATATGTGTAATAGTCACTCAATTCCATACACAAGTAGTAAATCGCAAAAGCTGACAGAGGGATTCTGTTAAGCAATTTTGTATAGAGACGACACCAGTAAGCAGACCGAGCTTATGCGTCTGATGCTAGGATCAACCTAATTCACCAATCATAAAGCATATGCTAATTTACATCCTGAGTCCGCTACTTCTTGGTGGGTTAGTTGGATAGAATCTGGTAGTCGAGCGCTTCCGTATCCAGTGGCAACAGGAATTCCGGGGATAACAGAGCTTATTTCTATTCTACGGTTGGTAACAATGGAAATTCTACAAGAAATAAACAAGTACTTTTATTAAGTTTCTGTTCAGTGGCGGCGAATTATTCCTTAATCATCTTTGCTTTCTTATTATCTTTTTATTTGGCTTTTATCAAACAATCCCCCTTGTCTTTTACTTTATTTTGCTGATCAAATAACCTTTCAATTACACAGCTCTCTGTGGGAACGATCTCTTACTACCTCTATATTACCAGTTAATTAGTGGGAAATATCTTGAATAATTTGTTGCACTTACGACACGCATCAAATTTTGGCACCGTCGCCGGGGAGCGGTTGCTAATTGATTTGTTATTTGTTTAGCTAGCTTTTATTTTTGTTTTGATTTTTTTCTATCTTGTGAGTCGTCATGTTTCCTTACGGAAATAACATGTACGGAGCACAAGATTTCACATACAACAGTGGTAATCAATATGGTTTTCAATCTCAACAACCTTATGACGGGCTTGTAAGTGAACAATCACAATGATGGGAGGATAGTTATGCTTCTAATCCTATTTCTTCAAGTGTTGCGGAACAAATGTGTACCATGATGGAAGATATTCGCATACAAATGGAAAAATATTACCATGGGTTAGAGCATCATCAACAAAGCGTTGATCAATCACTCCAAGAATTTCAAGAGGGTATTAACAACTTAAGAAGAGACATGGATCAGATTGAGGAATAAATGGAGATAGAGCATCATCAATAAAGCGTTGATCAATCACTCTAAGAATTTCAAGAGGGTATTAACAACTTAAGAAGTGACATGGATCAGATTAAGGAAGAAATGGAGAAAGATGAGCAACCTTTGTAAATTCCATGTAATAGTGATGAAGTTATTCCAGCTCCTGATCATTATAAAGATAACTCACCTATTCAAAAGGAGGAGCCTTGGAATGACCGAACCATTGTTATGAACGGTATAACATACTCAAATGCATATCAATGTTACAATGAATATACGGATTATAATGTTTTTAGGACGGTTGATTTGCAAGAAGTAGACCCAATTATTCCTTCGTCGGAGACTCATATGGAGGACTCTAAGATTTGCACCAATGAACTAGACTTTTTGGGGGAAGATTCTGATTTCGATGACGAGATTGTTGAAGAGATAGAGATTGAGAAAGAAACCAAATTGATTGAAGTCGTGGAAGACCCAGTTGAACTTTCTAAAAATTGTAACGATGCTGAGATTTCGGTTGAAGCAGAAAATAATAGTTCGATAGAGGACCAGGATATACTTGAGGTAAATAATTCTCTAGAGATAAAATATGAGGATCAAGAACAAGGTTTGTCTAATCCTTTGCATAATTTTATATCTATTGATCCTTTCCATCCAAGTGAAGTAGTTTCTCAAAGAGTTGTTAATCCATGTTTTAGGAAAATACCTCACTTAGGATTGGAGTTGTGTGCTTCTAAAGGTTTAAAGGATTATTTTACTTCTAAGTATCCACCACTTGATGTGTTTGATTCTAATATTGTGTAGGTTCACCAAGAAGAACCTTTTGAAGTTCCCGAATTTTATGTTCTCTATCCACTTTCGAGTGTAAAAAGGACTAAGTGTGGGGGAAACTTCAATAAAGTGATAGCTCATATATTTATATCTTATGTTAATGTTTTCATAAAGTTGTTACTAGAATTGCATATTATTTTCTGGGCAGACTAACATATTTTCAGATTTTTGGTGTATGGACGATAACTAGAAGGTCAGGATGAGGACGTTAAACTAAGCGTTGAATGGGAGGCAACCCATATGTTTTGTATTTTCTATCCTTTTTAGTTTTCATCTTTTGTATATCATATTAGGATTTCCCACCTTGACTTTACTTAGGACGGGATAATTACATTGAGGACAATGTAAAGTTTAAGTGTGGGGGAGTGTTTGGATATTTTGCATATAGATTTTTCAAAATTTTGCATAAAAACCTTCAACTTGTAGAGATTTTAGAGTCACTAGCATATTTCTAGGGATGTTTACATAGAGATTCTGACCGACATAACTGAACTTGGAAGTGTTAAGGAACTACGTTCAGATTCTTACGAATTGGAGTTTTAAATAATGGATTCAATCATGCCGGTGATGCAAATGAGGAGCAGAGAGAAATTCATTATTAGAGTTACTGATCAATCGTTAGTGGAGACTACCCATTTTCAAATCAACAGAGGCACCAGAATAAATTTTCTTAGTAGCCAACTAAAAAGCTTTCTTTTGAGTGTGTGTCACCGTATGTTAATTCCGGGTAGAATGGTTAGCTATCCAACTTCACACCAATTTTTAGCACTATTTTTGATCTCTTGAGTGCTAATTTTGTCAATCATGAGGGTGACGTCCATAGATGAAAACCACCTTCTTGTAGTTTGATTTGCAGTTAGCACCATTCTCTCTCTCGCCAACAACAATCCATAGAAACATATCATCATCAACAAGCAGAGCAACATCAAAATCTACAAGGAAAGTTGAAGACGTTTGAGGTTTACAAGCAACAATACAAGGAAGAGCAAAATTTCATATCCAAGTAAAGCAACATACAATGAGCAGATTTTTATATACATGTTGAAGACTTACATATAAGGAGCGGAATTATATATCCAAGTATGAAGACTTATTTACAAGAGGGAAGAAAATCAAAAGATGAGATTATTGAAGTTTAGGATACAAAGACAATACATGTTGTGAAGATCAAAGTGGTAAAGTACTTCTTTCATGGCCATGGTATTTTAATTTTGTTATTATTTTTGTAGTTGCAATCTTTTTATTTTAAAAAAAATGAGAAAATTGAATAGAGAAAAATAAAAAATAAAAATTGAAAATAAAAGAAAAGAAAAGTAAAGAAAAATATACAAAAAGATTTGCATTTAGGTTGTTATTTATTCAATAAGGCCGTGGGGAAGAAAAATATATAAAGAGGTTTCAAGCAATAAGGAATTTGAGGAAAAGAGTAGCAAATTGTCAGAGTTCTACAAAGTTCAAAAGTTTATCATCAGCAGTTGAAGACTGAAGACGAAGACCAAGAAGATGAAGAAGACGAGTCGATCGAAAACGTTTCTATTGGATGTTGTGAGAGTGGTGTTATCATCATTGCAATCGGATGTGAAGGTGGTAAGTACTCCCATCCTTTCTATAGTGGTTGATTTCCTTTTTTAGAGATCATCAAAAAAATATTTTTATTTTCCACGATTTTGTGGAGTCTCCAGAAATAATTCGGAAGGTTTCCTTCCCACCATTCAACGTGTCTAGGATTCTCTCTTCATTCCTACCTGCACACATGTGAGACCCATAAAAAAGCCTCTTATTTAGTGCAATTATCATAAAATCCTTTTTAGTGAGGCAAAAGTCGAGGCGAAATGATTATTGGTCGCTCTCAAACACGCATTCTCTCATTATGGTGTGGTTATTTCTCACTCAAGATTTAATAATGAATATGTTCTTTGGTTTTTCTAACTTCTTATTACTAGCATGCATAAACTCTATGTCCTCATAGCTCTTTGGATGCTTGGGAAGATGGAAAACTTTGAAGTTGGAGTAGGTTTTGTGGGTATATCTCTCGTAAGTCCTCACGAGACTATAACTCGTCCACTAGGGACACCTAGGGGTTTAAAGGCTTGTTGCACATGCTAAGTGCAACCGTATCCTCGGCGAAATGGAGTTGTTGTAGTTTAGTTTAGTTTGCTCGAGGACTAGAAAAAGGCAAGTGTGGGGGAATTTGATAAGTGCATATTTTACATATATTTAGTGTGAATTCCATGCTAGTAATTGTTGATCTTCTTGCAAATTATTGTATATTACGCATGTTTTCTTTTATGTGGGAATGTTAAATATGCCCCTACTATCCATGGGTCATGCAAAAATACCATTATCCGTTATGTATATACCCCTCACCTTCTCAAAGGTAGTCAATTTAATCTTAAATCCCGTAAATACCCTTTTCATGTCGGTAAAGAAATAGATTGTAATAAAAATCATTACATTTTGTAGTTTCAGATCTGAAAATCGCTCTCTCCTCTTTTATCATCCACCATCACCACCGTCACCACCTTTGCAATTACCACCACCTCCGCAATCACCATCTCCGCCACCAATGAAATCTTCACAATTAAACCTCATAGTCACCATCAATAATTCATTTTCTCTGATTTTAAGAGTTATTTCAATGTTAGTTGAAGATCCAGATGATCGAGATAGAGATTTTGGTTTCTGGTAATATCGGTTTGATTTGTTGATTTAGGTTTTTAATTTTCTGGTAGTTATCGATTTTCTTTGTTGCATGTTTAGTTTAGTTGAAATCAAAAAAGTTACAAATGGATCTGAAAAACTCCGATGGATCAATAAAATCAAACCCTTCCATTACCATCAACATTCATCACTGCCTTCCCAATTTCCACATGACCACCACAATATTTAGTATTGAATATATATTAATTAGATGCATGTATGTGAATAATTACTGAAAGCTTTGTTTTTTAAGTTTACTACATTGCTTCCTTATGCTTTTGATAGTTAGGCAGGTGGCACGTCAATTTGAAGGTGAGGGATTTTTTAATTTTTAGTAGCGAGAATTGTGAAAAATGTTATTGTTTGATTCAGTCTGTATTGGCATTGTTTAATGAAACTTCTGGGTTGCAAGTTGAATTGTGTTTTGAAAATTTAGGTGATTCTGTTGAATTGTGTTTTCAAAATTTAGGTGATTCTGTTTGTATCGATTGTTTACTATAATTTCTTGGATTCTACGTCTACTATGGGTGCATGTTATGGGTTGTGAAAATTTTAGATGATTCTGTTGGTTTTGATTATGTGTTAAGTTTTGAGGATTATGCAGATTTAGTGAAAAAATTGGGAACAATAGCAAGTTCTGGCACCAACGAGTTTATGGACGCTTTACAAGCTGGTGCAGATGTTATTATGATTGGACAATTTGATGTTGGGTTTTACTCTGCTTATCTTGTAGATGAGAAAGTTATTGTGACTATTAAACATAATGATGATGATCAATACACTTGGGGGTCTCTAGTGCCAGCAGGTAAGCTTGAAGCTTAATTACCATTCTAAGCAATACCATATTCTAATTTTCATATGTTCGAATAACCACAACTGAAATCCGTGGACCTGTAGTATTATGTTTTAGAAATAGATTTGTTTGTTCTTGTATGGTTTTACTACTGAAATCTAGTTCTTTTCATTTTCTAGTTAACAAACTATAGGTTGGATAATGTCGTCGTTCAATGTTTTTCTATTTGATCATGAATGATTACCTTTTAGATTTAATGAATTCTATAATCTATTATTTCTCTCTTAACCAAGCGTGCGTAACTAATTTTTCTATCACATATTATCTCTTAGGTTCCATGCATGTAATATGATAATTGGTGACCAGTACTGATTATGTATAGATATGTAGAAGTTGCTCCCTGATTTGATAAGTGGTGATCAATGATGCTAGGATAACTCTTAAATGGGGTATTTGCAGGTGAGATTAGTGTTGTAAATTCAGTCAAAATTCTTGACACTAGATATCGATAAGCTGAATTATAGGTTGGATTGTTGTTGCAACTTTGTGTGGTGTTTGTTACTAATAGTGTTTTAAATATGTTTTTGTTGTGCTGATTTATGAGTGTGTTTGGAATTTTGACATTTCACTAAGTTTAACATTCCAGGTTATAGTGTAGCTGCAATTAGGAGATGTAGTTAATGGCCGTGCATTGGTGATGTTGATGTTAAAAGGATGGGAAGATGAAATTACAGGTTTGTTGAGCTAGATTTTGGGGACAACTTAATTCCAGATTGGAGGCAACTTGAGCTAGTTGATTCCATATTCGAAGGAAACTTGAGGTAGTTGCCTCCATATTTCAAGACAACTTGGGCTAGTTGCTTTCACTTTTGAAGACAACTTTGTGCTAGTTGCCTTCACTTTTGAAGACAACTTTGTGCTAGTTTCCTTCACTTTTGAGGACAACTTGAGCTAGTTGCCTCAAATTCGGAGATAACTTGAGCTAGTTGCCTCTATTTTATTTTGCAACTTATTCCTGTACACTATTTATTAGAGACAACTTAAGCTAGTTGCCTCCACTTTTGGAGACAACTTGAACTAGTTGCCTCCGATATGGACATTATTTATTAGAGACAACTTGAGCTAGTTGCCTCTTATATGGACATAACTTAAGCAAGTTGACTCCACATGGTAGTGGTGGTCGTCAGTGGTGGTGGTTGGCGGCGGTGGCGGTGGGTGGCGGTGGCGGACAGTGGTGGTGGTTGGCAGTGTTGGTGGACAGTGGTGGTTGGCGGCGGCGGTGGTGGTTGGCGGTGGACAATGGTGGTGGACAGTAGATGTAGTCTTTTTTTTTCCTTTGTTTTTAAATAGTGGTTAGTGATTTTGTATATACACTATATAAAGGAGGGTATTTTAGTAATGTATTAGGATTAGGGGTATTTGTAAAGTTCATAAGGGTATTTTTGCAAGGGGTCTCATAGTATGGGTATATAGATAATGTTCCCTTCTTTTATTTGTGTTTTATTAGGTGAATCATCCAAAAAGAAGTGAAAATAGCTACAAAAGTGAAGTCACAAGTTAAGAAGGGCCAAAGACCCAGTGGAACTCATTCAAATGGAGGATTTCTAGTCATCATTTCGTAGAGGACAATAAGAAGAAGTTAATGGCGAAAGAACGGAGTCATTCTGAGCTCGTATGAAGAAGTTATGAGCAAAGTAAGAACTTAGAAGACTATAAGGGTCATTTCATAGGCTATTGCTACTGGCACCCCGCTGTATGTTAAGGGGTAGTCATTCTGTTAAGGGGAACTCAAGTTATAGGGAACTGCTAAAGGAAGTTCGGTCTTTTACAAAAGGGAGGCAATAATTCAAAATCCGTTGAAGGCACCCGACCTAGTTACTCGGGGCACTTCGTCTTCATTAATCCAAACCAGGCACAATCGATGGCTGTTGTTACTCATGATTGATCATCATAATCATGATGATAACTGATTTGAAGTGATTCTCGAATGGGTCATTAGGTTACTGAAGGTATTATAATACATGGGTTGTTGTTGGATTTCGATATTTCAGTGGAGTTGAGCTTGGCAGTGGTCGATGGATGGTGACTGATGGATATGGGAAGTCAACATAGATAAACATGGATGAATCTCGAGTCTGTGGCTTGAGTTTGTGTTGCTGGTGTCATTTGATGATAAAGATAAGGAGGAGTTACGATGGAGTTTTAAACTGCAGGTGATGTTCGAAGGAGGATGAGTTGCTGATAGTGAACGAGATGAGAACAGAGCTTTGGGTAATGGAAAATGAGTCGAGAAATATGGTGTTAGTAAGTTAATACTGAGATGGAGTTGGATGTGGTGATATGAAGCTCCTCGCCGTTGGCAGCGAATTATGATGGGTCCAGGGGCGGATCTTTGTTATGACTGGGGCTAGCTTAAGCCAGTCCTAAGTCCAAAAAAAACTTCTATTTTGTAGTGCAATTGTGTTTGGTTACAAAAAATTAAGCCTAAACACTAGGCTTAAGCCAGCCCAAGTTAAGCCGATTTGTTTTCAAGGCACCCCAACATTCATTTTCTGGTTCCGCCACTGGATGGGTCTGTTGTTGTAGTGCTTGAGTTTCGAAGGTTTGTTGCCATTAATTGGCACTTACAGAGTTGAACTGTTATTTATGGATGATAAGAGAATGGGGAAGTGGTGCTGTGATGGTCCTGATGGAGAAGTCACGAAAAATATAGAAGGAAGAGGAGCATGGCAGTTGATCGAGTTTGGCAGAGATAGAACTACTAGGTTTAGGGTAAGTTTAACAGATGATAGAATGAACAGAATAAAGAGATAATTAACTTAAAGATGGAAGACGTTTTTTAACTAATATCGATTGTATTTTAATATATTATTTCCTAAACAACTCTAGTTTCCTAATATACAGAAAACTAATAGGGTACCGTGTGTTATGTTACACACGTACCACATGATGTGTCAACACCCTCCCGCAAGCGTAACGGGTTATCCTGAACCGTTATCTTGAATCTTAAAATTAAAAAACGATCCTTGGACAATGGTTTTGTGAGTATATCCGCAATTTGAGCTTTAGAGGATATAAACCTGACATCAAGAAGTTTAGAAGCAACTTGATCACGAACAAAATGATAATCAATCTCAATATTCTTTGTTCTTGCATGAAATATGGGATTGACAGTGAGATAAGTAGCACCATAGAACATGAGGAGATTGAGTAGACACACTAAGTTCTGAAAGAAGTGACTGAATCCACATAATTTCAGCAGTGGCAATTGCAAGCCCCCTATATTCCGCTTCAGTACTAGAACGAGACACTATTTTCTGCTTACGAGCACTCCAAGAGATAATATTACCACCCAAATAAACACAATAACCACTAGTTGAACGACGATCATTAAGAGAACCAGCCCAATCAGAGTCAGTATACGCATTGAATGATAACTTGAGAGAAGAAAAGGACGAAGAAGTATACCAAAAGTAGAAGTATTTTTGAGATAACGAAGTATACGTTTTACTAGTCCCCAGTGAAAAATAGTCGGTGCATGCATAAATTTACACACTTTATTAACAGCATAAGCCAAATCAGGACGAGTAAATGTTAAATATTGCAATGCTCCAACAATACTACGATATTCAGTAGCATCAGTTAATAGGGTACTACGATCCAAAGAGATGTCACCAGAAGTACTAAGTGGTGTTTGAATAGGTTTAACACCATCCATTTTTTCTCGAATAAGAAGATCATGAGCATACCTTTGTTGAGAAAGAAACAATCCTGAGGAAGTACGAATTTCTTCAATTCCAAGAAAATAAGACAAGGAACCAAAATCTTTGATAGCAAATTCTTGTTGCAGATGATCAATAGTGGATTTAATACCAGCGGAGTGGGAACCTGTAAAAATAATATCATACACATACACCAACAGATAAATAGTTCCATACGAACCATTGTAGATAAATAGAGAAGTGTCACACTTTGAAGTAACGAATCCAATTTGCAACAGAAAATTACTGAGCCGGTGGTACCATGCACGCGGAGCTTGCTTAAGTCCATAGATAGAACGATGTAGTTTGGATACATGTGTATGAAAACGAGGGTCAACGTAACCTGGAGGCTGTTTCATGTACACCTCTTCTTGGAGTTCGCCATGTAAGAAAGCATTATGCACATCAAGTTGGTGAATATGCCAATTGAAAGACATAGATAATGTAAGAATAATACGAATAGTGCATGGTTTAACAACCGGACTAAATGTTTCAGAAAAATCTATTCCTTATTGTTGATTATATCCTTTAGCAACCAAGCGAGACTAACGACGTTCAATTTCTCCATTCGACTTACGTTTGATACGAAATACCCATTTACATCCAATAACATTCATAGAAGGGTCATATGGTACTAATGTCCAAGTACCATTACGGAGCAATGCATTGATCTCATCGTCCGAGGAAACACGCCAATATGGATCTTTATGAGCTTCGGAAATACATGTTGGTTCTCGAAGAGAGTCACATAACAGAGCATATTTGGAGTTGGGCTTAAAGATTCCATCTCTGGCTCGAGTTACCATAGGATGATTTCCTAAAGTTGCTGGTGCAGTTGGTACGGTGGAGTCCAATATAGAAGATGTAGCAGGTGTAGGGGACAGGCCTGTCAGAGCTGGGACGCGATGGCAGGGACACGGAACTGAAGTGAAGAAGATACAGACAGAGTTTGGCAATATGACTGATGGTTCTTCGATGTTGCTGGGTTCAGTGATAGAGGAGGTTACCGAACTTGGATATGGGACCGAGTTTGAGAGAAGTCAGGAAGGAGGTGATGGAGTTTGGTTGTTGTGAAAGACCAGTTGAGGATAGATAGAGAATATTTCCGAGTAATGAAAAGATTTGGACGCGGAGTGGAGATATGAATTTGGTACGACAGGGAACAGAGAATTTTATGTATACACAGCATTAAAAGCAGAAACATTGGTGTTCATGGGGTCCGCTGAAGTCTATAGCCAGTCACGATCCAGGAGTATTGTCTTAGAATGCTTCCCTTCACACAGGATCAACAACAGTTAATATCTCACACGAGAAATCCTTCCCAGCCGACTTTAATGTTTATCACATGCGACTTTTGTGGATCGTACCCGGAGAACTCATACCTATATAAAGCATCCAGAAGTAAAGAAGAAATACAAGTTTTTGGGAGAGAAAAATACACAGTGAGAAGAGAGAAAGGTTCTTTATTTCATATTTTAGGGTTTACCCCATTAGGGGGAAACCAAATATTTTCTTCTTCTTCCATATATTTTTCATGGGTTTTAGAAAATCCATGTGTAGCTAATTTTACTGATTAAGGTATGATTTCAAAGTCCTGATTAATGGAACTTTAATTCTTTTCACAAGTTTATTCTGAGTTTAATTTCTCGTCGATTGTCTCTATTATTTTTATCGTCTAAGATTACTGTTAAGTTATTCAATTGGCCATTTGAATTAACCTGATAGTAGTTCTTCTACTAGTATTGGGGTTGATGATACGTGTAATAGTCACTCAATTCCATACACAAGTAGTAAATCGCAAAAGCTGACAGAGGAATTCTGTTAAGCAATTGTGTATAGAGACGACACTAGTAAGCAGACCGAGCTTATGCGTCTGATGCTAGGATCAACCTAATTCACAAAATTTAAAGCATCTGCTAATTTACATCATGAGTGCGCTACTTCTTGGTGGGTTATTTGGATAGAATATGGTAGTCGAGCGCTTCCGTATCCAGTGGCAACAAGAATTCCGGGGATAACAGAGCTTATTGGTGTTCTACGGTTGGTGACAATTGAAATTCTACATGAAATAAACAAATACTTTTATTAATTTTCTGTTCAGTGGTGGTAAATGATTCCTTAATCATCTTTGCTTTCTTATTATCTTTTTATTTTGCTTTCATCAAACAATCCCCCTTGTCTTTTACTTTATTTTGCTGATCAAATAACCTTTCAATTACACAGTTCTCTATGGGAACGATCTCTTACTACCGCTATATTACCAGTTAATTAGTAGGAAATATCTTGAATAATTTGTTGCACTTACGACATGCATCACGCTTCCCTCCCCAAAACCAACCCTCCTCCTTCACTTTGTGACCGAAGCAAGTCTGGAATGGCCATTTCTTGGTTTAGGCCGGATTTGTACAGATTGATCTCTCAAATCTAAAGTATTCCCTTGCAGTACATTATTTAGGGTTTAAATTCGTTTCTCACCCACACACACGAAATTACCGAAATCAGCAGAAACCATTTTCACCTCAAACAATAGTAATACGACTTTTGTCTCAAGATAGGAGATAAAGTAGATAGACTTTTGAGTAATTAGAGATGGCAAACGGGTGGGCCGGGGCAGGTCTGTTACGGGTTACACGTGTTCGGGTTAACACGGGTCAAAACCCGCGGGTCGAAATTCTTCACGGGTGGTCATTTCTTCAACCCGTGCCCGTAACGGGTTAAACTTGAGGGTTTACGGGTTACTCGGCTTGTTTAATTAATGTTAAAATTAAATCCAATTAAGTTAATTTGTGGTCCTGTTTAAGCTTTGAGCATCTTCTATCTATATTCAACATAAAAATCAAACAAGGATACATTCAATTTCAACACAAAAATTAAACACAGATCCATTCAACACAAAAATCAAGAGCTGCATCTGCAATGCATATTCATCTTCACAACAACCCTGTTCTAACATACATTTAAGTATGCACTTTCTCAAACAAATTTAGCAAAATCGAAAACCCAAGATGGATTTTGATTAATGACACAAACCGGTAAAACATTACTAGCTCAACAATAGAGTAATCCAATCAACAAAAATAGAATCGAGCAGAAGACAAAGATAACATAATATATAATGTTGAAAATCCACAAAAGCTATAATATATATGAAGTGCATCAATTGAACATTCAAACTTTTTAATAGCCATTACATGTACTCCATAAATAAGTACAAAAATCTATAAAACAAAATAAGTTACTCACGTACTGACAACACAAAGGCCAATGAATCCTCAATTGAACAACATCCTCAAAGAATTCCATACACAAGATACAAATGAAACACGGTATATTGCAAGATATGAATTTTTAGCAAATCAGTAGACCACCTTTTCACAGTTATTCATCAAAAATCCCAAAAGTAGGGAGTGAAGATAAAGAGAGTAAGAGTAAGAGACTAATTGACGAAAGTTATGTTAGATTAGACTTTTTTTTGTTTACTCCCTTTGTTCTCTCCGGGTTTTTTCGATCTTTGATTCTTTGAGAATGACCCCATCTCTGAGAGACCCTGTAAATCAATTTCTCGACTCAACAACACTAACTTTTTAAATTCACGACTTCTTCATCTTCTTTTTACTTAATTAACATCAATAACACCATTACTAACACCAACTGAACCTTTCCCCTCAACTCTCGGTCTCAATATCTCATTATCATCTCTAATTCCATAGCCAGTCGAAGAACGCAGAAGAAGAGAGCATCCGAGCAGAAGAAGAAAAGAAAATAATTTTTTGTTTTTTAGGTTTAGCCTTTTATACTTTAAACGTGGGGATAGGATTAACCCTAGATAACCTGACAGTCAGGATTAAATATAACTTTATTAATTAGGTCAGGTACTGTAGACGGGTTGAACCCGCGGGTTTACAAGATGGGCTGGGTTAGCCCGTTTTCCCACAAGCTGGCATTTCTACAACCCTAACCCGGCTTGTTTAGACACCAGCCGATCCGGGTGAGGGTATTTCACGGGTCGGGCCGGGCAAACCCGCGGGTTTTGGCTTGGTTGCCAGCTCTATAGAGTGATAGATAAGTTCAAGTCTCCACATACCTTTTAGTCGATGAAGATCCACTGGTTCCTTGAGTAGTCCTTCGCCTTGTATGATGATCGCCATGGAGTTCTTGATCTCAACCACACTTTCTATCCTAGTCCGAGACCTTAGCTATAGTAGACTAGAAATTAAAGACTTTATAGTTTTGATCACTAATATTGACAAACATGCTTGAGATAGAAACGCATGCGAGTTCGACCGAGCTATACTCTAACAATCTTCCCCTTTGTCAATTTTAGTGGAAAAACTATTAATACATATGGAATACAAAAATATATAAATAAACTTTGTAGCTCATATTCCACATGTCGTCTAATATTCAACAATACTCGAAATCTTCGTCACTTCCAAGTAATCCAATGATCCCAAAGGTTGTAAGTTTAGCATCATCGTTGTTGAAAATTCATAGTTATAACAACGAGAAAACAAGAGTTCTCAATCATTGTAATACAGTGTCATAGTATCATTACACAGCGTCAAAGTCCAATTGCATCACAACTTTAACAACAATACTATGGTGATACTTCACTCCCCCTTAGTCAATACTACATCTCACATGGAAACCACTCCCCCTTACATAATGATACGAAAACCATATGTATTTGTAGTGTTAACTACATATTAATTCTCCCCCTTTTTGTCAATAAAATTGGCAAAGGTACAAGAACGGGATCCTAATGAAATTTCTGTAAGAGACATTTCATGAGCAAAGGTAAATGTATATCATCTTGTTTAGATGCAATCATAAAGCCGAAGCTAAATGCATTCATCAAGGAGTTCATTAAGATACAAGATAACCACTCTAATATTCCACAGCCGCACTCCCCATAAAGATTTGGCAATTAAGAACAAGTTCAAAAGAATTTTCCCCCATAAAATGTCATTCCCAAGGGAACAACAAGAGCGACCTTAATTTCAAAAAAAAAGAAGGATTTCTTTAGACTCAACAAATCACATACAAGTATGAATTTGGAATCCAAAAAGAAATATTCAATCATATTAAACAAAGCGAACCAAGATTAATTTGACCAAATATGCTCGACACAAGTAAACTTATGGAGACTTAAAAAATTAATTTGATTAATTACAAGAAAACTCGCAAATAATCTAATTGTCATACTCAACCAAACTAATGACAAAAGTAATCAATTTAATTGGCAACACTCGACATAAGAAAATCTATGGAGCAATGACTAAGTTAATCATGAATAACCAACCTAGTCAAAGAAATTCTCAAACATAAGAAAACTTATGGAGTGATAACTAAATAACCACAGAAGATGATTAATTTAGTTCAACATGTTCAACAAAAAGTACCTTACGGAACAACAACTAAGCTAATCACAAAAGCAATCAACTTTTGTTATTTTAGTGCTCAACATAGGACACTTTATGGAACAACACAGTATTTACAAAAAAATTGTAGATCGGAGAATCGACCTTATACCATGGAACAAGCAAGGATTCATTCTATTTCCATCACCATTTTCATAATGACATACAATAGACATGATCCTTAAATCACAAAAGATTTTAACCTATCTTACATCAATAATTGACAATATAGGCTTAACTTTTGTGTTTGTCAAAAGTCTATTCATTCTTTTATCAATACTTGCATATCAATTCACGAACGACTTTACTTTTGACAAAATATGGGACAACAAGTTCACGGACGTAAACACACATATCCCATAAAAATATTGCAATATATAAAATCATAAAGATTAATACTGCAAAAATCATCTTCCAAACAAGTTTAGAATTTAAACCAATAAATATAAAAACAAGAAGATGAAAACTTTGGACATAGCTATGTGTAATCACAATAATTGCTATTCCAAACACTAGTTATTCTTCTAAACAAAACAAGAAAAATAAAATATTTACTAGATAAACAGAAATCAGAGTTCATTAAGAACCTCGTATCTTTCAATGAAACCATCAAAGAATGTATCGCTGATTTCCTTTATTCTCTTAACAGTAGACACACCATGTTCGTGAGTTAGAACACTAACTTTGCGATCAACCACCCGAGCAAATTTTCTAGCTTTGGCATAGTCCATGAGTTTCTTTTGATTCCGTATCAAAATATTCTGATTAGCAAGAATTCTGGTCTGACCATCTATAAGTTGGTTTATTTGCAATTGAAGATTTGCAAACTCGACCTTTGAATCATTCTGAAAACGAGTTAAATCCTTGACAAGATCATTAATCCAGGAGTTGTGATCCTTTCTTTCAAGCATCTTCTTCAGAACCATCTCCTGAATTGACTCACGTTCCCGATTGTCTTCCTCCATATCAAGATACACAATCTCTTGAGATCTTGCATAGTTCTCCATAAAAATTTATAGAACCGAAAATACAATATATAATAGGTATATATATGAGTTTGTGAACATGAGTAAGAAATTCTAGTTCTGAAAAACCCTAGGAGGAAACAGATGTTCATGCACTGTCAACAAAAACTCAAACAGAAACAATATACAACATACTTGAGTATTTCCCAATTAATTTCCTTGCACCTCTCAAGTTAGAAGCAAGGAAACAAATACCTGGAGTCAGGTAGTATAGTGGAAATCAATTCCACAATGATCATTGAGAAAGGAGTTGTATATATCATCTGACTGTTTGATCTTTGTTTTATTCACCTTTCTTCGGTTAACTTTCATCCCTGAAGGATAAGACATGGCGTACTTAACAAATCCATCAGATGGATTTCTCTAAGGACTAAGTCTGGGACCTTTTGCAATTGGTTCAAGAGGATCCGAAAAGATAGGAATCCATTTTCTAGACTTAGATTTACCATAGACATTCTTATAAGTACAGGAATCCTTTCTTCAGCAACACAAGAATTTATGCCAGAATGCACTTGGGCCCTGTGATAATTTCTAGAAAAGAGATCATTCTTATAAGGTTTCTGGTTTCTTGTGGGCATGCAATTCACTGCATTGGTCGACTGACTATTTGTTCCATTGACAGTGAAGTGAAGCAAATTATGAAGCTTAGAAATTTGTTTCCTTCTTGCAAAACAATGGATAACATAGTGATTTTTTTCCCACAAAAGGTACAGGTTTGTGGAGGAGAAGCAATAATTAGCACCTGTCCTAACTTCATAGCCATATGATAAGATTGCAAGTTATGTAACCTTTCCTTGACACAATCTTCTTCTGGAGAACGTTTCATCTTGTACAAAACATCACGAGAGTTAGTTTGTACAGAGTTTTTTCTGCTTAAGACAGAGTTTTCCTTCTCCAAGGATTTGCACTATTCATGGGCTAGAGTAAGAGATGCACTTATTTTCTCTTTTTCGACATGAAGTCTGTTGAGATTTGATGAATGAGTCTCGAGCAAACATTTTTCTCTAATTGAGTCTTCCTTAATAATATCCTCAAGAGAACTAATCTTTTCACGTTGTAGAGTAGTTTCTTGGAGAAGTTTCTCAATATTTTTAGAAAAGGACTTAATTATGTTATAGAGATCACGTTCTCGATCAAGAGACTTTTCAAATTCATCAATAAGCTGAATATGATCATTAAAATCAATAGTCTCAGCTATATTTTTTGAAATTCTGGTGAGCTCCTTTTTGGCTTTTGCCAGAGTGTCACATGCTTCATGAGAGTAAGATATGTTAATATTAGGTTGAACAATCTTTCTACCTAGGGATTCGAAAGAATCTACTAAGGAGAAATCCTTTGAGGTATTTCCAAGACACTTGGCATAATCAAAAGCTTTAGAAGACATCCTGGTAGGCGTCAATGAGATTTTGTCCTCAAACTCAGATTGCCACAAACACAGAATTTTAAGGTCTTAAACGTGTTTGCCTGCTCTGATACCAATTGAAAAAGAGGGGGTCCAATAACCACAACCAATATTTAGATTAGCAATCTGTATGGAAAAATCCGAGTTACTTTCTAGAGAATCAATTAGATAGTCAAACTCAATCAATAGAAAATATCTCAAGGAGTTATTCTCTCAATCTCTCAATTTGATTTACTCAAGCAAATACAATCTGCGATTCTTAATCAAAAAGAGATAACTTGGATGGTACCAAAGACCAATATCCAAGTGTCAATCAATTTAAATCAACAACCAATAAGGTCGGATATTCTAATTGATTGAACAACGCACAACCTGTATTATTTCAATTATATAATGAAATATAATGCGGAAAATAAATAACACAGACACCAGAGTTTTCTTAACGAGGAAACCGCAAATGCAGAAAAACCCCGGGACCTAGTCCATATTAAACATACACAGTATTAAGCCGATACAGATACTATCCTACTCCAAGCTAACTTCAGTCTGGACTGTAGTTGAACCCCAACCAATCTCACACTGATCCAAGGTACAGTTATGCTCCCGCGCCTCTGATCCTAGTAGGGTAATGCGCACTTGATTCCCTTAGATGATCTCACCCACAACCAAGAGTTGCTACGACCCAAAGTCGAAGACTTTAATAAATAAATCTGTCTCACACAGAAAAGTCTACAGGGATTGATAAATTCTTCTCCCACGAATAAACCTATGAGTTTTGTTCTATATTTATATAACTCAAGGTGAGCAGGAACCAATTGATAAAACCAGACTTATATTCCCAAAGAAAAGCTCAGCTTTATCAATCACCTCGCAATAAACTTAATCCACGCAGCGAAGAAGATTATTGAGGAATCACAAACGATGAGACGAAGTGTTTGTGACTACTTCTATATCTTGCCTATCGGAGATAGAAATCTCAAGCCAATTATTACAATTGTACTCGTACGATAGAAGATGCAAGATCATATCACACAACTATGATAAAAGTAGTATCGGTCTGGCTTCACAATCCCAATGAAGTCTTTAAGTCGTTAACCTGGTTTTAGAAGAAGAAAACCAAAGGTTAAAGGAGAATCTACTCTAGATTAGCAATCTAGTATCACACAGAATGTGTGGGGATTATATTTCCTAGTTGCTAGAGTTATCCCTTATATAGTCTCTCAAATCATGGTTTGCAATCAATGTTAGCTTACTAACAAAGCATTCAATATTCACCGTTAGATGAAAACCTTATTAGATTCAAGCTAATATTTATCAGCCGTTAGATCGAAAAAATAGCTTGTTATACACACTTGTAATGCACGTTTATAGGCTTGTGTAACCATACCCAACCTTGTACATTAGTTGGTTCAACACTAGTTAACAAATGGTTAGCCGTTTGATAACTTTCATATCAACCATATTCTTCTTCACCATAACTAGTCCAAATGAACTAGTTATAGAGTTGTTCAATTGCTTAGATCTTTATGTACTACACAAGACACAATTGAAGCAAAAACGATGTGATTCACTCGAATCGATTCATGAACTATAAATCCATGGTTTGCAATAGCATTCCTTAGTTTATTAACATAATTTCACAAACATCGTTTTTAGACATAACCTACTCAATTTCGCGGACTAGGTTCGCGGACTTAAGTTCCCGGATGGAGTTCACAAACTCCATCAAAAATCCTCGGTCGAGAACTTCCACTAGTTAGCGGACTGATTTCGCGGACTGAAGCTCACGCACTACACCGGTTTCACTTGATCAACAAAGTTCGAAAACTTCGGTTCAAGCAATAAGGACTTATACATATATGTGTTAGCACAACAATGCTTACATCCTCCAATGGTTATATTGTCTAAACTCTCATTTCAATCATTGAAACATTCTCAGAGGGCGTTATATAGTTGTTATTCACAAACTATTTTTCGTCAGAGCAATTTCCAAAATGATTAAAACATAACATGACTTTCGTCACTAGGTAAAGATGAACTTGGCTAAAGAGAAAGCTTTACCAACACATATTTCAAGAAATAGATAGGCGAGATATACTCGGCTCGAAATATCATATGTGTATAATCTTAGTTTGTATAGTAATACGACTTTTGTCTCAAGATAGGATATAGAGTAGATAGATTTTTGAGTGATAGATAAGTTCAAGTTTCCACATACCTTTTAGTAGATGAAGTTCCACTGGTTCCTTGAGTAGTCCTTCATCTTTTATGATGATTGCCATGGAGTTCTTGAGCTCAACTACACTTTCTATCCTAGTCCGAGACCTTTGTTATAGTAGACTAGAAATCAAAGAATTTATAGTTTTGATCCCTAATATTGACAAACATGCTTGAGATAGCAACGCATGCGAGTTCGACCGATCTATGCTCTAATAGTTTCCTTCTCCGTTCTTTTTTACTTACGCAAAAAAGTGCAAAGTCCATTAGAAAAGACAAAATAAAGTCTTATGATATTCAAACCTATAAGAGTTTATCTTTCATTCTTCACTTAAAAACCAATGCTGGATGTATTTGAAATTAGAAAAATTTCATCCCGCAAGACTTGCTTAGACAACCATATATAGAAAAAAATACTTTATATCTGGTTAGTTTTTCATTCACATACTTTTGCAGAGCTTGTGTGGCGTTGTTATAGGAAAGAAAAGAAAATAATTGGGCTAGGAGTACAAAGTCATGGACATATAAGATAACTTCTTATAAGACCAATCATCTTTATCTGACCCATGCTATATAGGACGATGGTGCTTCTAGTTTGCAGAATATCCCATATTCAATAAGTTCCGATTGTTTGTGGTATTTCAATATTTGCTGATTGTTGTTAGATGGATACATCAAATTCAAGTCAAGCTACACCAACTTCAACTCTGCAAACTTAAGTTGTATCATCATCTAATCAACCTGCATCACAGACACCTATAATTGAAGCTATTCCTACAACTGAAGTTACAAATATTGAAGATGATGAAGCCAAACAAATATCCAACAAATTTAAATTTAATATATGGAATGGTTTTTCCAGGATAAGTCTAGTCTGTGCTGGATGCCATCATTGTAAGAAACCATTTGCTGCAGATAATGACAGAAATCATATTTCTCGCTTATGGAAGCATTTGAAAAGATGCCCCTCAAATTCTAATTAGAAGAATGTAAAGGGACAGAAAACTCTGATGAAGCCACCCCTAAGACCAGGTGAGAATGGTAAAATACTTGCTTTTACTTATCAAGAGTACTAGATCTTAACCCGTGCCGTTACGGCACGGGATGTTTTATCTCTAATACGATATTGTTCGCATTCCTCTTGCTTTATTTTATTCGCGAGTAATTATTTTGATATTCAAATAGGTTTTGGGAAACAAAATGGGTTACCTGATCTTTTTTTTTTTT
The DNA here is from genome assembly GCA_023529315.1 of Papaver bracteatum. NCBI lineage: Eukaryota > Viridiplantae > Streptophyta > Magnoliopsida > Ranunculales > Papaveraceae > Papaver > Papaver bracteatum. The sequence continues at coordinate 1,826,204 of JAJJWX010000210.1, forward strand.
TTACTTAAGCATGTTATTCCAATTTATTATCTGGACGGAGTAATAATGCTGTGCCAACATGAAAATAAAATAAAAAATATAGTAAATAAAAATTTTCCCCATTTATTGTTCCATCATACCATAATTTCAAACTTCAAAAAGAATATTTCATCTAACAGTACATATACCTAAACTGCTAATCCAACTCCATGATGTTTATGAATACATTTGTTCCGAAATTATTAATAACTAAGGCTCTTAGGAGTGAAGCAAAAACCCATAATATTTTCCTTACTATAGATAAACACTATTTATTTATTTTTTGCAAATGTGAGAGTTATAAAAATGAAAAACCCTTGGCTATTGGAAGGCTGAGATATACACATGTGAGTTGAAAAAAATAAACTTATAATAGTAAATCAAAACATGTGTAAGGTTCTTTCTCAATCATATTGATAACATAAAATTGAAGAAATTCGCGGATAAAAAGATTTCACACCAACTATGCTAAGTAGTGCACGAATGACGTTCTCACATCTGGTGTTACTCAAGTAATTTGGTGTTTTAAAAAGCATAGTCATATTGATATTTGTATCTACATAAATTCAACTAACCTTCCGAAGAAAAATTATTAGTTTCAAGGTAGAGCCGACACAAACTTCTGTCGCTTTCAATGTATACAACACACATTGGGTTTAATCGGCCTTGAGATTAAACAAATACCCCAACATTAGTAAAAAAATGTCTACAAATACGGGATCGAAACAAAGTGCTTACGGGAAAAATGAGAGACTAACATCAGTTCTACAAAGAAAATACCCTATATGTATCAAAGTTTGTTAACCAAACATGTATTCAAATTAAAAAGTCATCAACTTAACACAAAAATGTAAAAGAACCCAAGTTAAATCAATACTTGCATAAACAAAACTTATAAGAGAATTTTGTAATTATTTAATACTTTTAAAATCACTATTAGAGATTTAATTGCATGCCACGTTAAAAACTACGGTAGGACGAAATCACCAGATTAATCTATAGAAATTTCACCGGATATGTAGCAATTCAGAGAAGTTTACACTGGTGGTGATGCGTTCCATCTAAGTGTTGTTCGATTGATTATTTTTTTAGAAGGTTTCGGTTTTCATTGGAGAAACCGAGAGGGAGCGTTTCATTATATTCATTATCATTCAGAAATCCAAGACCAACTCGCCATCTGCTTATGGGATCTCAATACAACCTTAGATTTATCTATTAGACGGAGAAACCTTGATACTAAATATGTTGTTATTAGTGTTATTTATTATATAACGTGACATCCAAATGTTTTTTTCTTCTTCTTAATTTTCATGTATTTTAACCGAGTTTATATTAGCATTAAGACGATCAACCACATTTCTAATTTATAGTGTTATCCTTTTCTAGCAGCACATAATTAACATAGTCAATTACTACTCATCAAAACCGGCCAGTACCACAAACCACCATATATCACTTCTTTCTCCACCACCACCATTTTCCATCCCTCGTAGAATATTGGGCACACTTATAACTTTTAATCCCACACGTCATGTATAAAGTTTAGATTTAACAAACTTAGGTCGTCAATTAATTTATTTAACTATATGTTTTTTGTTAATACTGAAAATCATGCGTACGCACTGTTACCAAAGATAGCAGTGGTACCAAAAACAACCATTTTGTCTTATATGATTTGGTATCATCCCAAAAGTATTTGTTATCCGCCTTTTTTGATCGCGTCAAAAACAACCAACTATACTTTTCACAATACAATGTTACCCGTCATGTAAAAAAATTTACTATTTTTGATTCAAAAGGAAAAAACCAATACCACCGTCATTAAAACCATCCAGTGCCACTATTTCTTCCGAAAAACTAATGTTACCGCCTCCACCACTTAGTAACACCTTCCACCGCTTCCACCACTTACTCCTTCCTCTACTACCACCACCACCACTAATATCTATTGAAATAATTTTTGTCAAAATTATTATTTATTGATGGAGATATGTATTAATATTAATTAAGGGATATTTATGATGTCAAATTAATAAATCATTTATCATGAGAAATTAATGAGGCATCAATTAATAAAACACTTATACTAATTAATATTTAAGTTGAACAAACCATAACCATAGATTTATCTTCTCCCTAGACAAATCACTTATACTAATTAATAAAATACTTATACTAATTAATATTTAAGTTGAACAAACAACCACTGTTGATTTATCTTTTCTATCAATTCCAACCAAGATGGAACAATGGTTAGAGGCCACTCTTATGACACAATAGGTCATGAGTTCGAATCTCCTCGTTATAATTTTTTAAATTCCATATCTTGACTTGAGTATTCATTTTTAATTCATAATATTGGAATGAACACCACGTGTGCGACTTGTAGGGTGTGGCACGGAGAACCACAACCTTTGATTTATCTTTGCTAAGGATGAATCCTGACCACCACTCACATAGGAAAAGTTAGCTAAACTCTGCTTTATGGAGGGAAAAGAAAATTAAATATGTAGTTTTTAGTGTTATTTATTATATAACGTGACATCCAAATGTTTTTTTCTTCTTCTTAATTTTCATGTATTTTAACCGAGTTTATATTAGCATTAAGACGATCAACCACATTTATAATTTATAGTGTTATCCTTTTGTAGCAATTACACATAATTAACATAGTCAATTACTACTCATCAAAACCGGCAGTGCCACAAACCACCAGATATCACTTCTTTCTCCACCACCACCATTTTCCATCCCTCGTAGAATATTAGGCACACTTATAACTTTTAATCTCACACGTCATTTATAAAGTTTAGATTTAACAAACTTAGGTCGTCAATTAATTTATTCAACTATATGTTTTTGGTTAATAATGAAAATCATGGGTAAGAACGGTTACCAAAGATAGTTGTGGTACCAAAAACAACCATTTTGTCTATATTTTGGCTAAGTTTGCTTGGGTAAGTGGTGGTACAGATTCGTCCTCATAATACATAAATCAACGGTTGTTATTATTTTAAGAAAAAATAATAATAAAAGTGTACTATATTTTTGTTTGGGAAACTTTTTTGAATTTTAAAATCCTGTTCATCTTATGGCACCGAAGAAAAAGGGCTCAAACCCTAGAAACAACAAACCTCAGAAAAATGGAAGAATGAAACCCCATCTATGAATCAAGGAGGAGGTAATTATTTCCCCTTTTGTGTTCTCTTGGTTTCGATTTCAAGTTGATGGGAATATGGCTTCGTTGTTATTGTGAATTTTGATGAAATACTGATGTGTAATTGGGTGATTTTGAGCTTTAGCTTAAGTACACAATTATATTCATCCGTATAGTAATTGATGTGATATTTTTTGTTTCTCATGGTTTTGTTTTTGTGTATTAATCTGAGATCAAGGCTGCGTGTTCAAGGTAAAACTGGGTGACCTTTACTAAGGTATACTGAATTCCGAAGGAAGTCGTGTTCAATTTTATGATGGGCAATTTACTCTTGTAGCTTAATCGACCATTTTATAGTTCGTTTGCTCTGATGTTAAAAATATTACAATTGATTGTCAAATGCTTCTGCACACACACTGATGATTTCAGTGACCTTTAAGCATTCACACGACATAACCATGTCATCTAGGTTGCACCAAGAATTTTGGTTTCTCGAGCTGATTGAATTTGTGATTTTTATTATCGTGTGTTCAATATTTATAGCTTTGTGATTTTACTAAATTAAGCTACGAAGACTTTAGATGTCGTTGGGTTTGTTAATTTTTTGTGTTAATGTAATTAATTTACAGAAAGAAAGACTGGGAAAAGTAGCGGAGATCAAAAAGTACAGATCACAATATCCGACTTAGCAAAAACAAGAAAAATTTCTTCCATAACTGTAAGGTATCTAATATTTATAAGCAATATATATGCAAGAAATTTTTTCTAAGTAGGTGGACTGTGGACATCACATATACTAGCTCGCTAACTTGGAGTGTGCCCATCAATTTGTGGAGATACTAGAAAATTTCTTCAGCATTGTCGGTGAGCTACATTTCGTTGGCAAGTTTCAACTGACCCACTGACGACATTGTAAAAGTGGAGGCACTATTTAAGAGAATGGTGGAGTTAGAATAGTAAGTGTAAGATTTAGTTGCACAAAAGAATGAATTTATGAAAATAATGAGACATAGCTTCTCCACGGTGTGAAATTTATAAGACTCTTTCCTTCTTCCCTCTTCAGTATACTCTTTCCCCATTGTTTGACTGATACAAGTACATCTGATGGCTAATATTTTTTATCCTTTTTTTCCAGCTTCATCAGATAGTAGCCATGGGGTGTTATACAATCAAATGATGGTGGGGTTGTTCATATAAGAAGGATCAAACAACAGTTAGCTTACCTATCTATTCCCTTCGGAATGAAGAAAGTTGGATTGGTTATTTCCTCCCCCAAATTGGAATTCGACTGAGTAATTAGTTCATCAAACTATTATTTGTTGTTGGTTTCATACCTGCGCGTTTCCTAGCATACTGATTAAACTTAAGCCAACTATTTTGCATTTTATACAGAACTGGGATTTTTTCCGTTGAGAATCACGCGGATAGGGATCACTGTACCTTGATAAGCATTTTTTATATTGTTGATTTTTATCGGCTATTCAGTGGGCCAGGTTAAATAAAGGCAGTTCTGATCATGCCTTCGCTGCTTTTCTTTAGCTTATTTACTGGAAAAATTAGAAGAAACTCTTCGAGCAATTGCAATTAATTATTCAGAAATGATAGATCCACCGTGATTTTCTCACGGTGGTATCACACCTAGACACAGGGTGTAAAAAAGAGGCCCCACAAAAAATTAAAAATTAAAACCACCCCTTTTTCTCCCATGGGTCCCAGGTGCTTTTCTCTAGGTGTGATATCACCGTGAATTTTCACGGTGTGTCTAACACCACTGTTAATTATTTGGGTACGGACGATTGTCAGTTCCGTCCGTGATGGTAGTTTTTTTCTTTGTATTTGATTCTTCATCATCTTCATGCAATACACATAAATTTATAGCTGTAACTGTACTTGGTTATGTAGATTTACAAATTCTTCCGTTGATGTTGGTAACCATCATGCAATGAAGTATGATTTTGTGGCTGTAATTGTTATTACTTGGAAATGTAGCTCTACAACTTCTCCCGTTGTTGTGGATAACTACTACTGCTGGATATCCTTAATAAAGTCCCTATTTAACTGTCACATTATTTGGTTTCTTGCATACTGCGTTTGGCATCTGTAATAGTTAGTCTTCAAGCCTTATTTCTTGCATGCCCTGGGTTCTAACTACAAACAAATTGTCTGCATGGATCTATAGGTGTAAAAAAAACAAAATTGCTAATGTTTCGACTCGGTACAAAGGAATTTAATGTTCTTAATTGAAACTTGAAAAGTCATGCATGATTAGAAGTTGAAAAGATAAAATTTACTATTAAAGAAATATAATGTGTAGAGGCCCGCTTTATAAACAATGTGCATTGCAGAATTTAATGGAAACTTGGCGGCAATGATGAAATAAAATGAGGAATGCTACATTTACATTTACCGAATCTTCTTTCGCAAAAGATCCCGATAAGGGATCCCATGGAAGCCCTCTCAGCATCGAAATTTTAGTCGGGACAAAAAATTCGGTAAACTCAACATTTTTAAAATAAAATATTCCCTCCGTCCTACTATTAGATGATCTACTTAGTTTAAAATTTTGTCTCACTATTAGTTGACATATTTCATTAAACAAGGAGATATTTCTAAAATTACCCTTTTGATTGATTATCGGTAGTATAAGAAATATGTATAATTTGATATCCATGTTTATATTCGTTACGTGGGTGTTTTAAAATGCTTTTCAATGGTACGAAGTTTACGAAAATTCATGGTATAGTTTGAGAGATAAATCAATTCTAAATTTTACAAATTACTATCATAGGTGTATAATTGTAAAAAATACTCACCTTCTTTCTTTGCCTTAAGAATTGTGCAAATTTAAACTAGGTCATCTAATAGTGGGACGGAGGGAGTACAACGCAGGAAGGGGTCAAATACAACGCAGGAAGGTTCAATGGAGCAAAACGTGAACTTTTTAACGCAATGAACGAGGAATAGGAGGAAGTCTTAGCTGTTCTTTATGCGATTGATTGGGCATTGCCAAAAAAAGGTGGAAATCTTGCTTCCGGGAGGTGACTGCAAAAATGTCATTGAAGCAATAGATAGTTCAAATTCCACTCTTAAATGGACAACTATGAATATTGTTCAAGATTGTCTAAGTAGATTGGATGACATTAGGATTCGGAAATGTTCTTTTAGTCCTAGAAATTCAAACAACGTAGCACTCTCAAGCAAAATATGCTAAGATTTTTTTTTTTTTATTTTTTTTTGGTAATTGGTTAAGTAACCCGCCAGAATTCATTTTAATCCACCTAGAGATTTTTTTTTGAAAATAACCAAGATATATATTACTGAAAGAAAAGCTAATCTGCAGATTCAGATCCATTTGGTACTAACTCAGGTTGAGTTGTCCGTCTGTTGCCTGAATCTGTGTGATTAGTCATTTCATGGAAAGATACATGAGTAGCATTTATATTACAAACTTCATAAGCTTTGACCGTGTCAAAAGCTATTATTGGAAATAGAAAAGATGGTGTTTGATCAAAAGAAGTAGAACTTTGTGAAGATTTTCTTCCTTCTTTAGCCAACACATCTGCCACCTTGTTTGCTTTGCGATCCACATATTGAAAACCTCTGAAACGTGATAGAGTCTGAGCTATCCTCTTTACTTCATCTAGGATTACTTCACACTGCCACTTGATTGAGTTTGTGTTGCCTTGTAAATATTTGATGGTGTTCTGGTTGTCACCTTCAATGGCCAGATTAGTCAGATTGTGTATAGCGGCCCATGTTGTTGCCTGTAGCAGAGCTACAGCTTCAGCTTCTTCTGCCGATTCTGTCCTGCAAAAGCCCATTGCTGCACCTTTGAGGTTCCTGTCCAATTTCGCAAGACGAAACCAAATCCTGCATTAGTGTTTGCAGATAACCAAGAAGCATCACAGTTCAATTTATAAAGATTTATAGCAGGAAAAGTCCAACAGATTTGAGCAGAAGTTTTTGTAATGCTCATTAATGTTTCTGTCAATTGTGATGGATGCCAATAGTTATAATGTCTTGCAATATCTATAGCCAGCTGATTTGGGTTTCTATTTTTGTTTTCAAAAACTCTAAGGCAACGCTCTTTCCAAATGAACTAGCATTTGGTAGCAGCTATAGTTATAGAGATTGAATTGTTATCCCCTGCCAACCAACTGTTATATTTATCAAGGAAAGAAGTATTCATGTATGAATGGTTAGAAAATACTCCCTGACAAGGCATTGGATTAAGCCGCCAAACTGCAGTTGCATAATCACATTCAAAAAATAAATAGAAGGTTGTTTGTTCCACTTGCTTGCAGAAAACACACTTTCTTTCTTCTTCTGATATTATTCCCAGTTTAGTTTTTGTAGGTAGAATATCATGTAAGCATTTCCAGATGAATAGCTTTATTCTCTGTGAGGTGTTCATCTTCCAAAGTTGTTTCCAGAACTTCTTAGTTTTGATAGTGGTATAATCAGATTGATTGTGCAGTTTGGCATATAAATATTTGACAGTGAAACTCCGTTGGTTGTGAGCATCCATCGTAGTTTGTCTTTCTTCAAGGTACCCCTGTTTTTTGTGTAAATTTTTATGCTACAGATTTCGTTGACTAAAGAAGAGTCGAACAAAGAATGTAGTATATCAGTATTCCACTTCTTAGTTTCTCTATCAATTAACTGAGAAACAAGTGTTATATTGGAATGATCATTGTGAATGGAATTCACAAGAGGTGCAGTTCTGTTTGGAAGCCATTTATCTTCCCAGATATTTATAGAGGTGCCATCACCCACCTCCCAAATGTTGTTGTTTTTAATATGTTCAATTCCTTGAAGAATGCATTTCCAGATCCAAGATGCTTGTGATTTCTTCTTGGAAAGGATGGCACCCGTTTTTTTGAAATATTTACCTTTTAGAATTTTTGCCCATAAGTCATCTAGATGACTTACCAGCCTCCAAGCAATTCTGCTAATCATTGCTTGGTTAACTTTGTTAGCCTCTTTAAAACCTAATCCTCCTTGGTTGATAGGTCTACAAAGGAAATCAAAAGATTTAATGTATATGCCTTTTGAGTTGGTGTGCTTCCCCCACCAGAAATCTCTTTGGATATCATTTATTCTTTTGTTAATTTTTTTAGGTAGAACAAAACAACCCATACTGAAGATGGGCATGCTAGACAGAATAGACTTATTTAGCACCATTTTACTGGGCTGTGACAATATTTTTCCTAACCAAGTTTTTATTCTTAATTCTAATTTTTCAATTATAAAATCAAAAGTTTTTAATTTGGACTTGTCAATGAACAGAGGTGCTCCTAAGTGAGTGTCTTTGATATTTATTCTTTTAATTTTCAGAAGTCTTGAAATAATCCCTTGGTGTTTTTTGTGCACTGTTTTACTGAAAAATAAACCTGATTTTGATAGGTTTATGACTTTTCCTGAAGCTAAACAGAACAAATTTAAAGCATCCAGCAAGTTTTGACAACTTCCTAAATCAGCTTTAGTAAAAAGGAGCAAATCATCAGCAAAAAATAAGTAAGAGATGGGTGGTGATTTAGGTGTTAACTTAATTCCTTGAACCTTTTTAACTGTTTCAAGATGGCAGAGATAGCGAGACAAAACCTCCATGCACAGGATGAAGAGATAAGGGGACAAAGGGTCCCCCTGTATAATTCCTCTAGAGAGCTGGAATTCTTTACAAGGAATCCCGTTCAGAAGAACAGCAATGTTTGAAGAAGAGATGCATTGAAATATCAGCTCGCACCATTGTTTGGAGAAACTAAAAGCAGTTAAAGTTTTAATCAGAAATTTCCAACTAACCCTGTCGAAAGCTTTCGACATATCAATTTTTAGCCCTATATTGCCTATTTTTTTTCTTCTTTTCTTCATGGAGTGAACAACTTCATGAGCCACAATAATATTGTCAAATATTTGTCTAGAAGCTAGAAAATAAGATTGCAGGGGTGAGATTATTTTTTCCAGAGATTTCTTAAATCTATTTGCCATTATTTTTGAAATGACCTTGTATGGTGTGTTGCATAATCCTATTGGTATGAAGTCTGCTGGTGTTTCAGGATTCTTACATTTAGGAATAAGAAAAAGGAATGTTTTATTAAGATCAGGATTTAGTTTTTTATTTTTGAAGAAATCTTGGATCACAGCAATGAGTTGTGGTCCTACTGTTTCCCAGTTTTTCTTGAATAAGCTAACTGGAAACCCATCTGGCTCGGGGGCCTTGTTTGGTTTTAAATTTCTAACTACCTCCCAAATATCTGTAGCTGAAGGTATTTTTGTTAGAGTTTCGTTTTCTTCCCTAGAAATGCAAGGTTTTAAATGAGAATAAATTGGAGATTCAGATGAAACCGAAGATTCAGTGAATAACTCAGTGAAATAAGTTGTTAACACCTCTTCAATTTCATCCCTAGATGAGACAACTTGATCTTGACTGTTTTTCATGCAATCAATATTATTTCTCTTTCTTGTTTTTAGTGTGGTTACATGAAAAACTTTGTATTTCTTTCTCCTAGGGCAATAGTGTTATTTCTAGATTGTTGTCTTGCTATTTCTTCATGTGTGTCATACAGGGATTCTAATTCTATCATCTTCTTGTTAATCAAACCTATGTTACAGTTGCTTACATTTTTAGCTTCTAGGTGTTCTATGGTTTTTAGTAAGAGTTTGATTTTCTTGTTTGGTCTTCCAAAGATATCTTTTTTCCAAATGCCCAAGTTTTCTCCAAGTAAGTAAATATTTCTCAACATATCAATATCTGGATTCACAGAAATAGTTTTGTTCCAAGAGATCCTAATAAGTTGAATGCAAGATGTAGGACCAGAATATCGCCACAACGATATTCTCGCGATGGAAACAACACTTCTGCGAGAAGCCCAAACATTTCTACAAGTATTAACAACACTTTGACGAGAACGTCGCAAGATTCTCCAACGACATTTAGCGAGTGTCACAAAAGAATGATATAATGGTTAACGATTGAAGATATATGAGAAGAATAAGTCTGCTTCACGATGGTTACAAAGTTGGCGATGGTGAAGACTAAAGTTATGGCGATGAGATCACAGAGTAGATCCGAATTAAGGGGAAATCTTAGCTGTCTTCCACTATGTATTTTCCTATATAAAGGGTTCGACTAAATCCAGAAATGATGATGATGTACTTTTGAGAGCTGAGAGAATTTTGAGGATAGAGAAACTCCAGAAAGAAAGTTGTACTTCTGAGTTTTGATATTTCTTGTAAATCTTCCTGAAAGTGAATTAATAAAAGTGTTGTTGTCCATCCACAATTATGACTTAGTTTTCATAGATTCTTGACAAGGGTGTAGTGTGGGAAATCCTGCAACTATATTTTGGCGCCCGAAACAGGGAGAATCAAGCTAAGAAATCTATAATTACAACTTGAAAATTTGAAGAAATTGTTAGAATTGAAGAAATGGTTAGAAGAAGAAGAAACACATCAGAACCACCAACAACTGTGAGGAGGAGTAAAAGACTTGCAGGTGAAGGAATAGGTGAATTAAAAGAATCTTTAAGAATAAGATCAAGAAGAAATAGAACAAGAAATGAAGCATAAAGTTCAACTCAACAGCCGAATCAACAAGCACAAACGCAAGATAGGGATGTGGATTATGATAGAGTGAGCGTGCACACTTGAAGGTCGAATTCAATGGAAGAAGCAGAAAATCGACAATTAAGAAATGGATAAGAAGGAGAAAGAAATCAAAGAGTGGCTGTAGAATTAGCTTATGTGGGACGTGAAAATGGGACAGTAGATGATCTGAGGCAAAGAACACAGGAAGAAAGGATATTAGAGGCGGAGGAACGTGCGAATCTAACAAGACAAAATCATGAACTAAGAATGGAGAATTTGAGGTTACAAAGAAGGAGGTCAAGAAGTAATGTAAGATCAAATTCAAGATCATTCAGAGAAGATCCAAGGCAAAATTCCCCAATGAGAAATGTTAGAGAAGAAGTGCAAAATTTAAATGGAGAACAACGTCATAGAGAGGAAGAGATAATTGGCGATCGTTATAATTTGCGTGATAATAGAAATCAAGAGGGAAGAAACAACCAAATTTAAGAAGAGAATCTAGAGGAAGGTAGGAGGATATTGCATGGGCGAGAGAATAAAAGGAATCAATGAATAATTGAAGAAGAAATTGAGAGATACTATGCTGAACAAGCGCGCTTGGCTTGCGAGAGATAAAGATTAAGAGCAGAAGTAGAAGAGCAAGAATTTCGAGAGGCAGTACGACAAAATAACCATGAAAATCGAGAAAGAAGACGTACACAAAATCACTATAATGATAATATTCAAGAGGAGTATGATAGGATACAAAGGAGAATAGAGAGACAACGAAGAGAAATGAGGAGAAGTGAAGAAATTCGCAGAGAAGAAGATAGGCAACTGCGATTTCAAGAGTATGGTGAAAGAGAAAATCGCAGAGAAAGACGAGATGATGATGAAGAAGGAGATACGCAAAATCTCGCAAGACAAGAAAGACAAGAACGCAGAAGAAGGGAAGCTGCATTAAAAAGGCCAATGGAACAAAACTCAGCTGAGAATGAGCAAATTTTGAGGGAATTAGCAGAAATGCGAGGAATGATAAGCAATAGAAGAGAAGGAGGTAGAAGGCAACTTGATGAAGCTATTGAAGAAGCTGCGATGAATCCATTTACCAAATAAGTACAGTTAAGAGGAATACCTCCAAAATGAAATTTACCAGCATTAACCAGCATTTTTGATGGGACTACTTGTGCTATTCAACACGTCAAAGCTTATGTTAGATGTATGCTACAGTGGGAGAATCATGATGCTGTGTTATGCAAATATTTTGCATCTAGCTTAACTGGCGAGGCGTTGAAATGGTTTGAGGGACTACCAAAAAATACCATACAAGCTACATTTTTAGGAGCGTATATCAGCAACAATAAATCCGGCCGGGTATTGAAGATGTGTTTGGGCTAAAACAGAGAGTTGGTGAGAGTCTGAAGCACTTAACTATAAGATGGAAATCAATGTGCAGCGAAATGGCTGGAAGAGTGGATGAAATATATCTGATCCTATCCTTCATTAATGCAATGTTCGCGACTAATTTACTGTACATTCAGATTTTCAGAATCAAAAATACAATCACCATGACAGAATTGCGAGAACTGCAGGAAGAATACATTGCTTTGGAGGAGAAACAAAATGAGATGGAATCATACCCAATCGTGAACACCAGCTCGCTGGCGGCAAGTGGAAGTTTGCTCCCTAAAATGATAAATAATGTAGCGAGCACCTCGCAATCACAACAAGAGAAAGTAGTCATTGATAACCAACAAAAATTAGTAGCGATGGGCAGTCGAGATCAGGAAAAATATGAAAGGGAGAAGAATTATTATAATCGCGGTGGAAATAATAAAATTCAAATACTCGATCAACCTCAAGAAACTTATGGTGGACAAAGGCAGAATAATTTTAGAGGACAAGGCAATCAGAGGATAATATGGGAAGAAATAAAGATGCCAGTTCTCAATACCAGCATAGAAAATATTTGGGAAGGTATCATTTTGATGGAAAATATACCCTCTCCGTGGAACATGGGAAAAGAACCCCATCCAAACAACCGAAGTCAATAATTATGTCCTTACCATCATTTTCATGGACACTCAGTAAACGATTGTAGGAATGTGAAGAGAATAATCTTGAGGATGATTGATCAGGGAAAGTTAAATCATTTTCTAGTAGGACATCCACAATCTCAGCAATTACCGCCAGCACCAGAAACTCGCAGAGTGAATGATGTACAAGGAGCAGAAACATTCGTAATAGAAGTTGGATCCAAAGCAAAGAATTTGCTTTGTAATTCTATTGTACATTCACGCAAAACTATAGAGGATTTCCATGACAATATTTTAAGCAGGGTCTTCGCGAGAGACACAGATGGAAGAGAGATATTGAATATCGCGAGATTCTCGCCATTAGAGGAATGGCAGAAACATACTATATCTTTCACTGCACAAGAAGTACCAGAACCTGGTGAGCAGCATGATAATCCATTGGTAGTAAGGTTAGAGATAAACCCCAAGAAATTAGTAGAAGAAGATGAAGAAAATGATACTGAAAATAAAGATTCTTGGGATACTAATAGAGTTCTAATAGACACAGGGAGCTCAGTTGATATATTATTTTATCATACCTATAAGACCATGGGCGGAAAAGACGAAGATCTAATTCCATCAACATACAAAATATATGGTTTTAATGGCACAGCTAACAAACCAAAGGGGGAAATTGAAATGCAAATACCATTAAAAGGAATATCTTCAAAAATCTTATTCTGTGTTGTGGACATCGAGTCACCTTACAATACCTTGATAGGACGACCTTGGTTACACGGGATATTGGGTGTAGCATCTACTTATCATCAATGTATCAAATTTCCTCATCCTAAAGGTGTTGGAATTATTAAAGGAGATTGGGGAGAAAGAAAGAAATGTTATGAAATCGATATGAAGTCTTGCGAAGAAAGAGCTGAAAAGAATAGCAATTGGAAGTGCAAAATTAAACAACAACAGAGATGTGAAAGGTTAATGGTTGATACAATAGAACAGCAAGAAGATAAAATGCTGCGAGACCAAGGAAGTGGCAAATTGGTGGTTGATAGCGAGAATATCGCTGAGAGTATCGCAATTGAGAAAAGAGAAGAAAAGCACAACAAGAGGGTTATGATGAAAGAATAGTGAGAAAATGAGGATGACAAATTAACGGTGAGAGTTTCGTAAAGGAAGAAAAGGTAGCAAATTTCAGCAAAGAAATGACAACAGAGAGCAGTTGGTAGAGAGGTAAAGCAATGACATTTAAGAAATTTGAAGAAAATGTGATAGAAAGGTAAGAAATACTGGAATATTGTAAGATAAAACAGTTAAAAAATTCTTCTTTATCTATCACAATTCATGTGAGTGTCATCGCCAGAGTAGCGAATAAAATTTCGCAGAGATTAAAAGAATGAGACGAACCTTTATGGCGTGCACCCTAGTTTGCGAATAAAGTTTTGTAAGAGGAAAATGTAAGACCTAATAGTGCGTCATATGAGGGGGTATCTCTTGACATGACTCAGCGATAAGGTTATACCGCTGCTGGAACCTGAGTCATGCAGATGTTGGGGTTAAAGAAAACCTATCCGGGAGAGAGATCTTGGATTTCCAGCTATATAAGGTTATACCCTGGTTGGACGACCGAGAATCTCTTCCAAGAAGTGCAGAGTATGACCAAGGTGCCAAGGTACACGGTTGAGCCAAGGGTGCCCGGAGCATACAAAACTCTCTTTCCATCCTTGGTAAGTCTTGGCTACAATGCACTTGGCCTGAAGAAAACCCCACTTAGGGTGCAGTCTTGTAACTATAAGCCATATAGGCATAAAGGACAAGAGGCTGCGAACACAACTGGTTGTTGGAAAATCCGGATGGGGGGAGCTAGTTTTGTATGGCCGATGTGCCCTCCTTGAAGGGGCAACCAGGGGGGAGATAAGGGCGGCACCCTCCATTAGGGAGATGATAAGTGTCTTAAGACGGCAATGTCATGGGGCTTTATGATCGCAAGATCATTTAGACCTGTCATATTGTCGCGTGAATAAAATTATACAAAGGCAAAAAGCCTAAAGAGAAAATGTTAAGATGAGATCAATGGGTCTTTGCATGAAAGTGTAAAGATGTCCTGCGATTTCATCGCAAGACGGCAATGTCACGAGGCTTTGTTCTTGCGAGGGAATTTAGACTTGTCATATTGTCGCAGAGATATTGAAAAGATACTGATAAGACAAGATCAATGGGTCAATACATGCAAATGTAAAGACGTCCTGCGATTTTGTCGCAGAGAAATGAAAAAGGTGGCCAAATAAGACCTTAAACTAGGAAGGCATAATAAAACCAACAGATTATTGCGATATTGCTCGCAATATTTATGAGATTTGGCAAGTACTAAGGCATAATTTAACGCCAGTACTGAGGCATAATACATTTTTACTTCAACTAATATTTAATCTTTATGCAATTTTCTTTTATTGCAGATGAATAATAGAGGCAAGTATGGGAATGCATAGAATGATGAAATTATTATTCATCTATCATATGATAAAATTGCATTGATAATAACAAGTAACATAATTATATAGATCATTAAAAGATAACAGTTATATTGATTGTTTTGCAAAAGAGAATTATTTTCTGACTCATACAGGCAGAAGAAAAAGGAGTTTATATTGGCGAAGAAACTCACAGTTAATACAAGAAAGAGGAAAAAATTATACAAAGAAGACAAAAGAAGAAGAAAACTAATTATACTGATCGCTATCTTCATTGTCAGATTTCTTCTCTTCATCATTGTCAGATTTTTCTTCATCGTCAGAGTTTCCCTCTTGTTCATCATCACCAATACTATCTTCATCGCCAGTATCCTCAGCTTCACTATCAGAGATAGCAGGTCTTGGAATTTCTGCTGGGATTTCTTTTTTTAGATCCGGATATACAGAATGAGAGATATTATGATCATCACAGACCAACTTAATGAATTTATTGCGAGTAATAACAAGAGATCTGTTAAAATTCGCAGTAGTAGCGTCGAGACGGTCCTTTAATATTGAATACTTCTCATCGCGAGCAGTAAGTTTGGTCGCGAGTTGATGTTTTTCATCTTCAAGTTCTTGAAGTCTCTCGCGACAATTCTTCTCAGCAGCTGCAAGAACGTGACAACGAATTAGAAGCATTATCAGAAAGAATATTAAAATGAAAAGTTAGCAAGAATTGAACAAGTTAACAACCTTCTCTTTCAGAAATCATATCTCTAATTAAAGAAGCTTGTTCAACTTGGAGACTAACATCTACACCTAGATTGTTTCTGGCATTATTAAGAACTTTTGCAGCCCAAGCAAACTCATCATCGCTATTGATAAGAAGACGAGAGCGAGCTTGAGTTTCCATCGCAAGAATATCTTCATTCTCGCGAATAAGTCTATCTCTTTCCACTTGAGTATCAAAAAGAGTTTTATGGAAATCTGCTAGAGACTTGGTACCATTTTTAACAGCAAGATCCTTCTCGTCAATAAGATCACTATTCCTTTTCCTTAATCTATTTATTTCTTCTTTTGAGTCAAGATAAAGACGTTTAAATCTGTTGGTTAAGTTTAAATTGGATCTGTGCTCTATTTTCAAGAGGTTAAACTTGGATTTAAGTTCCTCAAAGGAGAGAGATCTAATCTGATCATCTGAGAAGGTACTTAGAGAACTATTAAGGCGATCAAGAAGAGCATTATCATCTATAGGTTCGGGAAAAGATTGGAGGAGTGTTGCCTCATCAGTAAGACCATAAATATCTGCAAAATGGTTGCTTGAATAAGCTATAATAGGGTGAGAAGAATTAAGAAAGAAAGAAAATGGATTATACCATATAACTTTTGATGAGCTTTTTCAAGATCAGCGAATTTCTTCTTGTCAGCTGAGGCATCGGTCTCCAATTGCTTATTTTTTCTACGAAGATCAGCGACTTCTGCCTCCAGTTTTTCTTTCTCCTGACGAAGGTTATTAGCTTTTTCTTCTTGAATAACACATCTAGTGTCCAAATCTGAAGCAACATCAAAAGAAGCTCTTCCAACCTGCGAGAGAATTATGTAAATTGAGATTTGGCGAGGAAACAAATACGAAAGTAAGAATAACAAGAGGAAACATACCAGTATGCCAAGAGAATTCAAGAGACTGGGAGTTAGCGATCTTGAAACTCCACTAAGAGAAGCATTATCAACTAAGATAGGGGCATCGCAAATGTTGGCGAGAGATTGAGATATTTTAGTAATAGCTTCGTCTCCATACTCATTTGGGACACCATGTTCAGTATCGCCAAAAATTTTAGATAGTTGAGCCATGGAAGACTCAGAAGGGAAAGAATTCACCATGAAAGGAGCATCATTATCAACATTAAAATTATCCTCATTATCTTTATCTACATCAACATTTAGGTCATCAGAAATAGGTTGAGGAGTTGAAGAAGAAGAATGTTGAGTTTTTCTTTTCTTTGAAGGAGGATCGTCAGATTTATCATCATGAGGGGCAATAGGCTTTTCTTTAGTAGAGGCAGCAGATTTTCCTTCGCGATCAGTAGAATATTTTCCCTTGGGTTTTGGTTCTAATAGTTCAAGCTCTTCAATCACCTGTGAGCACGGATAAAGATAAGAAATAGGGGCAACAATATATTGTTAAAATCTATAAGAGAATATTTCTTACTTCATCCGTGAAAGATTTCAGAGCTAAGAAAGTGCAAGGTTTCCTGTGAGTTTGATAGCTGAGTTTTATTCTATCAATCTGAGAAAAATCAAAATAATTAACAAAAATATAAAAATATGAAGAAGATAGTGAACAATAATAATGCAAAGGTTGAGAGGATATATACTTCTTTAGACCTTTCAGGCCAATTAAAAACCCATGGCTGATACTCTTGAAGATTCAAGGGAAATGCGAGAGAACTAGAGATATAATCTCCTTCAAGAAGTAATGGAAAAATAAACCACTTGTCATCGCTAGAATGGCGAGGGCCTTGATTGGTCTTTGTATGAAAATCAATATCTAACATGACAAATTTATCTTTAGCGATTTTATATTTCTTCTGTAAGCGGAATCCCCAGCGAGTGCGATCTCTTTTCATGGGAATTATGTCATAATTGATTAAGAAATTCTCCACAGTATACATCGCAGTAATGATGGGAACATCTTTGAATTCAGGATTTTTCGCATTATCGGGATAAAGAGAACTTTTATTAGCACCACGAGAGGCATATTCAAGTAATAATCTAATACAATCTCCACCCAGCTGATACACTGCTCGTGAAAATTTCTCATGAGAAATTATTTGATAAAACAAGGGACGTTCTGGGTCATAAAGTGGAACGGGTAGGCCAGCTTCAAGTTGACCTAGCGATACTATAATTTTGTTGCTAGAAAGTTGATGTTCAGAAAATAACTTAACAGAAAGTTCAGATTTAGAATCTTGACCTGGAATTATTGACAAAGTAAAACCTTTGTTTTTGAGATTTTCTTTCATCTCGTTAAACGCAGTTAAATTTTTAGCACCAGCATCCACCATTTTTGAAGTATGGGAATGAAGGAAGAAGTTGAAAAAGAAGAAAGAAATCGCGAGAATAATGAATGCGCAATTTATGGAAGAACAGTAAAGTTACAGAGAAGAAGAATGAAGAAGAAAGTAAAAGAGAAAAATATAAGAATGAGAAGAGTATTTATAGAAGAAGAAATTTCTCGAAGAAGATGAAAGTAATTAATACAAAGAAAGGACGTGGGTGGTCAGATTGCAGCGGTTAGAGGAGACGTGTCAAAAATTTATAAGAAGAAAAGATTCGTGAAAACAGCTGGCGAAGGACGGAGAAATATGAAAAGATAAGCAATTAAAGCATTTTAGATTCTCATATCTTATCTTCTTCGCAGAAAAGACACGAGAAGAGGCAAGATGTAGGACCAGAATATCGCCACAACGATATTCTCGCGATGGAAACAACACTTCTGCGAGAAGCCCAAACATTTCTACAAGTATTAACAACACTTTGACGAGAATGTCGCAAGATTCTCCAACGATATTTAGCGAGTGTCACAAAAGAATGATATAATGGTTAACGATTGAAGATATATGAGAAGAATAAGTCTGCTTCACGATGGTTACAAAGTTGGCGATGGTGAATACTAAAGTTATGGCGATGATATCGCAGAGTAGATCCGAATTAAGGGGAAATCTTAGCTGTCTTCCACTATGTATCCTATATAAAGGGTTCGACTAAATCCAGAAATGATGATGATGTACTTTTGAGAGCTGAGAGAATTTTGAGGAGAGAGAAACTCCAGAAAGAAAGTTGTACTTCTGAGTTTTGATATTTCTTGTAAATCTTCCTGAAAGTGAATTAATAAAAGTGTTGTTGTTCATCCACAATTATGACTTAGTTTTCATAGATTCTTGACAAAGGTGTAGTGTGGGAAATCCTGAAACTACACAAGACTCTTCTTTAAGCCAAGTATCATAAAATTTGAAAGTATGGTTCAAATGAAATTACCAGAAACTAGAGAAAGACAAATAGGACCGTGATCAGATCCTATAGCCACTAAGAGATGGATAACTCTATTGTTTCTTTAAATGAATTTCTTCTCCTGTCCAAAAAAAAAAAACAAAAAAAAAAACATCGAACATAACAACCACTTGCATGTCTATGTAGATTCTTAAATGGGAGGATCCGTGGACACTCTTAGATGGACACTATCATACATGATTTGCGCTATTTCTTTGCAAAATCCAAATCCAAATGACAATGAATTTGAATCTTATATTTTGATGATATGTTTCTATAATAAAACTATACATTCCTACTGAAAATGAGCACAATTCGATACGTATTACACCACCATCTACCCCTTTGAATTAAAAATAAAAAGTAAAATATACACACACACAAAGTCTAGGTACATTATTAAAATCCAATACACGCCCATGTCGTTACGGCATTGGTCAAGTCCTAGTATTTATGATAAGTTCCGATGGGATCTTATTGAGTGAACTTTTAAGGATGAGATGCCTTTAGAGTATTATAAGGTCCAGGGTTCATGGCATTAATGCAGGTTCCAGATCCTAGATTCAAGGTCCTGAGGCATATGACAATTTTTAAAGATCCGTTGGAAATCTATATAGAAGAGAAGTGGAATCTGAAAAGTTATTTTGAGACATCTAAGCACAGGGTATCTTTGACAACAGACCCATGGACATCACCAAATAATTTTAACTATATTTGTGTAACAGTTTATTTTATTGATCCGAAATGGGAATTAAAAAAGAGAATACTTATATTTTGTCAAGTTAAAGGTCACATAGATATTGCAATAGGTAAGATGTTGGAGAGAGATTTGTTAGATTGGGGTCTTGAAGATGTGTTTGGTATGACTATTGATAATGTTAGTGCTAATACAGTGGCAATTGATTATTTGAATCAAAGTGTGATTGGTTGGACAAGAACAAAACTAGAGCTCAATATTTACACATAAGATTGCTTAATTTTATGAGTTTTTGTGATGCAGATGATTTAATTGTTAATGGACCCTAAAAATGTAATTTATAATATTTCTTGATTATGCAATTTCTTATCAAGTCAGGTGTGCAACCCATGTTCTTGCTCTTGTTATAAAAGACGTAGTATGCCTTTATAATCAGTCGGTTAACAAGATCATCTCAGTTGTTAAGTATGTTCTCAATTCTCCTGCTTGGTATACTAAATTTAGACACTGTGTATGACGGACCGGAAAATTAAGCCTATGACGCCCAACTGGACATGACGAAGCTCACCGATACGCTAGCCGTAACATACTGACTGGGCCTTAAAACTTCATTTTTCGCCAGGAAAATGCACATTCCATTGCCTTTGCAAGCATACTTCTTAAGCACGATTCCTTAAATATAGCTTTTGCGCCGTTCAAGATTACCCTTATTCGAAGGGGTTAAAGCCATAAAGGCAAATGCCGATGCATTCTTGCATGTATCACAATCTTACGAGTCTTGTCCAGGCATAGGGAATTGCCTTGGACTTGCACATATGCCATGGAAAGCATATTCAAAACTTCTTTACTTCTTTAAAACTTTCTTAAAAAATAGCAAAAAAGGCTTTTTGAAATCCCAAATAATGGAATTTGGCTAAAGTTTGGCGACCAAGTGGATCTATAGATCACATGTCTTGATCATTGAGAAAATGAGAGGGTACCAAGTACACCACCAACTTTTTGTTTCGGCAACATGTATGGACAAAACCTAATACAATTGTAAGCATACCAACTTAATGATCATTGAGAATATGTGTGTAGGGTTTATATCTCCATCTCTTCTCAATTAGTATGTATAGACTAAGGATTCTGTGAACCTGATTGTCAAGAAGAGTACTTGGTTGATCTCAAATTAATGTCCAAGATAAATCTAGTCGCATCCAAATAATCAAAGCAGAATTCTGGCAAGTTATACTTTTTATCTATCTTTCAGAAAACGAATTCTATTAGAAACAAGTCTTGTAATGTATCACAATTGTATGGATGTATCTACTGAGATTGAATACATGATACTTGTGTAGATCCTATCATAAAGATAAACAATATAATGCGGAAAAGGGAAAAAACACAAGACACTAGAAGTTTTGTTAAGGACGAAACCGCAATAGCAAGAAAAATCTGGGGACCTCGTCCAGATTTGAACACCAAAGTGTATTAAGCCACTACAAACACTATCCTACTATCATACTTCAGACTGGAATGTAGTTGAGACCGAATACACCCTAAAAAAGTGGGGGTCTAACAACCTCACCCAATATTTCGCTTAGAAATCTGTATGGACTAACTCCAATATACTTACAAGAGAATCAATTAGACAGTTAGACTCAATCTTAAGAAAAGTATATCAAAGAGTTATATCTCAATCTCTCAATTCAATCCGCAATTAACAAATAATAATTTACGAGCCCGATTGAATATAAGAGAGATAACTTGAATAGTACTAAAGACTAATGTTCAAGGATCAATCAATTTCAATCAACAACCAAAGGATAGATTTACCAATTGATCGATTCAACACACAACCTGTGATATTTCAATTATATAACAAAATATAATGCGAAAAAGAAATAACACAGACACCAGAAGTTTTGTTAACGAGGAAACCGCAAATACGGAAAAACCCCGGGACCTAGTCCAGATTTGAACACCACATTATATTAAGCCGCTACAGACACAAGCCTACTATAAAGCTAACTTTGATCTGGAATGTAGTTGAACCCTAATCAATCTGACACTGATTCAAGGTATAGTCGTGCTTCTTATGAAAAAACGGGGGTCTAACAACCTCACCCAATATTTGGTTAGAAATTTGTATGGAATAACTCCAATATACTTTTAAGAGAATCAACTAGACAGTCAGACTCAATCTTAGTAAAAAAAAAGTATATCAAAGAGTTATATATCAATTTCTCGATTCAATTCCAACTCAAACAAATAGAAATCTGCGAGTCTAATTGAACACAAGAGAAATAACTTGAACGGTACCAAATATTAATATTCAAGGATCAATCAATTTTAATCCACAACCAAAGGTTGGATTTACCAAATGATCGATACAAAGCACAACCTGTGATATTTCAATTATATAACAAAATATAATACGGAAAAGAAATAACACAGATACCAGAAGTTTTGTTAATGATGAAACCGCAAATGCAGAAAACCCCCGGGACCTAGTACAGATTGAACACACACTGTATTAAGCCGCTACAAACACTAGCCTACTACAAACTAACTTCGATCTGGACAGTAGTTGAACCCCAATCAATCTCACACTGATCCAAGTTACAATTCCACTCATTACATCTCTGATCCCAGCAGGATACTACGCACTTGTTTCCCTTAGCCAATCTCACCCACAACTAAAAGTTGCTACGACCCAAAGTCGAAGACTTTAATAAACAAATCTGTATCACACAGAAAAGTCGACAGGAATTGATAAATCTGTCTCCCACAGAAATACCTACGAGTTTTGTTCTGTCTTTTGATAAATCAAGGTGAACAGGAACCAATTGATATACCGGACTTATATTCCCGAGGAACAACCTAGAAATATCAATCACCTCAAAATATTCTTAATCGACTGGCGAAACAAGATATTGTGGAATCACAAACGATGAGACGAAGGTGTTTGTGACAACTTTTCTATCTTTCCTACTGGAGAAATTAATCTCAATCAAATCTTACGATTGTACTCAAATACGATAGAAATAGCAAGATCAGATCACACAACTACAAAGAAAATAGTTGGGTTTGGCTTCATAATCCCAATGAAGTCTTCAAGTCGTTAACCTACATGGTCTCGATAGAAAACTAAGGTTAAAGGAGAATCGACTCTAGCTTATATAACTAGTATCACACAGGAGGTGTGAGGATTAGGTTTCCCAGTTGCTAAAGTTATCCTTTATATACTCTCCAAATCAGGGTTTGCAATCTAAGTTACCATGGTAACAAAGCATTCAATATTCACCGTTAGATGAAAATCTGATTAGATTCAAGCTAATATGTTTCAACAGTTAGATCGAACTTATCTTGTTATACACAAATGGAATGTAACTTCATTTAGGTTTGAGTAGCCGTACCTAAACATGTACACCTAGTTGGTTTAAGAATTGTAGTTGCAGGAAATCCTACACTACACCCTTGTTAAGATTTCATAATAATCAACTCATACTTAAAGATTAAAAACGACTCTTTATCATTTAATTCTCAGAAAAGTTTACAGAAGTGGAAGAAATCAAGAACACAACTATTCTCTCGAAGTTTCTCTCTCCTCAAGACTTTCTCAACTCTCAAAAAATACATCATCCCTCTCTGAATCTATAGGAACCCTTTATATAGGAAATTACATAGTGGATGACAGCTAAGTTTTCCTTTTATTTCGGATCTACTCTGCGATCTCATCGCAATAGTTATAATATTAAATATCGCAAGCATTGTAACCATCGCAGATAAATCATGCTCTTCTCGTGTTTCCTCAATCGTCAGCTATTACGTCATTCTTTAACCTACTCTGTGATATTCGCAAAGTTTTGTTGAAGAGCTCACAGTATTCTCGCAGAAGTGTTACTAATCTCGCAATAATATTGTCGTGGCGATATTCTAATCCTACATCTTGCCTCTTCTCATGTCTTCTTCACAAAGTGGAGAGGATATGAGAATCTCCAACTTTTCATAGCACCCGCAACTTCTTTTCTTTCCATGTTTTCTCCTCGACAAAACTCTGAGAATTTAGTTTTCTCCTCGACAAAACTCCGAGAATTTAGCTTAACCGCCTATACGCGTCGTAAATTCTTCTTTTTTACTGACATGTGTCTACTCAATGGGTCATCTCCTTTTGCCTATAAAAGGTAGAATTTGGTTACAAAACCAATTTTCTTCTTCGTCCCTTTGTCTTTTCGTTTTTCCGTCTGCAACTTTTCTTCTTCTTCATATTTACCTGCTAATGCTTTAATGGAATCTTCAAGGTATGTGTTTTTCTGACATTACTAAATTCCATTTCCCTTATTTGAATCTTGTTTACTCATATTTTATTATTCTTTTTCTATTTGATTTTTCATGATTCACATACTGTGTTTTTCTCTTCAGTGGAATTAACGCCCAATCTGTAATTCAAAACCCTAGTCTTCATAAGAAACTAGTTGAGAAGAAAAGGAATCATGCGAGTCATAAGGTAGTAAGAAACATTTTATTTATTCTTAACAATATTGTTGCCTCTGTTTCTTATCTAAGTTATTACTCGCAGGATGACGAGAACATCGCTAGACCTCGTAAACGATCTCGCCAGGTTAAGACTCTTGAGGCTGATATTATCATTCCCAATCTGACTTCTACGAGAGAAATTCCAATAGCTTCGCAAGTGGAACCTCCTTCTTCTACTTGCGAGAACATCGCCACTAGCATCCATTTCTCCACTAATCCTTTTACAAATGAGGTTTCCAAAGCCGCTGTCAATGAAATTCCCTCCATCCCTTTGTTACCTTCAATTGTTACCTTCCCAAATACTCTCCTCCTGATGATGCAACCATAAAGAACTCAAATCTCCAACTCGCCATCATTACCACTTCACCTTCTACACCTCTTCCCTTACCCAAAGAAATACCAATAGGGGTTGACGCTGCTTTTGAAGTTTTATCTAATATTTTAGATGATGCCAGAAAATCATCTATTGATCCTTTCAAACATGTTGTTTTTGATACTTTAATCAAATATTTTGGTCCTAACTGCACTGTCTCGTGATCGTCTTTAGAAAATTAAGTTGAAGCTCTAAAGAGAGACCTCCAAGACAAAATTTCAGAATGTGATATTCTTAATCATAAGCTTCGCAACTCTTGACTTGATTGCGAGAATCTTCGCAGAAGAAATAACGAGTTGAAAGGTATAATTTTCCTGCCTCTGTCTTTTTGTTTTTCTGTTCTAGCAAGTTTTCATCTTCTCTGTACTTAAGCTTCTTTCTTAAATCCTTGGCTTGTATATTTAGTTTTAAGTCAGAATCGATTCATTGAAAGACTTAAATTTTAGTCTATCGCTGAAGAAGCTCGTGTTGAAAAAGATTCTTGGATGGACCAGTTTAATAGATTAGATAATCTCTACACGTACTCGATCGATCAAATAGATAATCTTACTAATGAGAATAATCAATTATCGCAAACCCAAAATTTATTAAGTAGCGAGAATACTCGCCTCTCATATTTGTTAATCAAGGCTAATTTGGCGACGAAATCTTTATCAGACGAAAATACTTTATCTCAAGAAAAGCATAGTTTTTCAAGCTTGATGGCGATTTCTTTGCAACAATTGAGTAATCCCCAGATAATATGTGATAATCAAGAGCAATCTCTTCGTTCTCTTAAGAATGATCTCAAGGAAATAACTGAATCATCTGCTGCTGATAAGGATAAACTTATCAAAGGTAGATTAACTCTTAGTTTAAAGACCAGCAAGCTTCAAGACCAGTATTCCCAACTAGAAGAATCTTATTCTTTACTCGCAAAGGAAAACTCATACCTCCTTTCCAAATAAGAAAATATAAAGTCTCGCCTGAAGGGTATAGTTGGGGATAAATTTGACGATGCCATGAATCAATGAGAGAATTTTTGCTTATCATTAATTCAAAATTTAACTTCAAAAAAAGAAGGTAGTCATTTTGACTATCTTGACTATTAATTTTTCTACTTAATTTCTCAGCTATACTTCATCTGAATATTTCCTTGTCATTTTTGCTTCTCGCAGAATCTGAAAGAGGTCTTCACTCTACCATTTCTGATCAGACTGATAAATTGGATAAAGTTGGAAAAAAATAAGATTCTTACTTCTGATCTTGTAACATCTCGCGACCAGGTAGAGAGAAGATATGATTATCTTGAATACTTCAAGAACATATAAATTAGAAATCGTGACAGAGTTTTCCTTCGCAAGGTTCACCTTAGCGCTGAAGTCCTTGTGAATGATATTCTAATATCTCAGTATCTTCCCCCTGTATCTGTTATTCCTATAGAAGTAGATGATGATGAAGTTCCTCTTCCTATGGATAAGTATCTAGAATATGCAGGTGGAGAAGAAGATATTCCTCAAGAAGACCCAATAGAAGAAGAAGAAGAAGAAGAATCTCTAATTAATTGTAATGAAAAGAATGTTGGTGGAGATGATAACACCAGCAAAGAGAATGAATATGGCGAGACCAACGCTGAAGCTTGAATTTTACTTTGTTTTCCTGTGAGCAATGTACCTTTATGCAACTTTAGATTTCAACCTTTATTTTGAATACTTCTTTAAGGAAGATAATGATATTCTATTTATTAACTCCCTTACTTGCCCCTCATTATCTTTCTTGAAACAATTAGTTACTTCTTATGCCTCCTTTTTGCGAGTTGATGAATAAGTTTGCGATTTGAAGAATATTACTGCGATAATTTCTTCTAATAATCCTGTTGTGTGATTCTGAATGACGTTTCTGGAAGAAGAAAAAATATGAAGGAATCTTGTTTCTCATAGATTTTCCTGCAATGAACAAATCTTTCCTACATTTAAAAGAAAATAGTTAATGATTGAAATTATTCTGTTGGTCTTATGTTGCCTTCCTAGTTAAAGATCTTATTTTTCCAAATTTTTCTTTCTGCGACAAAATCGCAGGACGTCCGTACATTTGCATGTATTGACCCATTGATCTTGTCTTATCTGTATTTTGTCAATTTTTCTGCGACAATATGAAAAGTCTAAGTCCTTTTGCGAGAACAAAGTCTTATGACATTGCCGTCTTGCAATGAAATCGCAGGACGTCTTTACACTTTCATGTAAAAACCCATTGATATCATATTATCTTTTTCTCTTATGGCTTGTTGCCTTTGTATAATTTTTGTCACGCGACAATATGATAGGCATAAATGTTCTTGCGATCATAAATCCCCATGACATTGTCGTCTTTAGACACTTATCAGATCCCTAATGGAGGGTGCCACCCTTATCTTACCCCTGGTTGCCCCTTCAAGTAGGGCACATTGGCCATACAAGACTAGCTCCTCCCATCCGAATTTACCAACAACCAGTTGTTTTCGCAACCTCTTATCCTTTATGACTATATGGCTTATAGTTACAAGACTGCACCCTAAGTGGGGTTTTCTTCGGGACAAGTGCATCATAGCCAAGACTTACCAAGAATGGCCAGGGTAGGTTCGTCCGTCCCGGGCACTCTTGTCTCAACCGTGTACCTCGGCGCCTTGGACATACTCTGCACTTCTTAAAAGAGACCCTCGGTCGTCCAACCAGGGTATAACCTTATATAGTTGGAAATCCAAGGTACCTCTCCTGGATAGGTTTTCTTTAACCCCAACATCTCCATGACTCAGGATCCAGCAGAAGTATAACCTTACCCCTGAATCATGTAAAGAGATTCCCCCTTATATGACGCACTATTAGGTCTTACATTTGCCTCTTGCGAGATTGTACCCACGAACTAAGGTGTACGCCATAAAGGTTCGTCCCATTCTTCGTTTCTTTTGCGTATATCGCAATCTTTCATTCTTTATGTAATCTTGAATATTCTTGCGAATAAACTCGCAACCGTAAAAAAAAATTTCTCATTTCTTCTTTGTTTCATTAAAAGTTTGTTACTGATAATACCTTTTTAAATATAATCTGTTCCAAGGCCTACCAAGTCTTTGACCAATATCTCTTCCCTCTGGTTCTACCAACCTATATGCCCCTATTCCAACTATCTCCTTAATGATATATGGTCCATCCCATTTTCTCGCCAACTTTCCACCATGCTCTCGCTGGTACTCTGGTGTTTCTCGCAAAACTAAATCGCCTGGTTGAAACTCACGTTTCTTAACTCGTTTGTTATATTCGCGATCCAACCTTCGCTGGTAATTTTCCATATGTTGTAATGTTTTTTCTCTCTTCTCTTCTACTTCATCAAGTTCTCTTAGAATCATACTAGTATTAAGATTCTTCTCCCAAACCTCTCTTTTTGTTGTAGGAATAACGACTTCTGTTGGTAACACAGCTTCAACCCCATATGTCAAACAAAAAGGTGACATTCCAGTAGCTTCTCGTCTAGTTGTATTGTAAGCCCATATTGCGTTATGTACCTGCTTGCACCATGCCTTGTGGTATCCCTCTAGCTTATTTTTTAAGATGTCTGCGATTGTCTTATTAGTTGCCTCAACCTGACCATTTTCTTGTGGGTATAAAGGAGTAGATTTTCCACATTTTATCTTAAATGCATTAAGTAGTAACTCTATATTTTTCCCTTCAAATTGTTTTCCATTATCAGATACCAACTGTGCTGGAATTCCAAATCTACAAATTATATTTTCTAATATGAATGTGAAGATGTCTTTATCGCGAATATGTTGTACTGCCTTCACTTCTCCCCATTTTGTGAAATAATCTGTAGCAACAATTAAATATCTTCTTTGCCCTGAACCAGGTACAAATGGTCCCACAATATCTAAACCCCACTTCCCAAAAGGCCATACACTTGTGGAAGATGATAATGGTGCTCTTGGTGCATGTATCCTTTTTCCATATCGTTGACAGTCTTCACAACGCCTTGAGAGTTGCTTTGCATATTCATGCATATATGGCCAGTAATAGCCTTGCATGTTTGTTTTATATGCTAAAGATCTTCCCCCACTGTGATTGCCAGCATCTCCACTGTGCAGCATTTTTAACACCTTTTGTCCTTCTTCCCTCGTTAAACATCTTAGTGATGGTACATTAAAAGATTTGCGATATAATACTCCATCTCTTAGATCATAATTGGTTGCCCTACTTTTTAATTTATGTGTTTCTAATCTATTTCTTGGATTTTCTCCTCTCGTCAAGTACGCATGTAGATCTTCTCGCCAATCTATACTATTGCTCTTCGGCTCTTCCCCGCCAGCTTCTACCATCATCACATCTGTTTATTCTTCCTCTTTGTTTATCGAAGGTAACAAAAGTGTTTGAATTTTTATGCATCTCACAGCTGGATTTGTCATCATGCTTGATATAAAAGAAAAAGCATCTGCGAGTCTATTGTCCTTTCTTGATATATTTCTCCATGTTATTTTTGGAATTCTCGCAGACAATTCTTAAACAAGTTTTTTGTATTCTTCAAGGATGGCTCATTTGTTGTGTATTCTCCTTTTATCTGGCGAATAACCAATTGCGAATCGCTAATAATTCTTGCATTTTCTAACTTCATTTCTATTGCAAATTTTAGAGCATGAATCACAGCTTCTTATTCTGTCTCATTATTAGTAGATGCAAACTCCAATCTAAATGAAAAAGCCATTTTTTCTCCTTCTGGCGAGATAAAAACAACTCCAACTCCATTACCTTCTCCATTTGATGATCCATCCACTAATATCTCCCACCTATTGGGTTCTGTTAATAGTTCTCTTTGGTCTCCATGTTCTTCTTCTATATCCATCATTTCTTCCACTGCTTCGTCATCTTCTAAAGGAAACTCAGATAAGAAATCTGCTATAACTTGTGACTTTGGCGATGATAAAATGTCATATTTAATATCAAAGTGCCCTACTTGTGCATTCTATCTTTCAACTCTGAGTGATCTTTTTGAATTCTTCATTGCCGACTCAATTGGCACTCTTGTTAATATTTTTACCTTATATGCTTGAAAGTAAATGCGAAGTTTAAAAGTTGCATGAACCAATGCTAGAATTAACTTTTCAATCTTTGAATAATTTCTCTCTGCAAAATTAAATGTCTTGCTGATATAATAAATTGGTTTTTCTACCCCTGCATCTACTCGCAGCAATACTGCACTTAGCGCATGCGTGGTTGTTGCGAGATAAATCAATAGTTCTTCTCCTGGCTCTGCTTTCTGTAAGATAGTTATGTTCATTAAATGTTCTTTAATTCCTTGAAAAGCCTTTTCACATTCATCCGTCCACTTAAATTTTGTTCCCTTCTTGAGTATATCGAAAAAATATTTTCACTTGTCTGAGGATCGCGAAATGAATCTTCCCAGCGAGGCTAAGAGTCCATTTAATTTTTGCACATACTTTACTGTTGCAGGCGTTGGCATGTCATGAATTTCTTGTACCTTTTCTGGATAAACTTGTATTCCTTCTTTTGACACAATATACCCCAAAAAATTCCCTGAACTTACTCCAAAAGTACACTTTTCAGGGTTCACTTTGATGTTAAAATGTCGCATCTGATCGAAAATCTCCTTCAAATCCTGTACATGGTCTTTAGCTTATTTAATTTTGATCAACATATCATCCACATATACCTCTAATGTTTTGTGTATCCACTTCGGAAACACTTTCTCCTCCATTCTTTGATATGTTGCACTAGCATTTCGCAAGCCAAAGGGCATCTTTGTATAACAGTATAACCCTCTTGGAGAAAAAAATGCGGTGTGTTCTTGATCTTCTTCAGCGAGGGGAATTTGATTATATCCTTTATATCCATCTAATGAAGATATTATTGCATTTCTCACTGCTGACTCAACCATTTGTGGAATATCTGGTAATGGAAAACTATCTTTAGGACAAGCTTTGTTTAAATCAGTAAAGTATATGCAAATTCTTATTCCCTTGTTCTTCTTTGGGACCACCACCATATTTGCAATCCATTCTGGATACTTTGATTGCCTTATAATTCATGCGTCAAGCATTTTATGTAACTCTTCTTATATTTGGGAATGATATGTTGTTGCAATCTTCCTTATTCTTTGTTTAAATGGTCTTGCATCTTTATTAATTTCTAGTTTATGACACGCTACTGATGGATCTATGCCTGGCATCTCATCCATGTTCCATGCAAAGATGTCTTTATACTCTCGCAAAATATTTATGGTTCTCTCTTCTTCATCTGTATTTATTTTAGTTCCAATTTTCAGAAACTTAGGTTCTTCTTCACTCCCAATATTTATTTCCTTGGTTGGTTCTGCTGCGATGTAACTGGCCTCAGGTTCTCCCATTGGTGTTGGTGTCTTCTTTGTTCTCGCAGATTCATCTCCCTCTTGCGAGATTTCACTGGGTGTTCCTTTTCCTTCTTTTGCTCTTATCAAATAAACTTTAAATTCTTCTTCTTTCTTTGTTTCTCTAGCTAATGTTTTGCGAGATTTTCGCAGCTTTGGACGTTCTTCATAATTTCTTACTTAAATTTGATAGCACATCTTCGCAAGATCTGTGTCTCCTCTAATTTCTCCAACTCCATTGGGCATATGAAATTTGATGCATTGATGCAATGTTGATGCTACATCCTTGATTGCGTGTATCCATGGTCTTCCCAATATCATGTTGTACGGTGATTCCACGTCTACCACACATAATGTTACTTGTGTTTCAATTTCTCCAAGCGGAATTCGTACCACTATTTCGCCTTTTGGTTTTGTTGAAGATTTTCCAAAACCATGAATATGATATGTTGGACAGGACATTTCTTCATCTTTGTATCCCATTTTCTTAAAAGCATGATAACATATTATATCCACAGAACTTCCTGCGTCCACCAAAATTCTATTTACGGCCCACTCTTCCGCAGATTTTGTTGATTTTCCTCTTCCCATTGGTATAGTGGATACCGTGATTATCAAAGGAGATGTATGATTTAAATTTTCTTCCGGTATTTCTGCTGTTATAAACGTGATCTCCTGCTTTTCCCAATCCTTTAATGGTGATATTTTCTCCACCGTCATAATTTTTCTTCCTTCAAAATCCCATTTATGTATCTTCCCCTTAATGTTTTCATGGAATTTATCAATCATTGCTCTCGTTACCATATCACACTCTAATTTCCTACAATTCTCTTTTGTTCTAATCATTCTTCCTTCAACTATTTCACCAATTTGCTTAATTATCTTCTTGATTTTGAATAACTCTCAACTTCTACTTCGCCTTTTCTATGATTTTCGTTAATTCAATCCCTGTTTCGGGCGCCAAAATGTAGTTGCAGGAAATCCTACACTACACCCTTATTAAGATTTCATAATAATCAACTCATACTTAAAGATTAAAAACGACTCTTTATCATTTAATTCTCAGAAAAGTTTACAGAAGTGGAAGAAATCAAGAACACAACTATTCTCTCGAAGTTTCTCTCTCCTCAAGACTTTCTCAACTCTCAAAAAATACGTCATCCCTCTCTGAATCTATAGGAAATTACATAGTGGATGACAGATAAGTTTGCCTTTTATTTCGGATCTACTCTGCGATCTCATCGCAACAGTTATAATATGAAATATCACAAGCATTGTAACCATCGCAGATAAATCATGCTCTTCTCGTGTTTCCTCAATCGTCAGCTATTACGTCATTCTTTAACCTACTCTGTGATACTCGCAAAGTGCTGTTGAAAAGCTCACGGTATTCTCGCAGAAGTGTTGTTAATCTCGCAAGAATATTGTCGTGGCGATATTCTGATCCTACAAGAATAGTTAACCAAAGGTTGGCCATATGAGCACTTTCATATCAACCTTATTCATCTTCACCATAACTAGTTTAAATGACTCAAAAGAACTAGTTAGAGAGTTATTCAATTGCTTAGATCTCATAGAAGTATATAAGACACAATCGAAGCATAAACGATTTTGATTCACTCGAATCGATTCATGAACATTATAGCCAAGGTTTGCAAAGATTGTATTCCATTAATTTATAAATGTCTTAGTTCATGAATAAACCGTTTTTAGAAAATAACCCACTTAAGTATGTATACCGGTACGCATACTTAAGTACCCAGATTGAGCTTCCGGTAGTACGCATATGGGTACGCGGACTTAGCTCCGGACATCCTAAACCAGTAAAGTACGCATACTTTTCTTTAAGGATTTTGGACTTACACAAGTATGCGTTCACATACAATGTTTATATCCATTCAAGGTTATATATTCTAAACTCTCATTTCAATCATTGAAACATTCTTAGAGGATGTTATATAGTGGTTATTCATACACTATTTTTCATCAAAGCGATTTTCAAGAGATTGAAACAATCAACATGACTTTCGTCACGAGTAAAGATGAACTTGGCCAAAGCAAAAGATTACCAACACATATTTCGAGAAATAGCTAAGCGAGAGAAATTTGGCTCGAAAGAGCAAATGTGTACAATCGAAGTCTATATAGCAATACGACTTTTGTCTCAAGATAAGAGATAAAATAGATAGACTTTTGAGTGATAGATAAGTTCAAGTCTCCACATACCTTTTTGTCGATGAAGATCCACTAATTCCTTGAGTAGTTCTTCGTCTTTGCATGATGAACGTCGTGGAATCTTGAGCTCAACTACACTTACTATCGTAGTCCGATACTTAGATATAATTAGACTAGAAATCAAGACTTATAGTTTTGGAAACTAAACTTGACAACAAGCTTGAGATAGCAACTCTTGCGAGTTCGACAGAGTAGTGCTCTAACAATCTCCTCCTTTGTCAATTTTAGTGACAAAAGTATCAATACATATGGAATACAAAATAAATAAACTTTGCGACTTCTCATCCACATGCATGATCTCCTTGGTTCCTCAACATTACTTGATATCTTCGTCACTTCCAAGTACTCCAAAGATATTCAAATCAGCATCACCGTTGTTGAAGATCCATAGCCATAACAATGAGTAAACAAAAACTCTTAATCATTGTTACACAGTGTCATAATATTATTACACAGATTCAAAGTTCAATTGTATCACAAATTCGAAAATAATACTATGGTGATATGTGTCACTCCCCCTTAGTCAATACTTCATATCGCATGAAAACAACTCCCCCTTACATAATGATCCGAAAACCATATGTATTTGTAGTGTGAACTACACATTAATTCTACCCCTTTTTGTCAATAAAATTTACAAAGGTACGAAAACTAGTGGGATCCTAATGAAATTTCCATAGAGACACTTCATGGCTAAAAGAAAGTACATATCAACTTTTTAGATGCAATCATATAGTCGAAACTAAATGCATTCATCAAGGAGTTTATAAAGATACAAGATAACCCCTATAATATTCCATAGCCGTACTCTCCATGAAGATTTGGAAATTAAGCACAAGTTCAATTAAGAACTCTCCCCCATAAAATGTCATTCCCGAAAGATCAACAAGAGAGACCTTACTTTCACAAGAAGAGAAGGATTTCTTTGGACATTAAAAAATCACATAAGAATATGAACGTGTATCCAAAAATCTCAATTAAATTAACCAAAAGAGAACCCATGATTAATTCAATCTGAAATGCTCACATAAGAGAACTTACGGGGCCGCACAGTATATACATAAAAATATGGATCAACGAAGATCAATACTGCGGAATAAACAAAGATTCATTCTATTCTTCATCAATATTTGCATAATGACATAATAGGCTTAATATTTGTAAACAAAAGCTCATCCTATCTTCCATCAATATTTGCATAATGACATAATAGGCTTATCTTTTGTTTGTCAAAAGTTCATTCAATCTTTTATTAATACTTTCATATCGACTTATAAAGGACTTAACTTTTGACAACGTATGGGACAGTCAAAGTTCACGGACGTAAACACACATATCCCATAACAAGTTGCAATATATAAAACCATAAAGATTAATACTGCAAAATCATCTTCCAAAAAAAATTTAGAATTTAAATAAATAAATCTAAAAATATTGAAGATGAAAATTGTTGGAAATATCTATGTGTAATAACAATAATGGCTATTGCAAACCCTAGTTATCCTTCTTGAAAACACAAGAATAAATTCTCATAAGAAGTTTTCCTAGACAAAATCAAAACAGACTCTAAAACTAAAACTGGATAAAGCACGAAAAATTAATCATCATCTTCATCATTTGAGACCATAAGAGTGGATTGAATCTTATCCATGCCATCCTTGATTTTTGGGAAATTAGTAGGAATCACAAGTAATTGTTCTTGCACATACCTTACCTTGGCACTAATCTTACCAACACCTTTAAGAATTTGGTGAAGAAGATTCATGGAGGAAGTATCACATAGGCCATCAAGGTTGTCACATATTTGTCTCTTGCAAGCATTCTCCTTCATACGTTCGAAATTACATGGACAAACAAGCTTGGGAGTTCCAATGGAGTTTCCAATCGGAGCAATGGAGAAGGTGCGACAAATTTGCTCAATCAAGCATGGATAGCCTAACTTCTTGTTGGGAGATGTCATTGACTACATTTGATAAATAATAAACCCACAAATGTCAAGACTTTGAGTTCCCAACTCAAGGAAATAGACCAACTCCACGAACTCATGACCCCAACGAGAATTTTCAATCGTGGAGGGACAAAGATTAGAGATACCAAGTTTTCCAAAAGACATAAAAGCAAGACTAAGATGAGTGGTAGGAAATTTCCCTTCATTCCAAACAACACTCTTACCACAAAGACCATTAGAGATGGTTTCATATGATGGTCTTTCATGACTATGTCTTGGAAGGCGAAAACTCCCAGGGGGAATTTTAGTGATATTTGAAATCAACTCTCTATTAACAAGAATCCTTTGTCTATTTACCATGGTCTTGAATTACTTGTCATGACAATTAACATCATAGATGTTTGCATCAAAGATTCTAGTAAGAGTGTCAAAACCTTCACCAAGACCATCAAATATATTTCCAAGATTGATTTTTTCAAAACAAATCAAATCCTCTTTATGCCCACTAGTAAAATCCAACTTCTTTTCTAGAATAAACCCATTAGATGAAATCTTTTCAGAAACCTTCTCACAATAATCATTGACAATTCTAATTCTAATGAAACTTTGATTTATTGGTAAGTTCATGCTAGAAGAAGATGAAGAACCCAATCTCTTAGAAACCTCTTTTGAAACCTTGAAATTCTTCATGAGATATAGAAATTAAGAGATTAGAGGAAGAGATGACTTACTTGATATGTATCTTGAAAACCCCTTTTTTACTTTTTGATCTCCAAGGATGATTAAGGAGAAAGCTCACAAACCCTAGAGCGTTCACGTTCGCGGACAAGATGGGAGTAGGAAGAAGGTATGCGTACGCTTCTTTTATATACCAATAAATGGGCTTGGACCCATTTTTGAACCGCGACCCACAAAGGAAATGTAGGATTTCTTAAGTGATCAAACACCAAGGTTATGCAACTCGCGAAAACACACAATCGTGTGAAAAGACGATGTAGTAGAAATCTATTACATAATTATCCCGAGGAGAACAAAATAAAACATTAACCCAAGTACAAACAAATAAAACCGTTTCTTGCCCCATCTCAAGATATATACAAATAGGGTAATGCCAACTAGTTAACAAGTGGCGAGATGTGCAGAGAGATCCTCATGCACCATTTCCGGTTGATATTTGTGAACAGTACTAGTGATATAATCATAGTAATTATGATAATCAGGGTTAACAGAGCTTTCTAACTTCCTTTTCATATGACCAGAAAGGAGATTATTCCAATGTCATAAACCAGTGTCAATAATACGAGAACCCGTTTTATTGGACCTACTTATGTTGACAATGAGTTTAGTTCGTACATCATGATTGCATGATTTTACTTGTACAAAACTTTTATCGGATCGATTCTTATTCTTAACCGAGTTAAGCTTTTCTAAGAATCTAAAAACGTCTTCGAATGCTTTAAATAAATCTTTGTCAATTCATCCATTATGATAGTATTCCTCAAAAAGATTAAGAGTTAATCTAGTGAGATTCCATATCTTTCACCATAAAGAACGTTTTCTCAATCTTCCTTTATTTTAAACTTTTCCTTTAGATTGTTTCTCATCATCTAACTTTTCCAAAGTCTTAGATGGAATGAGATTATTATGGGAAACCAGAGGTATGATCCATAATAATTTTTCAATAATCTTTAAGGAGTTCTAGCGTGTATTACAGATGCCGAGAGCAAGTTTCCTAAATAAATTTTCCATAAGGGCGAATTTTAGGGATCATTCAAACACAAACTTATTAGGTTTATAGTGTCTGCCTGCTCTGATACCAATTGAAAAAGCGGGGGTCTAACAACCTCACCCAATATTTCGCTTAGCAATCTGTATGCATTAACTCTAATATACTTTTAAGAGAATTAACTAGACAGTCAGACTCAATCTTAATAAAAAGTATATCAAAGAGTTATATCTCAATTTCTCGATTCAATCCCAAATCAAACAAATAGAAATCTGCGAGTATGATTGAATACAAGAGAAATAACTTGAACGGTACCAAAAACTAATGTTCAAAGATCAATCAATTTCAATCAACAACCAAAGGTTGGATTTACCAATTGATCGATACATCGCACAAGCTGTGATATTTCAATTATATAATAAAATATAATGCGAAAAATAAATAACACAGATACCAGAAGTTTTGTTAACGAGGAAACCGCAAATGCAGAAAAACCCAGGGACCTAGTCCAGATTGAATACACATTGTATTAAGCCGCTACAGACATTAGCCTACTACAAACTAACTTTGGTCTGGACTGTAGTTGCACCCCAATCAATCTCACACTGATCCAAGGTACAGTTGCGCTCCTTACGTCACTGATCCCAGCAGGATACTACGTACTTGATTCCCTTAGCCAATATCACCCACAACTAAGAGTTGCTAAGACCCAAAGTCGAAGACTTTAATAAAGAAATATGTATCACACAGAAAAGTTTACAGGAATAGATAAATATGTCTCCCGCTGAAATACCTACGAGTTTTGTTTCGTCTTTTGATAAATCAAGGTGAACATGAACCAATTGATATACTAGACTTGTATTCTCGAATAACAGCCTAGAAATATCAATCGCCTCACAATAACCTTAATCGACTAGCAAAACAAGATATTGTGGAATCACAAACGATGAGACGAAGATGTTTGTGACTACTAATCTCAAGCCAATCTTACGATTATACTCAAATAAGACAAAAATAGCAAGATCATATCTCGCAACTACAGAGAAAATAGTTGGGCCTGGCTTCACAATCCCAATGAAGTCTTCAAGTCGTTAACCTACAAGGTCTCGATAGAAACCTAAGGTTAAAGGAGAATCGACTCTAGCTTATACAACTAGTATCACAAAGGAGGTGTGGGGATTATGTTTCCGAGTTGCTACAGTTCTCCTTTATATAGTCTCTTAACCAGGGTTTGCAATATAAGTTACCTTTGTAACAAAGCATTCAATATTCACCGTTTGATGAAAACCTGATTAGATTCAAGCTAATATATTTCAACCGTTAGATCGAACTTAGCTTGTTATACACGAATGAAATGTAACTTCATTTAGGTTTGAGTACCCGTACCTAAACGTGTACACCTAGTTGGTTCAACAATAATTAACCAATGGTAAGCCATATGAGCACTTTCATATCAACCTTATTCATTTTCACCATGACTTTCATCACGAGTAAAGATGAACTTGGCCAAAGCGAAAGTTTACCAACACATATTTCTATAAATAGATAAGCGAGATAAACTCGGATCGAAATAAAAAATGTGTATAATTGAAGTCTATAAAGCAATACGAATTTTGTCTCAAGATAGGATATAAAATACATAGACTTTTGAGTAATAGATAAGTTCAAGTCTTCACATACCTTTTTGTCGATTAAGATCCACTAGTTCCTTCTTCGTCTTTGCATGATGAACACCGTGGAGTCTAGAGTTCAACTACACTTACTATCCTAGTCCGAGACTTAGCTATAAGTAGACTAGAAATCAAGACTTATAGTTTTGGCAACTAAACTTGACAACAAGCTTGAGATAGGAACGCTTGCGAGTTCGACCGAGAAGTGCTATAACAATCTCCCCCTTTGTCAATTTTAGTGACAAAACTATCAATACATATGGAATACAAAATAAATAAACTTTACAGCTTCTCATCCACATGCATGATCTCCTTGGTTCTTTAACATTACTCGAAATGATCGTCACTTCCAAGTACTCCAATGATCCCAAAGATATTCAAATCAGCTTCATCGTTGTTGAAGATCCGTATCCATAACAATGAGAAAACAAAAGATCTCAATCATTATTACACAGTGTCATAGTATTATTACACAGTGTCATAGTATTATTACACAACATCAAAGTTCAAATGTCTCACAACTTCGACAACAATACTATGGTGATATGTATCACTCCCCTTTATTCAATACTTCATCTCACATGAAAACCACTCCCCCTTACATAATGATCCGAAAACCATTTGTATTTGTAGTGTGAACTACACATTAATTCCCCCCCTTTTTGTCAATAAAATTGGCAAAGGTACGAAAACTAGTGGGATCCTAATGAAATTTCCATAGAGACACTTTATGACCAAAATAAAGTACATATCAACTTTTTTAGATGCAATCATATAGTCAAAACTAAATGTATTCATCAAGGAGTTTATAAAGATACAAGGTAACCCCTATAATATTCCACAACCGCACTCCACACAAAAATTTAGAAATTAAGCACAAGTTCAATTAAGAACTCTCCCCCATAAAATGTGATTCCCGAAAGAACAACAAGAGCGACCTTACTTTCACAAGAACAGAAGGATTTCTTTGGACATTAACAAATCACATAAGAATATGAATGTGTATCCAAAAATCTCAATTAAATTAACCAAAAGAGAACCCATGATTAATGCAATCGGAAATGCTCACATAGAGAACTTACGGGGCCGCACAGTATATACATAAAAATATGGATCAGTGAAGATCAATACAGCGGAATAAACAAAGATTCATTCTATTCTTCATCAATATTTGCATAATGACATAATAGGCTTAATCTTTGTAAAGATCATCCTATCTTCCATCAATATTTGCATAATGACATAATAGGCTTATCTTTTGTTTGCCAAAAGTTCATTCAATCTTTTATTAATACTTGCATATTAACTTATAAAGGACTTAACTTTTGACTACGTATGGGATAATCATAGTTCATTGACGTAAACACAGATATCCCATAACAAGTTGCAATATATAAAACCATAAAGATTAATATTGCACAATCATCTTCCAAACAATCTTTAGAATTTATATAAATAAATCTAAAAACATTGCAAGATGAAAACGTTGGACATAGCTATGTGTATTCACAATAATGGATATTCCAAACCCTAGTTATCCTTCTTAAAAACTCAAGAATAAATTCTCATAAAATGTTTCCTAGATAAAAAAAGAAAGAAAAAGAATTAAGTTTCTTTGATAA
Organism: Papaver bracteatum; assembly: GCA_023529315.1. Taxonomy (NCBI): domain Eukaryota; kingdom Viridiplantae; phylum Streptophyta; class Magnoliopsida; order Ranunculales; family Papaveraceae; genus Papaver; species Papaver bracteatum. The sequence continues at coordinate 1,866,630 of JAJJWX010000210.1, forward strand.
CATCATACCTTTGATATCCTTGATTCTTTTAACCGTAGAGACCCCATGTTCATGAGTGAGAACGTTAACTTTCCGATCAAAAATGAGGGAAAGATGCGTAGATTTGACACAATCCATGATAGGTTTATTCTGATTCCTGATCAAGGAGTCATCCTTTTCAGGACAAGTTCTTGAACAAAATTGCATCTCTTAGAGTCTTCTTCCATCTCAAGACTCACAACTTCTTGAGGAGTTTTCCATACTTTTTTGTATTAGGGAAAGTAAAACACTATAAGATATATATATATATATATGTTTTTCAAGCAAGATAGTGACACCCTTGTTGTGGAAACCCTAAACTCCCAAGAGAGACCCGGACGTTCGTGGACTGGTTGAAAATAACAGAACATAAGAGATTTAAAAAGAACAAAATACCTCTATTTTCATGTATCCTGTATCATCATGACTCAATTATTAAAAAGTTAATCAGAGCATAAAAATGAGATACATAGCAACAAGGAGTCAAGTGACTCTACTTTCACATCAAAAGAAAACAGTATAGTCAAACACAATACAAATGGAAACTACAGTAGAATTGAGTATCTCCCAAGAGTCATTCTTGCATCTCTCAAGTTAGATACAAGAATAAATATGCTTATGATTAGGCAGTAAAGTGAGATCTAATCTCACTATGAGTATTGAGAGATGAGTTGTAGTATCCATCTGAAGGTTTGAACCTGGTATTCTTTACTTTCCTTCGGTTATTTTTTATTCCATAAGGATTCAACATAACCTTATCCGGTGATCTATCAGAAATATTTTTTTGAGGAGTAAGTCTAGGACCTCTAGAAATTAGTTCTAGAGAATTAGAAGAGACATGTCTCCACCATCTAGACTTAGATTTACCAGACTTATTCTCATAAGTACTGGGAATGCATATTTTTGTGGTGTAAGAATTTGCACCATTCGAAGGAACACGATTCCTGTGGGGATTTCGAGATGAGTGACCATTGAAATCCATCTTATGAGAATCCTATTTTTATGCAGGGATGAAATCCATTATAGTGGTCATTAGAGAGCTTACTTTGTCGACAGTGTAAAGAAGTAGATTTTGAATATTAGAAATCTGTTTCTTTCTAGCAAAACAATGATGAACATAGTGATTCTTTTTCCCAAAGAAGGAACAGGTTCGTGGAAGAGAAACATTGGAAGGAACCTGCTTTAAATTCATAGCCCTATTAGAAGATTGCAAGTTATGAAAACATTTCTTGATAGAAACTTCCTTCGGAGAACATTTCTTCATGTACTGTAAATCTGTCTGAGAATTGGTGATCAGTACAAAAGAATTTCACATTAAAACATAGTTTCTTTTTTCAAGGATTTGTACTGTTCTTGGGCTAGAGTAAGGGTTGCACCCAGTTTCTCTTTTCAAAAAGAAGTCTATGTAGATCAGATGAATGCCTCTAGATCAAACGTTTATTGATATTGTTGGATAAAGACTCAATAATACTATAGAGTTCTTGTTCTCGACCAAGAGACTTTTCAAATTCATCAATGAGCTGAGCATGATTATGAATATCAATAAACTTAGTAATTTTTTCTGAGACTCTAGTGAGATCCATTCCAACTTTTGACAAAGTGTCAAATGTCTTATCCGAGGAAAAGTTATCAGAATCTAAAAAACAACCTTTCTACTTCGAGATTCGGAAGAATCAGCTAAGGAGTTATCCCTTGAGGCAATCCCAAGAAATTTGGCATAATTAAAATATTTAGAAGACACTTTGGTGTGTGCAAATGTAAGAGATGAACTTCTTATCCACAGAGTCAGATCGCTACAAACACAGACTTATGAGGTCTTAAACGTGTTTGCCTGCTCTGATACCAATTAAAAAAGCGGGGGTCTAACAACCTCACCTAATATTTCGCTTAGCAATCTATATGGACTAACTCCAATATACTTTTAAGAGAATCAACTAGACAGTCAAACTCAATCTTAATAAAAAGTATATCAAAGAGTTATATCTCAATTTCTCGATTCAATCCCAAATCTAACAAATAGAAATCTTCGAGTCTGATTGAATACATGAGAAATAACTTGAACAGTATCAAAGACCAATGTTCAAGGATCAATCAATTTCAATCAACAACCAAAGGTTGGATTTACCAATTTATCGATACATCGCACAACCTGTGATATTTCAATTATACAACAAAATATAATGTGGAAAAGAAATAACACAGACACCAGAAGTTTTGTTAACGAGGAAACCGCAAATGCAGAAAAACCCCGGGACCTAGTCCATATTGAACACACACTGTATTAAGCCGCTACAGACACTAGCCTACTACAAACTAACTTCGGTCTGGACTGTAGTTGCACCCCAATCAATCTCACACCGATCCAAGGTACAGTTGCGCTCCGTATGTCATTGATCCCAGCAGGATACTATGTACTTGATTCCCTTAGCCGATCTCACCCATAACTAAGAGTTGCTAATACCCAAAGTCGAAGATTTTAATTAACAAATATGTATCACACAGAAAAGTCTATATAAATAGATAAATCTTTCTCCCACAGAAATACCTACGAGTTTTGTTCTATCTTTTGATAAATGAAGGTGAACATGAACCAATTGATATACCTGACTTGTATTCCCGTAGAACAACCTAGAAATATCAGTCACCTCAAAAAAATCTTAATCGACTAACGAAACAAGATATTGTGGAATCACAAACGATGAGACGAAGGTGTTTGTGACTACTTTTCTATCTTGCCTATCGAAGAAATTAATATCAATCCAATCTTACGATTGTACTCAAATACAATAGAAACAACAAGATCAGATCACATAACTATAGAGAAAATAGTTGGGTCTGGCTTCACAATACCAATAAAGTCTTCAAGTCGTTAACCTACGGGGTCTCGATAAAAACCTAAGGTTAAAGGAGAATCGACTCTAGTTTATACAACTACTATCACACAGGAGCTGTGGGGATTAGGTTTCCTAGTTGCTAGAGTTCTCCTTTATATAGTCTCTGAATCATGATTTGCGATCTAAGTTACCTTGGTAACAAAGCATTCAATATTCACCGTTAGATGAAAACCTGATTAGATTCAATCTAATATCTTTCAACCATTGGATCGAACTTAGCTTGTTATACACAAATAAAATGTAACTTCATTTAGGTTTGAGTACCCGTACCTAAAAGTGTACACCTAGTTGGTTCAATAATAGTTAACCAATGGTTAGCCATATGATCACTTTCATATAAACCTTATTCATCTTCACCATAACTAGTTCAAATAACTCAAAAGAATTAGTTATAGCGTTGTTCAATTGCTTAGATCTTATAGAAGTATATTACACACAATCGAAGCCAAAACGATTTTGATTCACTTAAATCGATTCATGAACATTATAGCCACAGTTTGAAAAGATTGCATTCCTTAATTTATAAATGTCATAGTTCACGAATAAACCGTTTTTAGAAAATAACCCACTTAAGTATGCATACCGGTACGCATACTTCAGTACCCTGATTGATCTTGTTTTTAGTTCACAGACTCCAGTAGAAATTCACGGGATGTGAACTTCCGGAAATACACGTACGGGTACGGGGACTTAGCTCCGGACATCCTAAACCAGTAAAGTACGCATACTTTGGTTCAAGGATTTTGGACTTACACAAGTATGAGTTCACATACAATGTTTATATCCATTCAAGGTTATATATTCTAAACTCTCATTTCAATCATTGGAATATTCTTAGAGGATGTTATATAATGGATATTCACACACTATTTTCAAGATATTGAAATGATCAACATGACTTTCGTCACGACTAAAGATGAACTTGGCCAAAGAGAAAGCTTACCAACACATATTTCGAGAAATAGATAAGCGAGATAAACTCGGCTCGAAATATCAAATGTGTATAATCGAAGTCTATATAGCAATATGACTTTTGTCTCAAGATAGGAGATAGAATATATAAACTTTTGAGTGATAGATAAGTTCAAGTCTCCACGTACCTTTTTTTCGATGAAGATCCACAAGTTCCTTGAGTAGTTCTTCGTCTTTACATGATGACCATCGTGGAGTCTAGATCTCAACTACACTAACTATCCTATTCCGAGACTTAGCTATAAGTAGACTAGAAATCAAGAATTATAGTTTTGGAAAATAAATTTGACATCAATATTGAGATAACAACGCTTGCGAGTTCGACTGAGCAGTGCTCTAACACCTTTAACCTTAGGTTTTTCATGAACCATGTAGCTACACCATATGGCCCGATTTGAGACATATTGATTTTTGGGTTCGAGACACATATAAATGTCTTTAGTGCTTCCACACATATAAGTGTCTCAAATTAAAAATATAAGTTGCTTTAATTCTGATTTTTCAACTACTCATATAAGTGTCTTAAAATACTCATAAAGTGTCTTAAAATATGCAATATTTGTAATTTTATAATATTATTTAATTTACAAGATCTTTTAGTAGATTCAATATTATGATTTACAATTTTGCTTTTTCTTTTAATTTTATTTTTATTTTTCTCCCAAATTTCAAAAATCCCCCAAAAGTCCCTCTTTTTTCAATTTTCTAAATCACTCTTAAATTGATTTCCCTCTCAAATTTCCCCCATAACTTTGTCTCACACAAAATCATTTGAAATTAAATTCATATTGGATTACCAATTACTTCCCACCATTTTTACTTCCCTCCATTTATTTTCAAGATATTTCAGATTATTATTATTATTAAAATACTCCCAGGCACCGTAACACGTGCACCTCCTTAAAACAAGAAAAAAAGAAGATAGCATCTCATTCTATTTTTTTTTTCTCCTCTTTCTTTTTTCTTTCTCCTCTCTAAGAAAAATGGAGATAAACTGATTTTGATTTTGTGAACACAGATCAAACCCAGATACAGAATCCTCTGTTACTTACCGAAATCATCAAAGTCATTAACTGATTTGGTAAACCTAGAAAGCGGTATAAAAAAACCCTATTTACAAAATTCAAAATCTTTGATTTTGTAAACCTATAAATTAATTTTCACTCTTAGCTTGAAACTCTTAGAAAAAGATTGAATTTTTAGAAGTAAAAACCCTAGAAGATCTCTAACCTCAGGTATGGAAAAAAAACCTTTTACTGAACTCAAAATTATCTTTGATTTGTAAACCCTAGAAATTTGATTTCTAATCTTGTGTTTGAATCTTGCAGGAGAAGATCAAAATGAAAATTATAGAAGATTTAAGTACAAATCCTTGAATATTCAGGTATAAACTCTAACCCTATTTCATGTTGTTTCCGATCTATTCTTAATTTTTTTTTAATCTGATATCTCAAATATTTTTTATGTTTTATTTTAGGTGATTCAGTAAATACAGCTAAGAAGTTTTTGATTTGTAGAATCCTGAAGGTTCTACTGTGAAAATAATATTCCCCATATGTTTTGGTTTTTACTTTCCTATATTATTTACTGGGTTCTTTTGTTTTAGGACTTCAGGTTTCATGTTCTTTTAATTTGGTGTATATTAATAACACATAGTTTTTAGTTTAACAGATTAAAGTGGGTATGCTTAAAGATTTTCATGGATCTATTATGGGATAAGGTTCATACAATCAATTTTTTGTCCTGCATTTTACTACTGATTTGGATTATAGGTCTAAATTGCTACTTGTTTGACTGCAAGGAAACCAATTAGAATCACTAAAGAAACAATCTAAATTACTCAACGTTATCCTAATGTAAGTCTTATCACATTCTCAAATAAACTACCAACTGTTTATAGTTCACTCATATCATGTAGTTAATTAATGTTATATATGTCTGTAAGTTTAATCCTAATTTTGTGTTTCAAAATGTTTTTGCGCAGGTTTGTACCTACGATAACAACATACACAGTAAGTTATGGGAGCTTGAGGGCATGGGACAATGTTTTCATGGTAATCATCACTACACCTTATTCAAGAATTTGTAATACGGTAAAGTCACATTTATAAAGTTTATATCGTCTAAGTGTTTGTTGAATGTTTGTCTTAGTTTAGTAAACTTTTGTGTCCTAGCAACTATTAATGTAAATTAACCATTACGTGTCATGTACACAATTACTCCTTGTCAATAGCTTATGCAAATTATAGTACTAGTGGTACCAACATGAGATAATGTACATACACTTGTAGCGGTGTAAGCTGTTTGGAAATTAGATTTGACCATGTTTCATTTTAACTCTATTTGATAAGTTTCTTGACTTTACTATAACAGCTATTGCTGCTATAATCTTCCTAAGGGACTTGCAATTATTTTTCAGGTAAGAGGATTTTTCGTCAAGTAGCTATGGACTTATGGTGTTGTCATGCCTAAACACCATTGGCAGTTTCAGATATTTTTTTTCTTCTCTTTGCGGAGGAAGAACTATTGAAACTAAAGTACCCCGTAATAAATCTAGATGTGAATAGGAAAGACATAGACTGAACTTGGTAATGAGTCAATTCTGTAATTCTTACATTACCGTGAATTACTGTAAACCAGAATTGATGTTTTAGATAAGAACGTGAATCCATTGACTAAAATGGTAGAATTGTAGGCAGAGTAGAATCTTAACCAAGAAATCAAAACATTTTGACATGTTCTCATCCACTTTGGTGTCTCTTATGCGTTCTTTATCACTTTGTCTAGTGTCGACCAATTTTATCAAACTAAATAAGAGTAGTCTTCGGTTAGAATTTAGGAGTGGAGTATAATAATTTGTATTTTCTTAAAGGGCCATTTGCACTAACATGATTAACAAATTTCTTATAATACTACTGGTAGTATTTGTTTTTTGCTTTGAGCTTTTCGTAGCTTTTACATGTCTATTGTATTTACACTATACTGACTGAGTTAACATCTTAATGCAATCTGGGCTTTAGCTCTCTCCGATAACTTGAGTTTAGTTGGTGGTTGCTTGGTGGTTCCTTACATGAGGCTGTAAGTAATTGGTAGTGTAGTTGCAGGAATTCCCACACTACACCCTTGTTAAGATTCTATAGAAATCTATTGGAAATCAATTAAACTTCAAAGATTTAAATGACACCTTTTTATTTAAATCTCAGAAATGTTTACTAATTTGAAAGAAATTAAAGATTACAAGTATTCTCTTTAAGTTTCTCTCTCCTCAAGACTCTTTCAACTCTCAAAAATACATCATCCTTCTCTGGATCTATCGAGCTCTTTATATAGGGATTTACATAATGGATGACAGCTAAGTTTTCCTCCTCTTTCGGATCTATTCTGCGATCTCATCGCAATCGTTATAATATTCTTCATCGAAAGAATGATAGCCATCGCAGGATCAACACATTCTTCTTTTGTTTCTTTCATCGTCAATTTCTTTTGGATATTCCGTGACGCTCGTGAAACGTTGTTAAAGATTTTGCGGTGACGCTCGCGAAAACGTTGTTAATATCATAAGAATATCGTTGTAGCGATATTCTGGTCCTACATCTTGCATCTTCTCATGTATTTTTTGCGAAGAAGAGAAGATCATGAGAACTAATGTTCTTTATTATTCTCACAACTTCTTCCCTTTTATACTTTCTTCTCGATAATATTCCGTTAATCTAGCCTTTCTTACACGTGTTGTGAATTCCTTCATTTACTGACACGTTTCCGATCCATAGGTCCACCACCCTTTGCCTATAAAAGGTAGAAATAAATCTCAAAACTAATTTTGTTTTTCTGTTTCTTCATCTTCTTCGTCTTCCGTATGCAACTTTGCTTCTTCTTCGTATTCTTCTGCTACTGTTCTAATAGAGTCCTCAAGGTTTGTTTCTTGATTTATGTTATTTATTTAAGCCGGTTTTTACTTTCTCCAATCTTTCTTATTTGATTCTTCATGTCTTCTTTTGCAGCGGAACTATATCTAACACACAGTCCACAACTCAAAACCCTAATGTTCGCAAAAGACCAACTAAAAAGAAAAAGAGAAATTCCGCGAATGATAAGGTAGTAAGAAACACCCTCTATTTTTTAATAACAATATTGTTGCCTCTGTTTCTTATCTGAGTTATTATTCGCAGAATGACGAGAATCCTGTTAAACCTCCCAAGAGATATCACCATTTTAAGACACTTGGGGAAATCTCATTATGCCCTCGTTAACATCTGTGAAGATTACTCCCACATCATCGCAACCAAACCTTTCTTCTTATGTTTGCGAGAATATCGATGTCCCTACTTCAACTTCTTCTGACCCTTTGGCAAATAAAGCTTCTAAATCTGCTGTGACTGAGACTCCTTATAGTCCTTTACGGCCTTCAACTGTTGTTTTTACACATACTCCTCCTGATAACTCAACCGTCACAAATGATCGTCAACATGTTCTCACTACTACTTTCCCTTCTAAACCCCTTCCTTCATCAAACGAAACTTTTGCTGGTGTTGATGTTTCCTTTAAAATCTTGTCTAAAATTTTAGACAATGCTAGAAAGTCTTCCATTGACCCTCTCCAACAGGGAGCTTGCGAGACTCTTTTTAAGTATTTTGGCTCTGATTGTAATGATTCGCGAGCGTCTTTGGAGAATGAGATTGAAGTTCTGAGGAAAAGTCTTCAAGCTAAAACTACTGAATGTGATACTTTGAATCTCATGCTCCGCAATTCTTCTCTAAATTGCGAGAATCTTCGCAGAAAGAATGACGAGCTGAAAGGTACATTTTTCCTGCCTCTTCTCTTTTGCTTTTCTGTTTTATTTACATACTTTCTGTACTCAGACTTCCTTCTTAAATTCTTGATTTATATGTTAGTTTCAAATCGGACTCGTTTCATAGAAAGACTCAAATTTGAATTTATCGCTGAAGAAGCTCGCGTTGAAAGAGATTCTTGAATGGATCAACATACTAGACTAGATAACCTTTACACTTATTCAATTGATTGCATAAATAATCTTACTAATGAGAATAATCAGTTATTGCAAAGGCAGAATTTATTAAGTGGTGAGGTTGATCGCCTCTCATATTTGTTTTTTAAGGCTAATTTGGCGATGGAATCTTTATCAGATGAGAATAAAACTTTGTCCCATGAAAAACATAGATTTTCAAGCTTGATGGCGATTTCCTCGCAGCAATTGACTAATATTCAAAGCACATGTAATAATCAAGAGCAATCTCTTCGTTCTCTTAAGGAGGAACTCAAGGAATTAGCTGAATCATCTGCTGCTTAGAAGGATAAACTTATCAAGGGTAGATTAACTCTTAGTTTAACAGCCAATGAACTTCAAGACCAATTTTCTCAGTTAAAGGAATCTTATTCTTTATTAGCAAAGGAAAACTCATATCTTCCCAACAAAGAGGAAAACATGAAATATCGTCTGAAGGGTATGGTTGGCGATAAATTCGATGATGCCATGAATCAGTGGGAGAACTGTTTATTTGCTTTAATCCAAAACTTAACCTCACAAAAAGAAGGTAGTCAGTTGACTGCCTCTCTTGTCGATCTTCTCATAAAATTTTGTATTATGTTCCCTGTGAGATTCTTGTTTAATTAATTTTATTTTGTTGCTCGCAGAATCCAAAAGAAATCTTCATTCTACCATCACTGATATGACTGCTACATTGGATAAAGTTCGCAAAGAAAACAAGTCTCTTATTCTAATTACTTTAACGCTCGCGACAAAGCAGAAAGAATACTTGATTATCTTGAGTACTTTAAAAATATAGAAATTAGGAATCGTGAAAGAGGTCTCCTTCACCAAGTCCATCTTAGCGCTGAAGTTCTCGTGAATGAGATTCTACTTTCCCATTCTCTTTATCCTGTTTCTGTCCCTCCTCTAAAGGTTGACGATGATGAAATTCCTCTTCCTATGGATGAAGAATTAGAATTTACTAATGATGAAGAAAACACCACTCAAGAAGTTGGTGAAGAACAAGAATAAAAACAAAGTCCTCCCAAAGAAGGAGCTGCGGGCGGTGAGGTAAATGTTGATGAAGAATTAAAAGAAGGAGAGACTCGTGATGAAAGAGATGCTGACGAGGCTGATAACTATGACATAAATAATAAATCTGACGAGCAAGAAGAATGAATCTGGTAACACCATCGCTGAAATTTGAACATTATCTTTGCTTTCCTTTTCTTCTTTTTTCTTGCGAGAGATGTAACTTTTAAAACTTTTTGATTTTATTCCTTCAATTTAATCTTACTTTGAATATTTTCAAGGAAGATAATGAGATCTTACTTCTCTATTCCCCTACTTGCCCTTCATTATCTTTCTTGAGATGGTGAATCATTTTCTATATCTTCTCTAAATAACTTTGTTGTTGCACGGAAGTATGGATATGTCTGCGATATAAGAAATAATGTTGCGTTTTTCTGAAAAATTCTGAAGGAATCCGCGATATTAAAAATTTGCCTCCTTATATATAGTTCTGCAATGAATGAATATTTCCTGCAATCTTAAAATAGAATAGTTAATTGGTAAGATTATTCTTTTGGTCTTATTTTGCCTTCCTAGTTAAAGGTCTTATTTTGCCAAATTTTTTATTTCTGCGACAAAATCGCAGGATTTCTTAACATTTGCATGTAAAGACCCTTTGATCTTGTCTTATCCATGTTCCTTTCAAAATTTTGCGACAATATGATAAACATAAACTCTCTCGCAAGAATTTAACCTTATGACGTTGTCGTCGTGCGATGAAATCGCAGGACGTCTTTACGCTTTCATGTAAAAACCCATTGATGTCATCTTAACATTTCTTTCGTGGATTGTTTCCTTTGCATTATTTATGTCACGCGACAATATGACAGGCCTAAATGTTCTTGCGATCATAAATCCCCATGATATTTCCGTCTTAAGACACTTATCAGCTCCCTAATGGAGGGTGCCGCCCTTAACTTCCCCCTGGTTGCCCCTTCAAGGAGGGCACATCGTCCATTCAAGACTAGCTCCTCCCATCCAGATTTACCAAAAACCAGCTATTTTCGCAGCCTCTTGTCCTTTATGCCTATATGGGTTATAGTTACAAGACTGCACCCTAAGTGGGGTTTTCTTCAGGCCAAGTGCATCATAGCCAAGACTTACCAAGAATGGCAAGAGAGTTTCGTACGCTCCGGGAACTCTTTGCTCAACCGTGTACCTCGGCGCCTTGGTCATACTTTGCACTTCTTGGAAGAGATTCTCGGTCGTCCAACCAGGGTATAACCATATATAGTTGGAAATCCAAGATCTCTCTCCCGGATAGGTTTTATTTAACCCCATCGTCTGCATGACTCAGGTTCCAGCATCGGTATAACCTTATCGCTGAGTCATGTCAAGAGATACCCCCTTTATGACTCGCTATTAGGTCTTACATTTGACTCTTATGAAATTTTATTCACGAACTAGGGTGCACGCCATAAAGGTTCGTCCACTTCTTATGTCTCTGCGAAATTTGTGTTCGCTTTTCTTGCGATAATGCTCGCTGTTTTTGTTGTGCTTTTTTATCAGAAGAATCTTTCAATTGCAAGAGAGTGAAAAGAATTTATTATCTGTGTCATCATATAAAATACCAGTATTTCTTATCTCGTAGAGGATGTCACTGATAATACCTCTTCAGAAATAATCTATTCCATGGTGTATCGAGTCTTTGACCAACATATCTTCCCTCGGGATCCATTAGTTTGTATGCCCCGGTTCCAACTATCTCTTTAATGATGTATGGTCCATCCCATTTTCTCGCTGATAATTAGGTGTTTCTCGCAGTACTAAATCGCCAAGTTGGAATTCGCGCTTCTTAACACGTTTGTTGTACTCACGAGCTAATCTACGTTGATAATTCTCCATATGGTGTAGAGTTTGTTCTCTTTTTTCTTCTAATTCGTCCAACTTATTCAGTATCATTCCTGCACATAAATTTCTTTCCCATGCTTCTCTTTTTGTTGTAGGAATAACAACTTATGTTGGTAATACAGCTTCTACCCCATATGTCAGACAAAACGGTGACATTCCGGTTGCTTCTCGTCTAGTTGTGTTATAAGCCCATATTGCATTATGTACATGCTCGCACCATGATCTGTGGTATCCTTCTAACTTCTTTTTCAAGATATTTGCGATTGTTTTATTAGTTGCCTCAGCCTGACCATTTGCTTGTGGGTATAAAGGAGTAGACTTTCCACATTTGATCTTAAATGCATTGAGTAACAATTCTATATTCTGTCCCTCAAATTGCTTTCCATTATCGGATACTAATTGTGCTGGAATCCTAAATCTGCAGATTATATTTTCAAAGATGAATGTAAAAATATCTTTATCGCGAATATGTTGGACTGCCTTTACTTCTCCCCATTTTGTGAAATAATCTGTTGCAACAATCAGATACCTTCTTTATCCATAACCAGGTACAAATGGTCCCACAATATCTAACCCCCATTTTCCAAAAGGCCATACACTTGTTGAAGATGATAATGGTGCTCCCGGTGCATGTATCTTCTTTCCATATCGCTGGCAATCTTCGCAACGCCTTGAGAGTTGCTTTGCATCCTCATGCATATACGGCCAGTAATAACCCTGCATTTTTGTTCTATATGCTAAAGATCTTCCACCATTGTGATTACCAGCGTCACCACTATGTAACATCTTTAATACTTTTTGCCCCTCTTCTCTCGTTAAACATCTTAGCGATGGTCCATTAAAAGATCTGCGATATAACACTCCATCTCTTAACTCATAATTGGTTGCCCTACTTTTCAACTTGTGTGCTTCTAATCTATTTCTTGGAATTTCTCCTCTCGCCAAGTATGCATGAAGATATGCTTGCCAATCCGTGATATTGCTCGTGGGTTCTCCCTCGCCAGCTTCAACCATCATTACATCTGTCTCTTCTTCTTCTTTGTTTATCGATGGAAATGAAAGTGTTTGAATTTTTGTGCACCTCGCCAATGGATTTGTCATCATACTAGATATGAAAGCGAAAGCATCTGCGAGCCTATTATCTTTCCTTGATATGTGTCTCCATTTTATTTTTGGAATTTTCGCAGATAATTCCTCAACAAGTCTTTTGTATTTTCTAAGAGATGGTTCATTTGTTGTGTATTCTCCTTTTATCTGACGAATAACCAATTTTGAATCGCTGGTGATCCTGGCATTTTCCAAATTCATTTCTATCTCAAATTTTAAAGAATGGATCACAGCCTCATACTCTGTCTCATTATTAGTGGATGTAAATTCTAATCTGAATGAAAAAGCTGTTTTTTCTCCTTCTGGCGATATGAAAATGACTCCAATTCCATTTCCTTCACCGTTGGATGATCCATCCACTAATATTTCCCATCTGTTGGGTTCTGTTAATAGATCTTTTGGATATCCGCATTCTTCTTCTACATCCATCATCTCCTTCACAGCTTCATCATCTTCTAAAGGAAATTCAGCTAAGAACTCTGCGATGACGTGTGATTTTGGCGAGGATAAAATTTCATACTGTATATCAAAGTGTCCTACTTGTGCATTCCATCTCTCAACTCTGCCTTATCTCTTTGAATTTTTCATTACTGATTCAATTGGCACTTTTGTTAACACCTTGACCTTATGTGCTTGAAAATAGATGCGAAGCTTGAAAGTTGCATGTACCAATGCTAGAATTAGTTTCTCAATTTTTGAATAATTTCTTTCTGCAGAATTGAATGTTTTACTAATGTAGTAAATTGGTTTTTCTACCCCTGCATCTACTCGTAGCAACACAGCACTTAGCGCATATGCGGTTGTTGCAAGATAAATCAATAATTCTTCTCCCGGTTCTGCTTTCTGTAAAATAGTTATGTTCGTTAAATGTTCTTTTATTCCTTGAAAAGATTTTTCACATTCATCTGTCCACGTGAATTTTGCTCCCTTTTTGAGTATATCGAAAAAATGTTTGCACTTGTCTGAATATTGCGAAATGAATCTTCCTAGCGAGGCTAAGAGTCCATTTAATTTTTGCACATCTTTCACCGTCGCAGGAGTTGGCATATCGCGAATTGCTTGTACCTTTTCTGGATCAACTTGTATTCCTTCTTTTGATACAATATACCCCAAAAATTTCCCTGAAGTTACTCCAAATGTACATTTATCAGGATTCACTTTAATATTGAATTGCCGCATTTGATCGAAAATCTCTCTCAAATCTTGTACATGATTCTCTGCTTCCTTGATTTTGATCAGCATATTATCTAAATACACTTCTAATGTTTTGTGGATCCATTTTGCAAACACCTTTTCCACTATTCTTTGATATGTTGCCCCAGCATTTCGTAAACCAAATGGCATCTTTGTATAACAATATAATCCCCTTGGAGCAAAAAATGCAGTATGTTCTTGATCTTCTTCAGCGATAGGGATTTGATTATATCCTTTATACCCATCCAATGATGATATTCTAGCATTTCCCGCTGCTGATTCAACCATTTGTGGGATATCTGGTAATGGAAAACTATCTTTTGGACAAGCCTTGTTTAAATCAGTAAAATCTATACAAATTCTTATCCCTTTGTTCTTCTTCGGGACCACCACCATATTTGCAATCCATTCTGGATATTTTGCTTGCCTTATAATTTCTACATCGAGCATCTTCTGTAATTCTTCTTTTATTCGAGAATGATATGTTGTTGCGATCTTCCTTATTCTTTGTTTAAATGGTCTTATGTTTTAGTTGATTTCTAATTTATGACATGCTATTGACGGGTCTATCCCTGGCATCTCATCCATGTTCCACGCGAAGATATCTGCATACTCTCGCAAAAGATTTATAGTTCTTTCTTCCTCATCTGCCTCCATTCTAGTCCCGATTTTCAGCATTTTAGGCTCTTCCTTACTCCCAATATTTATTTCCTTTGTTGGTTCTGCTGCGATATAACTGGCTTCAGGTTCTCCCATTGTTGTTGGTGCTTTCATAGTTCTCGCGAATTCATCTCCTTCTTGCGGGATTTCACTGGGTATTCCTTTTCCTTCTTTTGCTCTTATCGCGTAAACTTTAAATTATTCTTACTTCTTTGTTTCTCTCGCCAATTTCCTGAGAGTTTTTCGCAATTTTGGACGTTCTTCACAATTTCTTACTTCAATTTGGTAACACAATTTCGCAAAATCTGTGTCTCCTCTAATTTCTCCAATTCCATTGGGTATAGGAAATTTTATGCATTGATGTAACGTTGACGCTACATCATTTATTGCGTGTATCCCTGGTCTTCCCAGTATCATATTGTATGGTGATTCTACATCTACCACGCATAATGATATTTTTGTTTCAATTTCTCCTAGCGGAATTCGTACCACTATTTCGCCTTTAGGTTTTGTTAACGATTTTCCAAAGCCATGAATATGATATGCTGAATTAAACATTTCTTCCTCCTTATATCCCAATTTCTTAAAAGTATGATAGAACATTATATCCACAAAACTTCCTTCATCTACCAAAGTTCTATTCATGACCCACTCTTCTTCAGATTTTATTGATTTATCCTTTCTTATTGGTATAGTGATTACTTCGCTTTCAATCTCATCAATATCATTTCTTGACAAAGAGAATGGGAAGAACTCAAATCAATGCTTCATCTTCTGCCAATAGTCTCAGAGACAGCACATGGACTCAGATTCAATACAGTGCCGTCCAGTCTTTGATTGACAGAGCTCGGATTGTATAGTAAGTAAAGGAATCGAGGTTGAAATGCCACCTACCGTTAAGTCCATTTATTTCTCCTTTAAACGATTATCCACTTCTGAGAAGGCACTTGTGCCGATGCCTCTCCTCCGTATTCCCTAGGGTCGGTCCAATGGGAAGGCCCGCCCTTGTCCTGCTTGTTCCTAATCTTTTTTAGGGGAGGTGACATCCTCACCATCGTAAGCTAGAGCATTAAGAGCATAGTCACAACGGGTACAATTTACCATATTAAGTAACGGTAGCAATGGCTCTCTGCTAGTGCTTATAATTGGTATTCCAGAGGTCCGTCTTTCCTGCCGCAAAGGTAATAACATACGATCCATATCGGAAAGGAGCCATATAACATGGTTTTTTTTCTCTTCCATAGGTCCTTCTTCATCACTACCAATGGAAATGTATGATTTAAATCTTCTTCTGGTATTTCTGCTGCTGTAAACGTGATTTCTTGTTTTTCCCAATCTTTCAATGGTGATATTTTTTCCACCGTCATAATTTTCCTTCCTTCAAAATCCCGTTTGTGTATCTTCCCTTTAATATTTTCATGAAATCTATCAATTATTGTTCTTGTTACCACATCACACTCCAATTTTCTACAATCCTCTTTGATTCTGATCATTTTTTCTTTAATTATCTCACCAATTTATTTAATGATTTCCTTAACCTTGAGCAATTCTTATCTTCTTCTTTACTTTCTCTTCAATTTTTGTTAATTCAGTCCCTGTTTCGGGCGCCAAAATGTAGTTGCAGGAATTCCCACACTACACCCTTGTTAAGATTCTATAGAAATCTATTGGAAATCAATTAAACTTCAAAGATTTAAACGACACCTTTTTATTTAAATCTCAGAAATGTTTACAGATTTGAAAGAAATTAAAGATTACAAGTATTCTCTTTAAGTTTCTCTCTCCTCAAGACTCTTTCAACTCTCAAAAATACATCATCCTTCTCTGGATCTATCGAGCTCTTTATATAGGGATTTACATAATGGATGACAGCTAAGTTTTCCTCCTCTTTCGGATCTATTATGCGATCTCATCGCAATCGTTATAATATTCTTCATCGCAAGAATGATAGCCATCGCAGGATCAACCCATTCTTCTTTTGTTTCTTTCATCGTCAATTTCTTTTGGATATTCCGTGACGCTCGTGAAACGTTGTTAAATATTTGGCGGTGACGCTCGCGGAAACGTTGTTAATATCGTAATAATAGCGTTGTAGCGATATTCTGGTCCTACAGGTAGTGCTCTGTCACTGTGAGTCGTTTATTTTTAGTCGATTGATATGTAATGAAGTAGTGCCATGAATGATAACACCTTAACTTTTTTAATCAGGTTGGTGTTGGTTTGATGGTGTTTCAATATTTTGGAGGAATCAATGGGGTTTCATTTTACCTAAGCCACACGTATTCACCATTTGGGAATAATACAGTTCTAATTTTTTATTTTAACCTTTTGTTCAATTGAAAATGGTAGTATTTGTTTATATATTTTCTTGTTTGTGTTGTCATTGAAGATTTTGAGTCTTGGATTTTGTTTGTGAGTTGAGAGAGGGGTTAATATATTAAGTTTCAACTTAATATTGTTGTCTTTTCAGTATAGATTGAGTGTTTAAATAATTTTTGAATCTAAAAACTTGTGTTTCTACTTTAGTTATCCACCGAAAGTGATATGTGTATTTTGCTGTAACTACTAATGTCCTTTTATCATGTGTAAGTTATTTTTATTTCAGTGTTGTAAAATATGCTGGTTATACATATAGTTTACCCATCCTCAACGGTATCCTTCTAGCTCGTGGTAATGAAAGAACTCTTATATTTTAAGACATGTATGCTTTATTTCGTGGCTACCTATACACATGTTCTTATTTCTTGCTTTGATTTACTTTTCAGGTTGATTGTTTCCATGCACTACGGAGGATCGAGCCTTTTTAAGCAAGGAATTTCTTCGTTTGTAAGCATCCACTTGAAACGTTCTTCCTGCATACGTCTTGGTCCCTCTTGTCCTAACGGTTTAATGACATAATTATCATACAATTATATCCCTGCTTATTTCTCGAAAACCAAATTATACCCCTGCTTGTTGGTGTGATTTGATAACAATTACCAACATACTTCTGTGATCATACAGAAGTTCAGAATTTATGTTGCCAAGTCATGGAGTATTATCATCCGCTGTTTTCTAGGTGAGCCTAATCACATGTAATCCTCATTATCCCTCTGAGTTGTTCATCCTATCATATTATGTTAAATATTCAGTTTTCGTGTTTCTTATCCACTTACTTCATTCATTCAGGGTTTACTACCTGAAGCATGCATTCACGATGAAGTGTTACTCTCAACTTTCCTCAATCAGTTATCAACAGTTTCGCTTGGTCTATTACCAAATTTGTCCGCTTTCGTTCGTGAGATACAAGAAAAATCCAGGTCCTTACTGAATTTTTATATCTTTCATGACATGGGAATCATGATTTTCAACCTGGATAATGGCCTTTACTGAGAAGAGTTTTAGTAGGCCCCTATTTTACAGGTTACCATGTAGTTATCAATGGAATTGCTAATATGAATGGTTGAGTTTTTATAGCATAAGCCATGATAGTTTTGTCACTCTTTTCTTGCTTGATCCTATCTTGAATCCATAACTTATGTAGCCCATATACATAATGTTTGCTGCAGGTGGTTGAGTTTCAGTAAAGAAAATGTGGTGATGACCCAAAAGTCAGACTCACCAATATTTCCGTCTTAAGTATCGTTGATGGTCTTACGGTTAGTTCCCCTTAGTCAAATTCGATTTCATATTCTATGAATCATTTTATTGAACAAGGTTAGACTTTATATCATGGGAAAAAAAACAGAAAATCAGATAAGTTTTATATCATGGAAAACAAATAGCAAAAGTTTTGGATTACTGGATACAAGTCTTTAATTTTACTATATTTATTTTCATTTGTGGTATGTAGGGTTTATGATATTCTTTATGATGATGCTCAAATTTGTGTCTTCATTTGCTTGTCTGAATTGCAGTTTGAGGCCAAAGAAAAAGATCAAGTAGATGCAATCCTGAAAATTTTGGTAGGTGCAAAGCCGGAGAATTTGTTTTCTAGCATCTTAATTTGTACTTTAACTTCCAAACAATTAGAATTTTGTGTTTTAATCAAGAATATCATATTTGAAATTTGTGTAACATGTCTAGTTTTAGTATCTGTTACTGGTAATCACATATCGAATCATGTCTTTCAAGCCAGGTAAAATTCTTGAAATCAACTATTCATCTATGATATTCTTGGTAAGGATCCCTTTGATCTGATTTGAAATTTATTTGTTTGTAGGTGTAAAAGCTAAGCTTTGAAGCAACCCAAGGCACAACATAAAGAATATGATGATGTATGACTATATACTGTTTTTATCTTGAAGTTAGGACAATAATTGTTTAAGTACAATAATTATTTTAGAAGCTTGACCATTCTGTTACCACTTACCATTAAGCAACCCATCCACATAACTAATCCATTCAACAACCAATGAAATTTGAAATATTTGAACCTGAATCTGGATTTTAACATACCATTGGGGTATTGATTTCCTGTATGTTTCCACAACTGTT
This sequence comes from Papaver bracteatum, assembly GCA_023529315.1. NCBI lineage: Eukaryota > Viridiplantae > Streptophyta > Magnoliopsida > Ranunculales > Papaveraceae > Papaver > Papaver bracteatum. The sequence continues at coordinate 1,885,860 of JAJJWX010000210.1, forward strand.
AATCCACTTTTATAATTGAAAACTATCTTTTGACCTTTTTAGTTTACATATAACACCAGGTCAACATTTTTCATTATTTCTATTGTCTCTCTCTTTGCAGACTGACTTGGCGAATCTGAAAAGGGAAACTTTATGTTGGGTGGTGCTGGACTAAATAAAAGTGGAAATATCGGTACAAGATACTCTAGTAAAGATATATGTCTGGAAATTGTGGCCATTTGATCTTGTCATGTTTTTGTTCTGGTTCTTTGGTATGTAAACTGACTCCTAGAGATGGTCCATTTACTTCAGGTGGAATTATAAGGAAATCATGATGACAGAATTGGATAAGCATAATGATTTGAGTGAAAAAGTTCTAGGTAATTTATTAAATTCTTGTAGAAAATGTATCCATTGCATATGCATGACGAAGTCCGGTGACATTGATTGAACAAGAAACCCAAAATATGCTCAACTTTGATCCCAAATTGTAGAGACAGGCTTGTTATCCATACTTTATTTTGTTAAAATTCAATCATCTTACATATATAATTGTATTAATTGATTGTGTGGAAGGATTCATATGTGATAATAGAATTGATTAAATAATGGTTTCATATTTGATTGGGAATGGAGTAGCTAGATACCTATATTCTGGTGCAGGAAATCAAATGTGCAGGTCCAGGAAATTTTGAATATATATTTTTATTTTTATTTTTATTTTAAATATATTTTTTATTTGAGACGAATATAAGTGTCTCTCAATTAATTTTTGCGTCGCTTTAAATGACCAGAAAAACAAATTTGGTTCACTTAATAAACCGCCGGTAAACATTTATACGACACATACAAACGTCTCAAAAATTAATTAAGAGACGTTTATAAGGGTCTTTTAATCCGTCTCAAAACATTCCCTACGCCAAAATTGAGACACTTATATTGTCTCAAAAAATAATGACAACACATATATATATATATATATGTCTCAAAACCGTCGAATTGGTGTAGTAGGTTAACAACTTGAAGATTTCATTTGGATTGTGAAGCCATACCCAACTATTTTCTATGTAGTTGCGTGTTCTTATCTTGCTATTTTCTATCGTGATTGAGTACTGTGTTCTCTAAGATTTTCTCGAGATTTAATCTCCGATAGGAAAGATAAAAAGTAGTCACAAACATCTTCGTCTCATCGTTTGTGATTCTACATTATCTTGTTTCGCTACCATACGACAAAGATTATTGTGAGGTGATTGATATTTCTAGGCTGTTCTTCGAGAATATAAGTCTGGTATATCAATTGGTTCCTGTTCACCTTGATTTATCAAAAGACAGAACAAAACTCATTGGTTTATCTGTGGGAGACATATTTATCTATCTATACAATAGAATTTTCTGTGTGAGACAGATTGGTTTATCAAGTCTTCGACTTTGGGTCATAGAAACTCTTAGTTGTGGGTGAGATCAGCTAAGGAAATCAAGTGCATAGAGTCATGCTGAGATTCAGAGACGTAAGGAGCGCAACTGTACCTTGATCAGTGTGAGATTGGTTAGGGCTCAACTACATTCTAGTCCGAAGTTAACTTGGAGTAGGCTAGTGTGTATAGCGGCTTAATACATCATGGTGTTCAAATATGGACTAGGTCCCGGGGTTTTTCTGTATTTGCAGTTTCCTCGTTAACGAAATTTATGGTGTCTGTGTTATTTCTTTTCCGCATTATATTTGTTTATATAATTGAAATATCATAGGTTGTGCATAAGTTCAATCAATTGTGAATCTAACCTTTGGTTGTTTATTAAATTGATTGAAACTTGGATATTGGTTTTTGATACTATTTCTTATATTCAATGGGGCTCGCAAATTCCTATTTGTTTGATTGTGGATTGAATTGAGAAATTGAGATATAACTCTTTGATATACTTTTCTGAAGATTGAGTCTGACTGTCTAGTTGATTCTCTTGAAAGTATATTGGAGTTAGTCCATACAGATTGCTAAGTGAAATATTGGGTGTGGTTGTTAGACCCCCGCTTTTTCACAGATAAGCCTATTTGATTTCCCTTTAGATCAAAGATCAAGGATTGGAAATATGTTTGCAATAGAAAAAGCTAGCAAACCACATGAATTCGGAACACTTACACTCACTTAGATGAGAAGCCTGGATTCTTTACCACCTCTCAAGAATAATCTTCAACTTATCAATTAAGAATAGTTTTCAGATGTATATCTTGAGGAAGCACAAAGTCTGAGATGAAGAGAACTTTGCAATTAATACCTATCTTGCCTGAAAGAGAATACGAAATCCTCGATAACAGAAAATAAATATTAGGATACACGAACTATCAAGGTAAAAATAGTCGGACCTGACTTCACGGATCCCCAAAGCAAAGTATTTTAGTCATAAAACAAATAACATTTCATAGAGGAAGCTTTGGTCAATAGAGGACAACTCCAGCTATCAACTAGGACACAAGGTGTCAAATATTGAATTTACCAATTGAAATAGCATCTCTATTTTTGAAACCACATAGGAAAATATACATAGTGGTATGATTATAGAACCGTGTATAATGACTGTTATTTTTGCAAATATGCCTTACTAACTATAAGCAATTTGATGTTCCTTTAAACACTTAAGAGTTTAATCATGATATGTGATCAATGGTGTCTTAGAGGTGTTTAAGGGAGTCATAAAAATTGTAAATATATTTGAAAAATAAGTCTTTGAGCATCTGCTAAATTTTACTAGGACCTCTAGTGAAACGGTTCGTGAACGAAAAGGAAAGTTAATGAGTCAGGGTGCTACGGTTTGTGAATCGGGTTCTCCAACCCTAGTGGCTTGAGAATTCAAATGGAAACAGTTCATGAACCGGGTTTGCCAACTGTTAGCCTTTTACACCAATATAAAAAGTTCAGATCAACACGGTTCGTTATCTGTCTCATTCTGAACTTACGGTTTGCGACCTGGTTAGCAAACCTTCCCTGTATTTCTGAAACTCATATATCTATGGTTTTTGAAGTGGTTTGCTAACCTACCCTGAGCAAAAATATTAGAAGTTATGAATTTCTCTCTTTTGATGTTTCAAACATTCCCAAATGATAAAACCATTTACATGGGAAATTTTCAATTGATCTACAAATTAATTATTGAACAATAAATTGTTTCGAACTAATATTTTTAAGGACCTTTGAACATCTATGCTTGAATCGTATTTCAAGATATTTAACAATATAAGCTTGACTCGAAGTTTCTTCTTTGTAAATTTACTAGAAGTCATACGACATAGTCTCATAAGATAAAATGACAAGATAATGTCTAAATATAATGGATCAGTCTTCAATACCTGATTGATGAAGTTCTTCAAATATCTTCATCAATATTTAGTCTTCGAGGGTGATGTCCGATATTCAACTATCAAATTCTAACATAGTTCAAGATTTGACTTAGCAGGCTAGAAATCTTGATATAGTTTTGATTAACTAACATTGACGATAAGCTTGAGCTAGAAAAACTTGTGGGTTCAACCGAACATTGTTGTAATCAAAATGAATACCTCTTGAGAAAATTTACGACACTCGGTCCTTAAATTCTAAATAACCTAGAGCATGTGCAATAACTTGTTCATATTCATCAGTGTATCAGTCAGGCTCATACCTTACTTGTCTTGTTTTTTTTTTTTGATGCAAGTGTCTTATGCAAGATCCCCTAACTTGCTTGCCTTGTTATATTTTGTAATTAGTGCATGCCTACGTCGAATGACTTGATAGGAAGTATGAGCATCCTCTGAATGAAATGGAACTTACCTCATAAAGTATAGAAATAATCGTATCTTGACTCTTAACCAAGATAGATGATATGAGTCACCTCCAAATTAGATGACATGAGCGATAAGGTGCTGGATCAACAATGCTGCAACTCATTGCGGATAAATACGTACGCTCCTCCGTGGATCGAAGAGATCAAACACTGATTGTAGTTCATCGTCATCGGAACAAACAACTAAAGGCTACTCATGGCCAAAGGCAATCAAATATTAGCCCGTGTAGGCCAAAGGGACTTTCGAAAGATATGCACAAGGCTGTGTATGACTGGTGCTTCGTTGAGGAAAGCATCCTCCTCACTTCCTTCAGGAAATTTCATCGAGGAAACTCAACTAACCAACACATCCTCCCCATATATGTATACAAATTTTGGACTACTTTGTCATAGGGACTACCACCAAAAGTATGAATTTATTTTTTAAAGGTTTATAGGGACTACCAACAAAAGTAATTTTTTTAAGAAGTAAAGGCTAATGTTTTACCCAATGATGATGATATTGATAAAGTTATATCTAATGATGATATTCTGAAAGAAGAGGTTGATGTTGAGCATATGGAAGAAGATGGAGAGTTTGAGGTTGAGGATATGGAGGAAGAGGTTGAAGAATTAGATCCAACAGAAAAGAACAAGACAAAGAAGTAGAAGAAACACCTTCCTCGTCTACATGCTCCTTGTGATGAAGACTGGAAATATGCTAGAGGTCTTGTCAAGTGTTTAAAGGTATTCTTTGATGTTACTGTTAGATTTTCTTCTTCAAGACAAGTTACAACTCATACTTTTTTTTTATGGGAATTGGTATTCATTTATGAAAAATTAGTTCAGTTTATAAATAATGTAGCATCATATACCTTTATTACACGTATGGCTAGTGTTATGTTTGCTAAATAAAATAAGTATTGGGGTATATATGAAAAGATGAATTCTGCAATATTTTTTGCACAATTGTTGGATCCAAGAAAAAAGAAAATGGATTGGAGTAATCTCTTAACATTTTGTATGAGAACAATAATTAGGAGGTTCAAAGAGTTATATAAAGGGTGAATGAAGAATTTAAGATACTCTTTGAAGAGTATAAGTCAGTGTATTCAGTTCATGAGGAAGGGTCAACTTGTGTTACTCAGGTAATTGACAATTCAGTCAGTATGCAAGACCAAGTGGTTTGGTGGCTAGAATTCAAAACCTATATATAACAAAACCCATGTAGTGTTGAGGGAGTAAGAACTGAAAAATCGGGGGTCTAACAAACTCACCCAATATTTCGATTAGCAATCTGTATGGACAACTCCGAGTTGTTTTCTAGAGAATCAACTAGAATCAATCAATAGAAAATACTCAAGTAGTTATTATCTCAATCTCTCAATTTGATTTACTCAAGAAAATGTGATTCGCGAGTCTAATCAAAGAGAGATAACTTGGATGGTACCAAAGACCAATATCCAAGTGTCAATCAATTTAAATCAACAACCAATAAGGTCGGATATTCTAATTGATTGAACAACGCACAACATGTATTATTTCAATTATATAACAAAATATAATGCGGAAAAGAAATAACACAGAGACCATAATTTTGTTAACGAGGAAACGACAAATGCAGAAAAACCACGGGCCCTAGTCCAGATTAAACATACATTGTATTAAGCCGCTACAGACACTAGCCTACTCCAAATTAACTTCGGTCTGGACTGTAGTTGAACCCCAATCAATCGCACATTGATCTAAGGTACAGTTGTGCTCCTACGCCTCTAATTCCAGCATGATGCTACACACTTGATTCCCTTAGATGATCTCACCCACAACCAAGAGTTGCTACGACCCAAATTCGAAGACTTTAGCAAACAAATCTGTCTCACACAGAAAAGTCTACAAGATAGATAAATTCATCTCCCACGAATAAACCTATGAGTTTTGTTTCATCTTTTGATAAATCAAGGTGAACAAGAACCAATCAATAAAACCAGACTTATATTCCTGAAGAACAACTCAGTTTTATCAATCACCTCACAATAGTCTTAATCGACGCAGCGAAAAAAGATATTGTGGAATCACAAATGATGAGACGAAGATGTTTGTGATTAATTTTATATCTGCCTATCAGAGATAGAAATCTCAAGCCAATTATTACAATATTACTCGTACGATAGAAATAGCAAGATTAGATCACACAACTATAAGAAAAGTAATATCGGTCTGGCTTCACAATCCCAATGAAGTCTTTAAGTCGTTAACCTGGTTTTAGAAGAAGAAAACCAAAGGTTAAAGGAGAATCGACTCTAGCTTGGCAAACTAGTATCATACAAAATGTGTGGGGATTAGGTTTCCCAGTTGCTAGAGTTCTCCCTTATATAATCTTTCAAATCAGGGTTTGGAATCAATGTTAGCTTAGTAACAAAGCATTCAATATTCACCGTTAGATGAAAACAAGATTAGATACAAGATAATATCTCTCAACCGTTAGATCAAAAACTTAGCTTGCCATACACACATGTACTTGAAGATTTTGGGTTTGTGTAACCGTACCCAAACGTGTACAATAGTTGGTTCAATATTAGTCAACCAAATGGTTAGACAAACGATAACTTTCATATAAACCATATTCTTCTTCACCATAACTATTCCAAATGACTCAAATGAACTAGTTAGAGAGTTTTTCAATTGCTATGAGATCTTATGTACTACACAAGACACAATTGAAGCAAAAACGATGTGATTCACTCGAATCGATTCATGAACTATAAATCCACGATTTGCAATAGCATTCCTCAGATAATTTAGATAAGTTACGAACATCGTTTTTAGACATAACCACTCAAGTTCGCGGACTCAAGTTAACCGGTTAAAGTTCACAAACTCCAGCAGAAATTCTCGGGTTCGAGAACTACGCACGTTCGCGGACTGAGTTTGCGGACTGGGTTGACTGCTTAAGTTTCGGTTTTCACTTGATAAACAAAGTTCGCAAACTTCGGTTCAAGTGCTAAGGACTTATACATATATGTGTTACCAAAAAAATGTTTATATCCCCCAGTGGTTATATTGTCTAAACTCTCATTTCAACCATTGAAACATTCTCAGAAAACGTCATATAGTTGTTATTCACAAACTAGTTTTCGTTAGAGCAATTTCCAAAGTGATTGAAACATAACATGACTTTCGTCACTAGGCAAAGATGAATTTGGCTAAAGCGAAAGCTTTACCAACACACATTTCGAGAAATAGATAAGCGAGATATGCTCAGCTCGAAATGTCACATGTGTATATTCTTAGTCTATACAGTAATACGACTTTTGTCTCAAGATAGGATATAGACTTTTGAGTGATAGATAAGTTCAAGTCTCCACATACCTTTTAGTCGTTGAAGATCCACTGGTTCCTTGAGTAGTCCTTCGTCTTGTATGATGATTGCCATGGAGTTCTTGAGCTCAACTACACTTTCTATCCTAGTCCGAGACTTTAGATATAGTAGACTATAAATCAAGACTTTATAGTTTTGGTCACTAACATTGACAAACATGCTTGAGATAGCAACGCATGCGAGTTCGAACGAGAAATGCTCTAACAATCTCCCCCTTTGTCAATTTTAGTAGCAAAACTATTAATACATATCGAAAAAAAAAATATAAATAAACTTTGTAGCTCCTATTCCTCATGTCTAATCTTCAACAATACTCGAAATCTTTGTCACATCCAAGTAGTCCAATGATCCCAAAGGTTGTAAGTTTAGCATAATCGTTGTTGAAAATCCGTAGCTATAACAATGAGAAAAGCATTGGTTCTCAATCATTATTATACAGTGTCATAGTATTATTACACCGCGTCAAAGTCCAATTGCATTACAACTTCAACAACAATACTATGGTGATACTTCACTCCCCCTTAGTTAATACTCCATCTCACATGGACCCTACTCCCCCTTACATAATGATCCGAAAACCATATGTATTTTTAGTGTGAACTACATATTAATTCTCCCCCTTTTTGCCAATAAAATTGGCAAAGGTACAAAAACAGGATCCTAATGAAATTTCCGTAAGAGACATTTCATGACCAAAGGTAAATGTGTATCATAAAGCCGAAGTTAAATGCATTCATCAAGGAGTTTATAAAGACGCCCTCTAATATTCCACAGCCGCACTCCCCACAAATATTTGTCAATTAAGCACAATTTCAAAAGAAATCTCCTCCATTATATGCCATTCCCTAAGGAACAACAAGAGCGACCTTAATAATTTCAAAAAGAAAAGAAGGATTTCTTTAGACTCAACAAATTACATACAAGTATGAATTTGGAATCCAACAAGAAATATTCAATCAAATTAACCAACGCGAACCAATATTAATTTGACTAAATATGCTCAACACAAGTAAACTTATGGAGATTTAATAAATCAATTAGATTGATCACAAGAAAACTCGCAAATAATCTAATTGTTATACTCAACCAAACTAATTACAAGAGTAATCAATTTAATTGGCCACACTCGACATAAGATCATTCTATGGAGAAATGACTAAGTTAATCATAAAAATAACCATCTTAGTCAATCATGCTCAACATGAGAAAAACTTACAGAGTGCTAACTGAATAACCATGCTAGATGATTGATTTAGTTCAAAATACTCGACATAAAGTGCCTTACGGAACACAACTAAGCTAATCACAAAATAATCAACTTTGGTTGTCTAATGATCAACATAAGTCACAATACGGAGTCTCACAGTAATACACAAAATATAGAACAGGGAAGCTCAATTACTGCGGAATTCATAAGGATTCATTTTATCTTTCCATCACCATTTACATAATGACACACAATAGACATAATCCTTGAATCACAAAAGATTTTAACCTATCTTATATCAAAGATTGAAAATATAGGCTTAACTTTTGTGTTTGTCAAAAGTCTATTCATCCTTTTATCAATATTTGCATATCAATTCACGAACGACTTTACTTTTGACAAAATATGGGACAATCAAGTTCATGGATGTAAACACACATATCCCATCAAAATATTGCAATATATAAAACCATAAAGATTAATACTGCAACCATCATCTTCTAAACAAGTTTAGAATTTAAACCAATAAATCTAAAAACAAGAAGATGAAAAACATTGGATATAGCTATGTGTAATCACAATAATGGCTATTCTAAAACACTAGTTATTCTTCTAAACAAAAGAGAAACAATAGAAGATTTACTAGACATTAAGAAATCATAGTTCATTAAGAACCTCATATCTTTCAATGAAGCCATCAAAGAATCTATCGCTGATTTCCTTTATTCTCTTGACCGTAGACACACCATGTTCGTGAGTTAGAACACTAACTTTGCGATCAACCACCCGAGCAAGATGTCTAGCTTTGGCACATTCCATGATAAGCTTCTTTTGATTCCGTATCAGAATGTTCTAATTAGCAAGAATTTTGGCCTGACCATCTAACAGTTGAGATCTGATGAATGAGTCTCGAGAAAACATTTCTCTCTAATTGAGTCCTCTATAATAATATCCTCAAGAGCACTAATCCTTTCACGCTGGAGAGTAGTTTCTTGAAGACGTTTCTCAATATTCTTAGATAAGGACTTTTTGATGTTATAGAGATCACGTTCTCGATCAAGAGACTTTTCAATTTCATCTATGAGATGGTCATGATCATTAAAATCAATATCTTCAGCTGTATGTTTTGAAATTCTGGTGAGCTCCTTTTCAGCTTCTGCCAAAATATCACATGCCTCATGAGGGGAAGAAATGTCATTATCACATCGAGCATTCTTTCTACCTCGGGAGAATCAACTAAGGAATAATCCTTTGAGGTGTTTCCAAGGCACTTGACATGGTCAAAAGCTTTAGGAGACATTTTTGCTATGTGTAACAGAGATTTCGTCCATAGACTCAGATTGCACAAACACATACTTGTAAGGTCTTAAACGTATTTGCCTGCTCTGATACCAATTGAAAAAGCGGGGGTCTAACAACCTCACCTAATATTTCGATTAGAAATCTGTATGGACAACTCCGAGTTGTTTTTTAGAGAATCAACTAGACTCAATCAATAAAAAATACTCAAGGAGTTATTATCTCAATCTCTCAATTTGATTTACTCAAGAAAATGTGATTCGCGAGTCTAATCAAAGAGAGATAACTTGGATGGTACCAAAGACCAATATCCAAGTGTCAATCAATTTAAATCAATAACCAATAAGGTCGGATATTCTAATTGATTGAACAACGTACAACTTGTATTATTTCAATTATATAACAAAATATAATGCGAAAAAAAAATAACACAGACACCGGAATTTTGTTAACGAGGAAATCGCAAATGCAGAAAAACCCCCGGGACCTAGTCCAGATTAAACATACAATGTATTAAGCCGCTACAGACACTAGCCTACTCCAAATTAACTTCGGTCTGGACTGTAGTTGAACCCTAATCAATCTCACACTGATCCAAGGTACAGTTATGCTCCTACGTCTCTGATCCCAGCAGGATACTGCGCACTTGATTCCCTTAGCTGATCTCACCCACAACTAAGAGTTGCTACGACCCAAAGTCGAAGACTTTAGTAAACAAATCTGTCTCACACAGAAAAGTCTACAAGATAGATAAATTCATCTCCCACGAATAAACATATGAGTTTTGTTCCATCTTTTGATAAATCAAGGTGAACAGGATCCAATCAATAAAACCAGACTTATATTCCTGAAGAACAGCTCAGTTTTATCAATCACCTCACAATAGTCTTAATCGACGAAACGAAAAAAGATATTGTGGAATCACAAACGATGAGACGAAGATGTTTGTGATTACTTTTATATCTGCCTATCGGAGATAGAAATCTCAAGCCAATAATTACAATTGTACACGTACGATATAAATAGTAAGATCAGATCACACAACTACAAGAGAAGTAGTATCGGTATGGCTTCACAATCCCAATGAAGTCTTTAAGTCGTTAACCTGGTTTTAGAAGAAGAAAACCAAAGGTTAAAGGAGAATCAACTACATATTAGCAAACTAGTATCACAGAGAATGTGTTGGGATTAGGCTTCCCAGTTTCTAGAGTTCTCCCTTATATAGTCTTTCAACTCAGGGTTTGCAATCAATGTTAGCTTAGTAACAAAGCATTCAATATTTACCGTTAGATGAAAACCTGATTAGATACAAGCTAATATATCTCAGCTGTTAGATCGAAAACTTAGCTTGCCATACACACATGTACTGACGATTTTGGGTTTGTGTAGCCGTACCCAAACGTGTATAATAGTTGGTTCAATATTAGTCAACCAAATGGTTAGCCAAATGATAACTTTCATATCAACCATATTCTTCTTCACCATAACTAGTCCAAATGACTCAAATGAACTAGTTAGAGAGTTGTTCAATTGCTATGAGATCTTATGTACTACACAAGATATAATTGAATCAAAAACGATGTGATTCACTTGAATCGATTCATGAATTATAAAGCCACGGTTTGCAATAGCATTCCTTAGATAATTTAGATAAGTTCATGAACATCGTTTTTAGACATAACCACTCAAGTTCGCAGACTGGGTTTGCGGACTCAAGTTAACAGGTTGGAGTTCACAAACTCTAGCAGAAATTCTCGGGTTCGAGAACTTCTGTCAGTTTGCGGACTGAGTTCGCGGACTGAAACTGAGCTACAACTCCAGCAAAAATTCTCAGGTTCGAGAACTACGCACGTTCGCGGACTGAGTTCGTGGATTGTGTTGACTGCTCAAGTTATGGTTTTCACTTGATCAACAAAGTTCGCAAACTTTGGTTCAAGTGCTAAGGACTTATACATATATGTGTTACCACATCAATGTTTATATCCCCAGTGGTTATATTGTCTAAACTCTCATTTCAACCATTGAAACATTCTCAGAGGACGTCATATAGTTGTTATTCACAAACTAGTTTTCGTCAGAGCAATTTCCAAAGTGATTGAAACATAACATGACTTTCGTCACTAGGCAAAGATGAACTTGGCTAAAGCGAAAGCTTTAATAACACACATTTCGATAAATAGATAAGCGAGATATACTCAGATCGAAATGTCACATGTGTATATTCTTAGTCTATATAGTAATACGACTTTTTTCTCAAAATAGGAGATAGAGTAGATAGATAAGTTCAAGTCTCCACATACCTTTTATTCGATGAAGATCCACTAGTTCCTTGAGTAGTCCTTCGTCTTGTATGATGATTGCCATGGAATTCTTAAGCTCAACTACACTTTCTATCCTAATCCGAGACCTTAGCTATAGTAGACTAGAAATCAATACTTTATAGTTTTGATCACTAACATTGACAAACATGCTTGAGATAGCAACGCATGTGAGTTCGACTGAGCAATGCTCTAACAATAACAACAAAGCTACATATGTACTTGATGGATGTGATGGATGAATCCGATAGTGAATTTAGTGAAGTAGGTCAAATGAATGACAAGTTTGACATATTAATATAATTGTGGGTCAATAGTACTAGGTATAGGACACTCTCATGTATGGAAAAGTATATATTAGTCATGCATGTATCAATTGACTCTGAATCAATATTTAACCCCAGGAAGCGCATGCTTACTCCATGGAGAGCTTCTTTATCTTCTAAGACAACTGAGGCATTGATATGAACACAAAGCTAGATACTAAAACCCATTGCTCTTGATCTTTTATATGATTATGTACCTGATGATCACTCTAGCATGTAGGAAGGTAATGTATTGGTTTTTATTTTCTTTGGTACTTACCGGTTCAAACTTCAAAGTTGTTAAAATAATTACTTTAGAATAAAGTTTATTTCTTGTTGGTTGTTGTATAGTTATTGGGTCCTTTGAAAGCGCCAGACGTCTTTGATCCTTGATGCCTGAAGTTTGTTTTTTCTTGTCGTAGTCTCCCAGACTTACGAAATGAAAGTGGAAGTGTGAAAACTATGTAAGCCTTTTTTTTCTAACGTATTTATTAATGTTGAACATTTAAATTTAAACTTTTGAACTTAACTTGTTTTAAACTTTTTCGGTTGCGTACTTGTTATCATAAGAACATATGTATTTAAATAATTAAGAACAATTGGTTTTGAACTTTTGTTGGTTGCGTATCAAAGTTGCCGAAAAAAAGTGAAGGTAAAAAAAATTCGGTACAAGTACAAGACCGAAACCCATTTTTTATTTACATATCTGTCATGGTAAAAACCTGGTACCCGAATTATACCGGACCGGTCTTATAGGTACATGAATAAGTACATGTACATGTACCCAAACATGGATCCGTCCAGTAGGAGGTAGCTAGAGGTATTTGGTTCTTAAGAAAAATGGATCATACCATCCTTTGTGAAACCATACCTATAACAAAGATACAATAATGATCAATATTGTGTCAAAGGAATTGCTACTCATTACGACGAAGATCAAGAGAGATAAACCATGATCTCCACAAGGTACTAACGCTACAACAAGATGATCGATGATGTACTATGGATTAACGTTTCTTCGTATTCTCCATATACTATTCTTATATAATTGTTTTGTGTTTGTCATCAAGTTCAACGATCCTAAATTAAGTATCTATAAAATTAAACCTTATAGTTGGCATCAGAGCATGCTTTTAGAAGAACGCGCAATTGGGGGATATCCATATTAATTGGGGGATATGAATTACTTCCCCCAACCTTGGGTGTCTGATAAGGGGTGTTTTTTTGGTATGAAAATACCAAAACACCCTTAGATTAATTTTAAAAACTTATGAAAAGACTGTTTTACCCTCCCCAAAAAATTAAAAACTTAAAATCAAAACCAAACACAAAATCAGTTATCCCCCATTTCTATACCGGCATAGCCGTGTGAGGGTTCCGAAATTTTTTTTATCTTCTTCATCGTTCTTCATCGACGATTAATCGTTAAATCAAAAATTTCTTCGTCGATTAACCTACCCGAATCATAACCATGCCTCCACGGAAGAAAACAACTTCCAAATCGAACCCAAGTCAAGCGAATCCAAGTCAATCGAACCCAAGAACGATTGCTCAACAGAAATTGAAAAAAAAAACTTGATTTGATTGCTCAAGAGGAGGAAGACAAAGAAGCAGAGTTATCGGACGATGAACTACTAGCTAAGATGGCTTCTGTGAGAAGGTTAGTCATTTTGAACTGTTTAATTAGTGTTTCACTCGATTTGTAGCTATGGGTTTAGGTCAAAATCGCAAAAACCTAGCTGCAAATTTTCAGTTTCAGCAGTTCCGAAATTTAATTTAGTATGAATGCCACACCGGTAGTGAAAATCGGCATGCAATCTAGGATAAATACCACACCGGTAAATATCCCGGCATAAGATTTAGTATGAATACCACACCGTAAATTGGTACCGGCACTCAATCTAGGTTGAATACCACGCCGGTATTGAACTTCTAATATACAGAGACCCATTGTTTAGTGAGTTGTACCGGCACTCAATCTAGGTTGAAAACCACACCGGAAGTCTTTTTTTGGTATCCAGTATTTTTAGAATTCTTTCCGGCATTTTCGACATTTAATTTTGTATGCCGTTACTTCAATCCGTCATGGACATTTATTATATAAAGATGCCGGTATTGGTGTAAATTTATCCAGGAAAATTTCTGAAGTATACCGGCATTTTCGATGTTTAATCTCAAATGCCGACATTTATACCCGGCATGAAAGTTTATTATACGGATATGCCGGAACTAGCTAACGGCATGGTTTTTATGCCGGTACTAAAAATAAAAGTAAGTGGTATTAATTTCGTGCTTCTTTTGAAATAGATCTAAAGCCAAGGAGGCCAAAGCAAAGGCGGCAAACAAAGGAAAAGCTAAAGCTGCTGCGACTAAGAAAAAAAAGGAAGGATGGTCTTGATACTCCTATGTATTTGCCTCCTCGAGGGAATAACAAAAAGCGTTTGGGTTTTGAGACAAGAGGGGATATTTGGGAGAGTGGTCGTGATCGTAGTATTCTTGTAATCCGTGAACCTGCTGCAGCTGTTGAGGAGGAAGACGAGGAAGATGAGCAACATGTGCAAGATGAAGAGGAAAGTGAGGACGAAGACAATGATATTGATCCAACTCAATTAGCAAACCAAAGCCAAGGAGTAGTTGAACAAGATGGTCCAAGTCAATAACCAACACAAGGCAAGGGGAAAGGAAAACGCAAAGCAAAAGTTAAAGGTGAACACCTTCCTCATGTTGATGACATGATACCCGACCTTGAACGTGGTCAAATTTGGGGTGCGGCTTCAGTTGTTCCGGGCCATCTATTTGGATACAAGCACTCATGGGCTCGTACTATATATCATACCTATGTAAGAATTTCTCTTTCGTGCATATGTACTGTATTAATGCAAAATCTCTTAATCATTATCTCCTAATTTTCGGATCATGAGAAGGTTGTGCGTGTTTGCCAAAACCAAGCCGCGACTGATTGGGATTTGTCTCTAGAGCATGATGATGTCCAAGCAATAGTAAAGGAATCTGGTCTATATCCTTTAGTTGAAAATTATGTGAAGCCCGATATTGTAACCGTCAATTCCTTCGTCGAAAGGTATCATGGTGAAACTGATACAATGCACTTCCCGTTTGGAGAAATGACCTTGATCCCTGATGATGCTCAGAACATTCTAGGCTTGAACGTTATCGGCAAATCAATTGCAGAACGAGGTGACTTTGAGCTAGAATGGACGAAGTTGCACGAGCTTACTAACAAGTTGTTTGGTTGGGACTACAAAGAGTCTGTGGAAAGCTTCTATGTATCAAAGGTTAGTAGGACAAAGACATTCAAACTGACCCTGCTTAAGAAGAAGTTTGCAAACATAAAGAAAAGAAGTGTTGAGAATGGATGGGACCCCGCATAGATTCGTTATACGGCCGCCGCGTACCTGTTATACATCTTGGGCACTCATGTATTCCCTGACACTAGTAGCAACAAGGTTAGTGCAAATTTCCTTCAGTACTTGGATCCGTTGGATGAGGTCTTTACCTATTCATGGGGCACCGTTGCAATGTCACATTTGATGACGGAGATGAGAAGGTACTCTAAGGCGGTTACAAACCAATTCGTCGGGAATTTCACTCTACTCCAGGTACTTTTTTTTAAACTTATGTTCTTATTTATATTTTTCACGTATATCCTTGTTATGTATTTAGAAACAAAATTTACTGACTTTTATATGTATAATTTAAAATTTGTATAGGTGTGGGCTTATGAAAATTTCCCAACATTGTTCAAGGACCACCCCTTTTTGAAGTTTAATCCCGATGTTAACCCCCAGGAGCCTAGAGCAAAGAAATAAGAGTTCAATGCCCATCCGAAGCCCGGTAACAATGGTCGACTGATAAAAATGAGATTGGCTCTTGACGCGATGACTACCAAGGATGTTGTGTTCGACCCCTAAAAGGAGGCTAGAGATAACCGTCAATACACTTGGTTTTATAACGTTGCATTATACCAAGGTCCTTTGTTCCATCCAAAGGGATACGTTATGGCTGATCCTCGATGTGTAATGCGGCAAATTGGATTCAAGCAATTACCTCGTTATATGACAGTTTCTAATGATAGGTACCATCTTGATTTAACTCGTTGCATGTCAAGTTCCACAAAGTTGAGGGTAGAGTATGATCCAACTCCTGAAACAACACACTGGAGGGATAGGGAACCACGTCGTTTGGTGGATACTACTAATTGGGAGGTTGCGAACAATGGTGATGAAGCTGACCCATCCTATATTGATGATTAATTGAAATGGTCCCATCCACTTGTTGTGCGTCCTGAAGATGTCCAAGTTCCACCCAAGAAAAACCATCACGTTCCAACTCCTATAGCGGCACCACCTACGATGAGCCAACTTGATAAGACTGTTGGATTTCTAGTAAGTATTGTTAACTGCTTACTCATTTAATGTTTCAGAGAATTCTATATTAGCATATATATACTAATTATGTGTTGTATGTATGAATCTAGCGGCGTCGTCTTGGAAAGTTGAAGAAGATGTTAGGTTGCAAGTACTCTGGAGGAGAGGTGCTATCCCTTGAAGAGATGAAGGAAGTCGTGGAAAAGCTTGATAAAATTGAAGAAACCGACCATATTTAAAGAGTTTTGTTCGGGGAAACGAGGAATAGATTTGGCCAAAAGAATCAAAGGACCGAGTGATTAGCTCTTTAGTTTTTACGTCTTGGTTTTGCTTTTGGTTTATGATTCGTGGGTTAAGAACATTTAAGCACGATCCAGTTTGTTTTTGTTTGGTTGAACATGTTTAAATTTAAATTTATAGACTAGTAACGGCATACAAATAGTTCTACCAAACTATACCGGAATTGGAAAATTAAAAATTCCATGTTCATGTATAGATTTGCTCTGGTACCGGTGTAAATGCGTTTTCTAATTACATGCCGGAATTGTATTTTTTTTTAAGTTTCATTTTGGTTACAAAACCGGCACTCTAATCTTGATTGATTGAATGCCGGAATTCTGATGTAATAGTTTTTCACAAACGCTTTCTTAATTCATCCCTAAGTAATCTATTACATTGGATTAGAAAATTAAATTAAAACATACTAAACGGCATGGAACAGATTAAACCTGGTTGGATATCACAATCTATTTCCATCCCTTTTCAATAATTGCGGAGCCTTTGAATGTTTCGCGAATATCTTCGAAGACATCGTCTGGAATTTCGGTGTCAAGAACTATCTTAACTGGTTCATCTTCTCTTTCAAAATATTCCTTTCCATTCATATAGCACCTATCAATAGGCTTGCATTGTCCTTTGTGGTTTTCTCTTGACTCTTCTAGTTCAACAGCTTTGTCAAACCATTGAAACTCATCGCACTTTGGGTGATTCAAACACCTTAGAAACATTCTTCCATTTTCAGCGTCATCAGTTTTTGCAATCCAAAACCGGCGTGTGCCATCACAGCTTCTACATTTTGAATAAATAAAAGGACAATCCATGGCTATATGAAAAGGTGACTTGCAAATTTGACACTTGCAATGATGACTCTGTAATAGAAAATTATATTTGTTATGCGTCATAGTATTTAACATTAGATTGTTAGTAAATCAACTTACTTTGCAAATAGAGGTAGATGATGAATCCCCCATCCCTTCTAAAGCTTTAACCGTGCTTGGTATCTTGAGAGAATGATTTTTGTTATTTGGTGCGTGGTTTGTGTGGATTTTTCCAAAGGAATGTGGGGTATTATATAGAAATGAATCCCCAGCGGTCTTATTTTTTTTAAAAATAGCCGTTTTATTTTGAATTTAACAAATGCCGGCGTCCTCGTTAATTTAGATTGAGTGCCGACATGGAAACCGGCATTTAACTATTTTTCAATATCATGCCGGTATATGTTTTGTTAAATCTCTGTAAAGAAATTATTCTATACCGGCATTCTCGTCTTATAATATACTAAACCGGTAATCTTTCCCGTCATTTATTTTTATGATATACTAAACCGGAAGAGTTTTCCGGCGTGGTATATAGATTACAGTTAATGCCGGAATAAAAAAGTGGAATATAGCCATTATGTGCTCATCTATTTAAACGAATGGCTACACCTATTGCACTTGATACCTCAAAAAATACAAAAAAACAACGTTAGGTCCAAGACATCTCTCTAATGGATTATCAATCACCAACTACCAAGTTCAATTTCATCAATTCCCTCGAAAAAAAAAAACGTATGAGGAACATATTGTGCACTGCGATAGGAAATTAATCACCAACCACCACCAACTCAGTCGACACAATACTATAAAAACTAAGAAGCAAGGAAGAAACCACCAAGTCAATTGCCGCAATGGAAGAAGAGATAGTTAAGAGGAAAAGAGAAGAAAAAGAGGAAGCAATGCTTGAACATTATCGTGAAAAACTAACTAAGATTGAAGCGGATGTTGAGGAAGCGGGTAAACGTCAAAAACAAGCTAAGATAGAAGCGGATGTTGAAGAAGAAACCCAGTGGATTAAAAACTACTACATAGTATTAGATTTGCCGGAAGTTCACCAGCCTTCATTTTTTTTTTCGGGTCTAGAATGCAGAGATCTTTTTGTACGCAATCGAACAACTGCACTCATCAAATTATGTCGTAAATACAACGAGTTTCTTGCAAGATATAGAGGTAATAGGTATGAAGCTCAGGAGGCCTATTTGAAGTTGTTCAAAAGGCCTTTTAGGTATTTTGAAGCTTCTTTGTTTCTTGAATCTCGTTCTGAGAACTGATGTTAGTTGCAATTGGCCATTTGTTGATGTTTCATTTTATGTGTTAAATGTTGTTTAGGTTGGTTTGTTTGCTTAAAATTGAGTGTCAAAATAGTGTTTCGGCTTTTAGTGTAGCAAGTCAATGTTCCTGCGTACAATGTAACATGTGGGTGGTGCCGGAATTCTGAGATTTTTTACATTTGTAACTGTCGCACCAATTATTTTTTACCTCGATCTAAAACATTCGATCCTAGGATCGAGTCTCACAAATAATTTTTTTTTTTGGTGAAGTCGTATCTGTGGAAGATTATATTCTTGTCCAAGGGAGGCAAGATTACTTTGATCCTAAAAAGAGGTATGCATACTATAATCATTTGTAGTTCACAGGAAAATGGTGGCTTAGGCATTCGTAGTTTAAGAGAGTGGGTTAATTTTTTTGCAAATAAAACTAAAGTTTTTTTTTTATTCCTAAAAGTGGTACGCATACTATAATTGGGTTGCTACCAGGTTGGTAGCAACCTAAATGTTTTTAAAATACACATCTACTGATTACACATTTATGATTAGGTTACTATCATCTTGGTAGCTACCTAAATAATTGTATTAGATTATAACGCCATACATCGGCCAAAATCACCGTCCGTGAAAAAAATTCCAGTGAAATATTCAGAAAACAAGATTGGTGACAACAAACATTGAGCATGTACACCGTATGGGTTTAGTATAAAATACACATCTATGATTGGGTTGCTGTCAGTTTGGTAGCAACCTATATACACATCTATGATTGGGTTTCTATCATTTTGTTAGCAACCTATATGATTGTATTAGATTATAAATGCCTTACATCGGTCAAAATCATCGTACGAGATTTTTTTTCCCAGTGAACGTTGCCTTTCCCGGACTGGATGAGATCTTTAAATCTACCATGAGAGGATTCCGCTGCACTAGTTGCTTCAGTTTTGAAGTGCCTATACCGTTTTGTCCATGCGCGCACAAATTTTTCCTTGTACTTATCCAATAATTTATCCAGACAATATGAGACGGCGCTTGGATACACTTCCTTATATTTAGCACTAAACATATTCAATATCTTTTCATATATATATCCTCGGTAAGTGACCAATAAACTTTTTCCCAATCCTTTATAAATTCCAACCATTTTTTATGATTTTCATCGTGTTTTTTGTCCGCTCGCTCTTTAATCTTTGCTCTTTCATATTCTTCTATTTCGAGTGATAGTTTCTTCTTGCGAACATCTTCCTCTAGTTGAGCAATCATTCTCTTCTTAATATCCGCCTTAGAGGGTTCAAACAAAGCATGATAATGTTTTGTCACATTTTGACCTATATGATACGTACATAGGAAATTTTGTGTATCCGGAAATACATCAGATATAGCACCCATTAGTGCCTCATCTTGATTGGTTACGATGACCCTCGGAAATTGATTTTCCGGGAACAATAATTTCAATTGTCATAATGCCCAATGATAATTGTAATCCCTCTCGTTTTCCATTAAACACCAAGCCAATGTGAATGTTACCTTGTCCAATGTTTTCCCCACGATGTTGAACAACGGCATGTTGTATTTGTTTGTCTTGTAGGTGCAATCCATCAAAATAACACCACAACATGTATGAGCCAATTATGAAAGCAAAGGATGCGCAATGAATATTTGAAGGGGCTTTTCGTCCGGTCCTCTTTTAATGATGCGCGTGTAGTTGTGATCCCAAACTAGCTTCTCAAATTTTTGCATAACGATCCTCCCTTCCCATTCCACCCTTTTAATGGTTGCTTGTGCGCTATAAATTGTACTTAGAGAAGAAACGTTCTAATTATCCTTTTCCTTGAAGGTTCTGAGAATCACTCTTGGTTTGATACATGCCTTGGTCATTATCTTTACATCCTCGAATTCATGAGGTTTTAGCTTTGCAACTATGGAGTGACGATTATAATCTTTCGGATCCAGGTGGTTATGTTGGCCAAACCACACCGTACAATCCTAATCCTTTTCTTTGTCTCTTAAATAAAATACTAACTTAAAGGGGCATCCATACTTCCTCGTACGAGTCTTGTATACCCTATTAGTCTTCTTTTCATATACATAACCCTTTTTCTTATGGCTATTCTTCGATGTGTATTTCCCACTTCTCTCGCAAACCATCTCAAACCGCGTATTTGAACATTGGGTATTCCTCACCAACACACACTTGTTCTTAAGATCCGTCTCTTTTGCCCAAGCAATTGCTTCCTCTAGAGATTTAATTCCCTACATTAGGACAACAATGGAAGATTATAAGGTTCATTACAAGCAATCCGCATAGAACGTTCTAAAAACTAGGTGAAAAGTATTATTTGGTAACATACCGGGGGAATCTTATAGTATTCGGCCGTATCCGGACCAAGCGGTTTGGAATATGTAGGATCAATGTATGTCACAATCTAAGTAATAAATGAAAAAAATTGAATTAGTTCATAGAAAATAAAAAAATTACCATGCCGGGTACCATTTCCGGCGTGCTCGACCACAGTTTCGGCATTGAATGTTCTAGAATACAAAGGCCGAAAGAGTCAATACCGTCATTTTATCTAAATAGGGTACATGCCGGTAACAATAACCGGCATTCTCGACATGTGAGTTTTCCAACCGGAACCGAGTGCCGGCATTGAGGTAATCTTAACAGAAAGCCGGTAATAAATACCGGCGTTCCAGATATTTTATATACTACGCCGGTATTGGAGTTCAAGAATCTTAAACTCCTGGATGCTTTTCTGTAAGTACCGGCATCGTTAGTTAGGAGTAAGCTATGCCGGTTGGAATATTCTATGGAATATTCGGTGTTAGGTAAAAAGCATAACTAAATACCGGCATACATAGATTGTTTCAATAACACGCCGGGAAACTTTTGAAATAGGGGATATGCTATACCAGCATGGACAAAGATATGAAAAGCATGCCGGGAAATATTTTGAAATGGGGTATATATTGTACCGGCATTAAATGGAGTTGGAACACAACGCTAGGAACGTGTTTAAAATGGGGGATATATTGTACCGGCATGCGTATTGTATGAATACCAAGCCGGTAGCGCCAGTTCCGGCGTAGAATTCATACTACGAGTGTGCCGGTACTAAGATTTTTCAGAGAAATAATGGCGGTTTGAAAAAGAAAAATCAAATTTTCGACCTCTTTGAAGCATTACCTGTGTGTTGGGGTTGCTTGTATATTGAACATGTTTACTTTCTTGGGTTGGTTCTTCAAAAAACACTTCATGCTCACGAAAATCATGATTCAAGGGTGTTGGTTCATCATATAACTCTAATTGTGAGTTATTATCATACACCTAAGATTGAACATGTGATTGTTGTTGTAGTAGAGCTAAAGATTCAGCTACTGCAATACTCTCATCACAATCATCTTCCATTTTCAAAAAAAAAAATTCACACAATTTTTTTTTCCCTCCTTCTACTCTCAACTTACCCACACAATTAAAAATAAAACTAAAAACAAACTAATTTATCCCCCAAATACTTAACATTTTACTAATTAAACTTAACCACTAATTAGGATTAGTGATGGCTAGATTAGGAATTAAAAAAATAATTACATAGGGGGTCACCCAAAATTTCTATTGGGACACCGTTTTTGTCCTGTAGCTATATCCCCCAATTAATATGGATATCCCCCAATTGCGCGTTCTTTTAGAACTCATGACCATCCGTTGCTAATATGTGAAAATAATATTGCCGTTAGTTAGATAATCATATGATCTATACTGAGTAAATTGGTTTGTATGCATAATTCAAAATTACGAGGAATTTAGAATCCCATGGAACTACGAATTCCAGGATTTATGTAAATCCCTCGCTGGTCCATAAATCCCTTGATAAGTTTCCCAGCAAATCTAAGGGCGGAGGTGTCGGATTCCATATGGAGAATTTGCTAGAAAAGTGATTCTTGTAGTAAGCGTGATTCCAGGTATTTGGAAAACCAAACGTAGCAAGGGAAATATAATTTTACTAAATCCACTGAACTCATAATCTCACTTTTAAAATTCTGCATCCAAACCCACCAAAAGATTTAATGAAAATTATGTTGTCGGGCAATTACGGGACTGCTTGGTCAATATAATATGCATAAAGGTTAACACAGATGTTAAATAAGGTTCGGCCGCCAAAACACTTAGAGTGTGTTTGGTCGTAGAATTCACAATTCCGAGGGATTATAATTCCACGGGATTGCAAATATCTGGAATCATGCAAATTCCTCGTGTGTTTAGTAGTTAAGCGGAAATTCTTAGAATTCTTAACATTTCCTTGTTTCAAATCCCATGTACTATTTAGAAGGAGAAAATATGGCTTTTAAGGTTAACAAAAAGTAAGTCCATAAATCCCTCATAAATTTTCCAGCAAATGTAAAGGGGTGGGGTGGAATAATAAATCCTGTGAAAAACGTGAATCTCCAGAATTTGGTCAACCAAACGTACCAAGAAAATCGTGATTCCACCAAATTTCCTGGACCTATGAATTCCACCTTTAGAATTCTGCATCCAAATCCACCATTAGTTTCAGATTAATTCTCTCTTGTAGTTTTCCAAGAAGAAAGAATAGGTCGTAATGGACCTTTAGGTTGGGCCCACTAGGCTATAAAGTTACGGGCCATAACGTGTTTTCAAGTTTTAACAGGTAATAATGCATGGTTTTTTTATTTTTATTTAAAACAACAGCTTTATTAAAAATCAGAGAACAATACAAGACCAACAAGGCCCATTATAAAAAGAAAAAAAGAAAAAGGAACAAAATATAACCAACAAAAGAAAAAGGTTAATCAAATCTAAAATAGGGTTGATCAGGGTACTCCATATGAGTAAGAGAGGTAGGCCTAGCATTGTATCTTTGAATTTGGCTTTTAGGTAAGTAAACTCCCTTCTTAGCAAAATGGTCTGCTAAAAAATTCACTTCCCTATACACATGTCTGATACTAATGGAATGCAACCCAGAAACTACCCTCTGCCATCTAGCCACCAGGAACCAAGGGATATGATTGTTCTTCAAAGCAACTGCACAAGCTTTTGAATCAGTCTGCAAAATAACTTTGAGTTTTTGGTTGTGCAATGCCCATTCCAAGGCACTTATACTAGCAATAAACTCAGCAATAAAGTTGGAAAGAACCCCCAAACCACCTGATTTAGCATACACAAATTCTCCAGTATAAAATCTAACAATGAAACCATACCCAGCCTTCCCTGGGTTACCTCTTGAGGCACCATCACGGAATAATAGAGTTTCATCCATGTTAGGAAGATAAAAATAGATTTCCATGATTCTAACTCTCTTAACTTTACTGTAATGCAACTGGAACCATTGTAGAATTTGAACTTCAGTAACTGATCCCCACATAGTGCCTTTCATACTACTTTTACATTCATGAGCAGTCCTCAAGATTTTTTGTTTAATTTTTATGAAATTGGGCTTGTCATTCTCAAAGCATGTGCTATTTCTTAAGAACCATAATTATACCATTAAAGTGTAGGAGCAAATAGACTAGAGTTCTTTTATCATAGAACTAGAAGCTTTACTACTTTTAAGAACATCTTCAAAAAATAGAGGATTAGGGAATTGAAAAATACCTCCCAGCCAGCTCCATATTTGTTTACTGAAATTGAAATTCCATAAGATGTGATTCAGAGAATCAGCGTCATTGTGGCAGATGTAACACCTGGATACCATATTAAACCCTTTTTTAATCAGGTTTTCATCAGTTGCATAGGCTTCTCTTGTCAACTTCCAAATATTGGCTGAAGTAGATGGCAGAACTGCTACATTCCAAAAAAATCTATACCAGGGTAGCTTGGGCAAATGAAGGCTGATATTCTTCACAGCATCAACAACTGTGAAAAGGCCATAAAGACTGTTGCACCAGATTAATGTATCAGCACCACTTCTTAAGACAGGAAGTTGCTCATCATGAAAAACCTGAAGAAAATTCCCAGGAATAGTCCATTGACCATTAACAATTAAGCTGCTAACTTTTTGGTGAGGATTTTGAACTAGTAGAGGATGATTGGGGCATAATTTGCTTAAAGGTTCATCAAAAATCCATCTGTCATTCCATAAAAAAATAATCTTGCCATCTCCAACTGCTCATCTAGTAATATCTTTGAAGTCTTGAATTACCCACTTAATGCCAGGCCAAATAGAAGACCTTTTGTAATAAGAAATCCAGTTACCAGCCTTGTCAGTGTACTTAGCCAAGAAAAAAAGAGCCCATTCATCATTAGAATGCAGAATTTTCCAGAGAAATTTAGTAATAAAGCTTTATTCATGTCTTCTAGTCTTCTAATACCCAAGCCACCTTCTTCATAGGGAGTACAAAATTTTTTCCACTTTAGAGTAACACATTTAGTATCTTCAGCATTACCAGACCATAAGTAGTTTGTAATAATTCTTTCACAAGCTTTCACAACTTTTATGGGCCATTTATAAATAGACATGTTGTAAACTGGGATACTGCATAGGACAGACTTTACTAAGGTTAGTCTAGCTTGAAATATTAAAAGTCTTCCACTCCAGGTTGCCAGCCTTTTTTGCATATATTCCACTAAGTGCCACAGATGAACTGATTTGATCTTCCCTTGAACCAGAATCACCCCCAGATATTTGTCAGGAAATTGAGAAATGTCCATCTGAAAAAACCCAGCAATTTGACTTTTCCCCAAAATATCTACTCTTGGCAGTGTTAATTATTTGACCAGTTGCAGCTTGATAATCCAATAAAAGATTTCTGAGGTGAGTAATACTTCTTAAATTTCCATTGCAAAACAGAAAAATGTCATCATCAAACATTAAGTGTGCTGGGTGAATACCATTTCTTATAACCATAGGTTGAATTTTTTTCTCATGGACCAATTTATGAATATTCCTACTTAAGATATCTTCAGCTAAAATAAAAAGGATGCGAGAAAAGGGGTCACCTTGCTTGAGGCCTCTGCCAACCCCGAAGAAACCAATAGGGCCTCCATTAAGCATTATAGAGATCTTTGTAGTTTTGAGAAGAACCATAATCCAATCACAGAATTTATTGGAGAAACCAAAACTTGTAAGAGCTTTATATAAGAAATCCCAGCTCATGGTGTCAAAAGCCTGAGAAATATCCAACTTCAATCCCAAGTTTCCTCCTCTTCTTTTAACTGGTAATTCATTGACAAGCTCAGAAGCAAGCAAAACATGTTCATGTATACTTCTATTATTGATAAAGGCACATGAGGAGACACAAGTTTTGGTAAGAATTTACTGATTCTCATGGTAACTATCTTAGTAATAATTTTGAAACAAAAGTTCCTAAGACCTATAGGTCTAAATTGTTTGGCATTTTTAGCACCTTGAACTTTAGGAATTAGAACAAGAAAATTGTAATTCATACCACTAGGGATGACATTGTTTTGCCAACAAAACCGAACTGCAGCAACAAGATCCTTCTTGCTATGTCCCAAGCATATCTGTAAAACACACCAGTGAAGCCATCTGGTCCAGGAGCCCCCTATTGGTTTAAATCAAAAGTAGCATTTTTAATATCTTCTTTAGTTGGCAAGTTTTCCAAAAAGGAGTTATCCTCAGTAGTTACCACTTTAGGGGCAGCCTCAAAGAAAGAATTATTAATACTAACATTCTGATGAGCAAATTTGGTACTAAAATAATCAATAAGCACATTAGCAATACCAGCTTGATCAGTAACAATATTACCTGAAGAGTCTTCAATTTCAGAAATAGAATTTTGAGTCTGTCTTAATTTAATGCTTGTATGAAAGAATTTAGTGTTAACATCACCATCCTGAATCCAGTTGATTCTAGCTTTGTCTCTGAGAAAGGTGTTGTAGTTATTAGCAGTTATGTCACATTCTCCTCTAGCAGTAACCAAGTTGTTTATTAGAGTGATATTAGAGGGATCACTGTCAGATTTTGAGGTTTCCTCCAGCACCTTATCTTCAGCCTTTTTAAGAGTCTCCTTTACATACCCAAAGACCTCCCAATTCCACACCTTAAGGAATTTTTTTAAGTCTTTTAAGCTTATTCATAAAGACATAGATGGGATTTCCATAAATTTCTTCCTTCCATGAATTCCAAATCACTTGCATAAAATCAGGATAAGTCAGCCACATTTTTCGAAATCTAAATAGTTGATTAAGAGCTCTAGGAATGACATCATCTGAACCCATAAGAGGGCTATGATCAGACAGACCTCTAGCACCAACTTTATAATTCCATCCTGGAAATTTATCCAACCACTTTAAATTATATAAGGCTCTATCAAGGTTGTAGAGAATCCTTTTCCTTCCAGCTCTACCATTACACCAAGAAAAATCTAAACCACTTTTTGGAGCTTGTAACAGACCACAGAAATCAACACAATCTTGAAACTCTTTCATTGCTAAAGAAATGGGATTTCTACCCCCCTTTTTTTTTTTTCATTAGTAGATAAAACAGTATTAAAATCCCCTAAGATTAACTAGGGCTTTTAAAAAAGGCTAATATCACATAAGTTTTTCCATAGTTCTCTTCTATTAATGGTGTAAGAATTAGCATGCACTCCAGTAACAAGGACTTCCCCAACTTCAACAATAATACACTGACTAGTAGCCCTAATAACAGAAGGAGCATTAATTGAACAGTTCCATAAAATCCATATATTGCCTTTAGAGTTATCCACAGAATTATGAATAATTTGGTGATGCATTCCAGGGAGTTTAAAGTGAAAATTAGATGTTTTTAATTTTGGGTTCAACAATCCAAAAAAGGGAGGGATTGTTAGAATTAACTAAACTTCTCAATTTATCCTTGGCCTTTTGTCTTTTAAGGCCTCTAATATTCCAGAAGAAAATCTTCATTTAAAAGGTGGGGTTTGAAGAGAAATACTTCCCTTATCAATGAGTTTTAGGGATTCTTTACTAGCTTTCCTAGTAACAACTGCTGGTTTTAAAGGTTTTTTTTTCTTTGAAGACTTACTGGTACCAACATCATCACTTGAAAGAGTACTAGCAGGAGCCTTTGGCATAATAGTAATGGGTTGAGAAATTAAAACAAATTCTAATATATTAGAAGCACTCACCTCTTTGATTTCATCATCTTCAGAATCAGTAAGATCATTTTCATGTTCTTGTAAAACTTCAAAAGGATTACTAGTAATATTTATACCAGAGGTATGACTAATAACACCCTGAACTGTGGATATATTAATTTCTTCAATTATGTTATCCGTCCTGGATGTAGTTTCCTAACTAAAATTAGTCAATTCAGTAGTATTTTGAGGATGATTAAATTTACCTGTAATGATAGGAGTTTGGCCAACATCAGCAGCCTTCATACTTGAGGCAGGAGGATTTAGATTCTGTTCAATAATAATCACTTTCTCAATCTGGGATGAATTGCCTTATTTTTTTAGGGTGTTGTGAAGATCTACATTCAGAAGTTAAGTGGCCAACAATCTTACACTTTGAGCAGAATTTAGGAATTTTGGTAAGAACTATTCCTTGAGAAAAAACTCCTTACTTAGTAATGTTTTGTAACTTGTTAGGAATCGTTTTTGCCAGATCAATCTCAATCAAAACTTTAACATAATATCCACTTTGAAACTGTAAAGTAACTGCATCAACTTTAGTGGGGGTACCAATAGCTCTACTGATAGTAAAGAGAGTTTCTTCATCCCAGTATTCCAAACTGAGTCACGGAAATTGAACTCATACCATAGATTTGGATGTTCTTTGATTTTCAGGTCTAAAGTTGGGGATCCATTTCCTTACTCTCAGAACTTGATCAAGAATTTATCATTTCCAAGAATTAATATAGTTTTTATCTTCAATATTCGATAACTTGATTGTAACAAAAACTTTACCTAAAGGGATGAGTTGGTACTTATCCTTTAACCTCCATTGATTTCGAAGAATAGTTGCAGCATCAGAAAATTTAAGATGAACAAAATCTAGATGACCAATCGATGAAAACCTCCAAGCTTCATATTTAGATTCATCATTCTTAGCTATCAAATTGACATAGGGATGACATTCAGGGGGTTTTGAAAGATCTACAGTCACTGGATTCATTGTAAATCTAAGAGTTGAACTAATCCAAGGACAGTAGAATTATCTAAAAAATGAAGGAAATATAATAGAGACACCAATCATTGAACAAAATTAGTAAGGAAATCACCTGAAAGATGAGATTGAAGCTTTGGAAATGAAGAAATTCGAAGAAAACTGAAAAACGAGTTGTCACATGATTTGCAGAGCGTGCCTCAAGTATATACTTTCTTTTGTTTTTGCTTTAATAATGCATGGTATAGTGGTATACAAAATTGTCAAATTTTAAGTGCCGTGTCTTCCAACTCGGACATGTTCACTAATCTAGTCCATTACTAAACACAATTCCCATCCCGGTTCCTGCTTACCTTTCCAACTCGATTCCATATCCATATTCTATGTTGTGTATAAATATATTGGTTTTGTGCGTGTTTTGATCTGGTCTACCAATTCCGTTTATTGTGTGTGTTTTGTTCTGGCCTGCCAATTCTGTTTATTACATTATGGTTTTGTAAATGTGTAGTTAGAGCCGATTAAAATTAAGCTTAAAACTAGGAAAATCCGTGAGTAAACCTGCTTTACTATCGGTGTTAATTTTGAATCATAGTGTTAATTTTGAATCATAATGTACGGAATATTAAATTTTGGAGAGGTTTCTCATTAAAGAAACTAAATTAATGATCACCAATATAATTCCGCTTATTAAAATTATTAATGCGTAATCAGTGCTGATTTCTTATAGAAGGCTTATAATATAATAAATTTTATGATAGAATCATTTTTGACACTATTAATTGTATATGTGCATGGCGATGACTAAATACAACCCACACTATGACTGAATACAACCCTTGTAAATTATTATTGACTTTATTGATGGGGGTAAGCAGTACTCACCTTAACCTTCATCGTCTACCTTCCCTCGCACAAATTATGCGGCTGCATTTTTTTATATGGAAACAAAACAATGGAAAATCTTAGCCTCATTTCATAATCAGTTAAACAAAACCCAACAACGGCGGATTCATCAATGAATGTTATACAACTCAAAACAAAGTGGGAAGTCATACCTATCTCTAAGAAATCCTTATGCTCTATATTAACGCTTCTTTATTCTTATGGAAATGCAATTGATTTCGATAAGTTTATGATTTTTTTTGTAGCTCTAGATTGATCTTATAGTTAAAAGACTAGTGAAGAGACAACCCAATTTGCTGTGAGCAAAGATTAAGATTGATTTTATTGATGGATTAACATTGATTTTATTGATTGATTAAGTACATCAAATAAAATCAGATTTGCAGTTATCAGGATCTGGGGAAAAATTATACAGAGGGGAAATGAGGAGAAGATAGTTGTGAGTTTTGTCTACCCACTTCGATAGAGTTTACAATAATTTACAAGGGTTGTATTTAGTTCTAATGTTGGTTGTATTTAGTCACTCCCATGTGCATTATGATATGATTTCTCTCGAATCGTTGATAATCTTAATTACATGAAATTATACTTACGATTTTTATAGGACTCTTTAGCTATCACCACAAGTGTTATATCTTAATAATAATTATATTGTTATTATAAGCATGAGTTTGCAAACCGTAAGGTTCAAGATTTGCGACCTATTATGATAATGACTTTATTCTAGTTGATTGACTATCACCAATATCAAAACACTTTTTTGGCTATTATCATAATTTTGTTAAAGAGGGAGGATCCACTCACACTCGTATTTTTATATTGTCTCACACTTTGGACGTGTTTTTTTTGTGTGAATAAAAACTAAGATTTTTGTTAGAGGGAGCACAAAAATGGATTTGAGGAGAGCGAAAATCGTAATCAACTCGGTAATTAGAACCCATTCCATGTACTTTTTTGGCTCGGACCAAAATACCTTTACTGACACATTTCCTTCACATGCCCACGATAAATAACATCTGTTAACCTAATCTAGAGCATTGTCGCTATTTAACTCCACCATCACCACTGTCATCTCCACCAAAAGCATGCCTAAAACGTAAAAGATTTTTCCAATTCTTTGGGTTTTACCAATATGACATGGGCGTAATACCTGATGTCTTCATTAATTAGTCATCTCATGTCCATTTATCTTATCTAGCTACGGAATAGAAGATAAAAAAATAAATTTAAACTGACATGTATGATCTAGTATAAAGCTTTAATATTGCCAGATAGCTCCATCACTACCAAGGCCGTAAACTATTCCGTAATCAACCATTCCTTCCTTCCTCTGTCGAAAGTTTTACTTTACCACCATCGCTTCACCACTTGTATTTGTCAAGGAATATCTATACCTAAAGTCCCGTCTTTCTCCATTATGTATATGCTTTCCGATTGATGTAGATATTTTTAAAGAGTGGTGGTGGAGGTTTCTGGAGAATGGGGGTTTGTTTTAGAAGTTGTTATTGAGCGTATATAGTAGGGTTGATTTAGTCTGAGTTAGAAAAATATAATGAATATGTCTGACTCAGCGAGTCGACTATGGTTTTTGCTCTCCTCGAATCCGCTTTTGCTCTCCCTTTAACAAAAATCAAAATTAAATGATAACGTATTTGAAGATAATATTTTGAAGATATGTCCGTCGTATAAATCTCTACATACCCGCAAAAAATGAGCAAGTTCTGAAATACCAAACCTCATTATCTACCAACCTTAATTTAAACGGTTGAAAATTTATTTAATATTCGGTGGTTTATTTTCAAAGTAGTAAATGGTGGGGTTATATGTTTCGAAAAGTGCTCATTTTTTTTGGGTATGTAGAGCTTTGTAAGACGAACATATCCCCAAAATATTGGCTTTAAATACGTTATCGTTTGGTTTTTATTCACAAAAAAGATGTCCAAAATATTAGATACTGTGGAAAATAAAAGTATGTCAAGATCCTCAAATACGTTATAAAATTGTTTTTGCTTAAATATATTAGAATAACAACTACCCACAGATGATTCGAGTTTATATATTTAAGAAAACACTGAAGTCTAGGATTTTTTTATCATACATCTTGGATATATGAATCGACTTAAATTTAGATGGGTCTCTAGTTTTGTTCTATTTCATTTTTCCTCCCTTAAATGCCATTTTTGACCATTTTTGATAGACACATTAAAATAAAATTATGATTAAGTGAATGCCACATGATTTTTGGTACGTACTTTCTTGAAGTGCGTAAATACAATTTATTTAAATTTTAAAAATTATTATTACAGAATTGAGCAACCCATCACGAAGTTTTTCATATTTTTGATGCGCAATCTAATTATGTTATTTTATGACTAAAAGTCAATGCATTTTTTAAAGAAACAATTGAAGCATTATTATTTTTTGGATAAATTTACTATAAATGTTCATCTTCTTTATATACACTACTAGAAAATAACTCGCTCGATAATAAGTAATTCATATGTTCTGATCTTGATTCGTGTAATTCATCTGCAGTTATTAAATAATATGATAATCGGTTCCAGCATTTTTTTTTGAATTGTCATGTGTTTTAAGCGATTTTATTTTAACATTAAAACTATCGACCACATTTTATACTTTATGCTAGAACATAGCTCGGTTGAACCCACCAAGCGTTTGTATGTCAAGTTGGTTGTCATATTGTAGTATCAAAACTCATCTAGTGTCGCTTGATTAAGTACTAGAGTCAACTTCATTGAGGTAAGACTAGAATGTCTAGGAATATTGAGATATACAAGTATTACTCCAAAAACCTGAAGAATAAGAAGAAGTAATGACTACAATGACGACATCATCCTTTCACTTGAGGTTAGTAATATTGACTTGAACTTGCTTCGATTCCTAACGTATCTTTCAAGTCGTGCTATATTGAAAACATAACATGCGAAGATTGTATATAATACTCTAGTGGATAGACATGATCATAATAGTATGGTCATAGTAGTAAGGAATTATATTACGAAGTATAACGCTTATCATTTGAAATTCGTAGATATGACATCGACATAATCTTGTATATAGTTTTATGATTATGTGGATGGGTGTACGGTGAATATTTCATCATAGGAAACAATGTTTTACATTTTTTTAAAGGAAGTAAGTTCATGAACTTGTTTCATGAATTGAAAGGGAAATCAATAGGTATATTGGTCCGGCTATTCATTGCATATTCTTTGGATGACCAATATGTGTGAGTTAGTAGAACCGATCTTAACTCAGGTTATGTATCTTGGTATAACCGATCACAATACCTTGACTTATGATTTGGTATGACCGGTTCTAGTAATTGGTCTAACCGATCCTAAGTAATCACTATGAGATGGTATGATCCATCCTTGTAATTGGTGTGACTGATTCTGGTAATTGGTGTGATCGATCATAAGAGGTTGTGTGACCGATCCTTGTAATTTGTATGACCGATCCTTGTAATTGGTATGACTGATCCTAGTGACTGGTATGACCGGTCATAAGTGGGTACCATGTTTAGGTATAACTGATCCGAACATGTTAGAGCATAAATCAATTAAACCCACCAAATGTTTGTATGTCAAGTTGGTTGTCATATTGTAGTGTCAAAACTCATCTAGTGTCGCTTAATTAAGTACTAGAGTCAACTTCATTGAGGTAAGACTAGAAAGTCTAGGAATATTGAGATATACAAGTGTTACTCTGAAAACCTGAAGAATAAGAAGAAGTAACGACTACAATGACGACATCATCCTTTCACTTGAGGTTAGTAATATTGACTTGAACTTGTTTCTATTTCTAACGTATCTTTCAAGTCGTGCTATATTGAAAACATAACATGTGAAGCTTGTATATAATACTCTAGTGGATAGACATGATCATAATAGTATGGTCATAGTAGTAAGGAATTATATTACGAAGTATAACGCTTATCATTTGAAATTCGTAGATATGACATCGACATAATCTTGTATATAGTTTTATGATTATGTGTATGGGTGTATGGTGAATATTTTATCATAGGAAACAATGTTTTATATTTTTTTAAAGGAAGTAAGTTCATGAACTTGTTTCATGAATTGAAAGGGAAATCAATAGGTATATTGGTCCGGCTATTCATTGCATATTGTTAGAATACGGGAATCCAACTCAAAACCAATTGGCAATGAGTGGAAAGGCCCAAAGAATTATAAACCGCAGGATCTTAGATTACCCAGATAATATGGGACTAATAATCTCAACACGCCCCCTCACGTGTAGCCTCGTTGGGTCTAACACGTGGACAATTAAATCGAGTGACGCGGAGTAAAGGCGCGGTCAAATGACTCGTCGCAAATAACCTGCTCTGATACCATGTTAGAATACGGGCATCCAACTCAAAACCAATTGGCAATGAGTGGAGAGGCCCAAAGAATTATAAACTGCAGGATCTTAGATTACCCAGACAATATGGGACTAATAATCTCAACACATATTCTTTGGATGACCAATATGTGTGAGTTAGTAGAACTGATCTTAACTCAGGTTATGTATCTTGGTATAACCGATCACAATACCTTGACTTATGATTTGGTATGACCAGTTCTGGTAATTGGTGTAACCGATCCTAAGTAATCACTATGAGATGGTATGATCCATCCTTGTAATTGGTGTGACTGATTCTGGTAATTGGTGTGACCGATCGTAAGAGGTTGTGTGACCGATCCTTGTAATTTGTATAACCGATCCTTGTAATTGGTATGACTGATCCTAGTGACTGGTATGATCGATCACAAGTGGGTACCATGTTTAGGTAAAACTGATCCATATGATTGGTATAACCGATCCGAACATGTTAGAGCATAGATCGATTAAACCCACCAAGCGTTGTTATGTCAAGTTTGGTTGTCATATTTTAGTGAACCAAAACTCATTTAAAGAGTCGCTTGATTATTTACTAGAGTCAACTTCATATAGGTTAGCTAAAAAGTTACTAGGATATGAGACTTACAAGTATTACGTGATGACATGAAGAATGTGAAGAAGTAAAGAACTACAACGACGACATCATCCTTCCACTTGAGGTTAGTAATATTTGACTTGAACTATTTCATTCCTAATATATCTTTCAAGTCGTGCATATTGAAAACATAACTGCAAAGCTGTGAATGATTATACTCTAGTGAGACATAGTATTAAGGAATTACAATACAAAGTATAACGTCTATCTTTTGAACTTCGTATATAAGACATCGACATAATCGTATGAATGCTATTGTGATTATGTATGGGTATGGGTGAAGATTTTTTCCTAGGAAACAATGTTTTACATTCGTTTAAAGAAAGTAAATTCATAAACTTATCTTGTGAATCGAAATGGAAATCTCTAGGCTTATTGGTATTGTTATTCATTGCAAATATTTTGAATTACCAATATGTGTGTTTAGTATAACCGTTCATAACTTGCTTATGTATCTTGGTAAAACTATTCACAAGGCCTGGCTTTTGTATTGGTATGACTTTTATTAGTGAAACCAATCATAAGTCATCACATGAGATGGTAAGATCGATATCTTGAAATTGGTGTGACTAAATACTAGACATTGGGTAACCGATCCTACTAAGAGGTGTGACTGATCACAAAAGAGAGTGTAATCGATTCTTGTAAGAGGTTTAACAATTTTTAGTAAGTTGGTGTAGCCGATCCTATAACTTGGTCAACCGATCACAAGTTTTACCATAAGAAGTGGTAACCGATCCTAGTACTTAGTTAACCATTTTATGGTAACTAGTGTAACCGATCCTAGTACCCACTTGGAGGTAGAACCGTGAAACCCATTAATGGTGATTTGATAGGACAATCAATCACATAGTTCTTGGAAGTCAGATTAATCAATTCTAAACTTGTTTGGAAGTGTGGCAAAACGGTTCCAAGATTGTAAATATGAAAAAAGATTTATAAA
Organism: Papaver bracteatum; assembly: GCA_023529315.1. Classification (NCBI taxonomy): domain Eukaryota; kingdom Viridiplantae; phylum Streptophyta; class Magnoliopsida; order Ranunculales; family Papaveraceae; genus Papaver; species Papaver bracteatum. The sequence goes on from JAJJWX010000210.1 coordinate 1,921,833, forward strand.
GTAAAGATGTCGACATATTTTGAACATGTGCATCAACTCTTATCTTTTATTATTCAAAGATATTCCTTAATAGCTAAAGGAGAATCCCGGATCGAAATAAATTGAGAATCTTTTAATTAAGGTTTTTAGTTTTATATGCTTTTAATTTCCAGCAATTAAAATGCATATCTTTAGAAAATAAAAATTAGTAATGTGCATTTATTAGTTGTAGATTTTCTACTGAGATTTTGGTCAATATTTGGACAGGCATTTCCAGGAATTATGAAAATCGTTTTTGCCCTTATCGTATCTTTGAGAATATTCGATTTTGGAAATTCCTTGGTGTCCAAACTTCCTTGTCTATAAATACTGAAGTTTTCATTTCTAGCAAACTAATCCTCAGATCCTGAAAAACTACCTAGTTGTGTTGTTACTGGTAGATCCGCCTATTCGGAGAGGAAAGTAACCTAATTAGGCGAAATCTCTTACGGCCGCTCGTTTTAAAGGCTTCTTTGGGATTGAGAAGCTCTATTAGTACCGTTCGTGGGAAACTAGATAATTACAGTTGTTGATGGTGGTTTTCGGTTTAGGGCTAAAATCGTGAAACCCTGTATTTTAATACGCAGTCATCCTTCAAAGTAACAAAATCCATTTGAAAGTGATGAGTGCATGAACCTTTTCACTCACATATGTGTTGAGCAATTCAACAAATTTACAAAATTTATCCAGAATGGTGCTTGAAGCAACAATCCCAGATATTCTGTAAATGTTAACATACTGCATTATTCACTAACGCATGACCTGACTGATATTTTCCTATGCTATATTCCCAGACGAACTCTCAATATTGGCATGACATGATGATTAATATTCACTCGCAGCGGAGCATCATGAATCTCCCGAAGTGTCACTGTTGAGACCTGCATGAAAACACTCACGTAGGCTACACCACTCTTTGATAAAAAGATTAGCGTATTTACATATTTTTTAATTAAAAGGCAGCGCGATCGAACACGTTTTAATTCCTTAATTAAAATCTAGACTGTCTGTATCAGTCTTAAGAAATGATCATGGACACACAATTTGGCCACGCAACTCGATAGGCCTAGCCTACTCCCAGAGGAACTAGGAGATCATCATAATGACCACCGGTGGGCCCGCTAACATCCCGACCGACCGGGTTCCATTTAGCACTCCCGCAAAATCTTTGAACGTTAACCCTAACATGGGTGATCACACTGTTGAAATGTAGCTCAAACGAGCTAAGACCGGAAAAAACGGTCTCAAAAATATGACGACCGTCCAACTTATCTAGCATGGTTGGACGACTTAGATCTTCCTTCGAATGATTAAGGAAGTGCTAACTAGTTCACTGTCGACCCAACTCCACCCTCAGTCGATCTACTTGCTAATAGCATGATTAGAACGCATCAAATCGTTGGCCCAAAGTAGGGTGAACACACCATTTTGAAACCCTAATTTGCGTTGCGGTGATATACTATTGTCGAAAATCGATCACAACCATCCATCTTCGCCAGCCAAATCAATTTGCTTAGATTCAATTTCAGGTGACCCCGAAAGAGTTAGCGTGCTCACTGGCAACTCAACTTTATACATGGCCGATCGACCAAAATAGAGTCAGCCGCGCGGCTCCTAAAACCTAAAACTACATTAACGACAATGAACAACTGCCGTAAACCATCTCGTCCGTCCAAATTTTCTAGCTTGGTCAGACGGTTTAGATCAGATTTTAGATAACTAATAGGGTGACGCTGTGATCACCGACCTCCCCCCTTCCATGAGGAGAAATCATCCAAGCTATAACTCTCTCATGTGATCCTAAAATGATCACTCAAAGATGGAACTTCGTGCTGCCTCAACAACAGTCATCTCAGTTATTCAACTTGGCTATCCAATTTGGGCAACCCAGATCCAATTTAGATCAAACGGTAGGATTTGAGAATGGATACCATCCACCACTCGCCTACAAGGAGTGATCGACTAAGCAGTAGCTCACCCTTAGAGCTGCCAGACGATTTCCCAAAGATGCCCGATCACGCTCTTCATTTAAGGCGGTCGACTCGCGACTAATTTAGACGATCTTTAAAACAATGATGCTTTATACACATCGACTATAAACAATGCTTTATACGCATCGATTATAAACGATGATTCATAAACGCTGATTTCACGAAAATTGTAATTGTTTGACCTAAGAAGCACTACGTGCTGGTTTTAGCGGCAAGTTTCACGACTTGACCCATTTACTCGAGACATCAAACATGTCACGAACTGGGGGATGTTCACTAGGGTATTGGTCTGGCGGTTTATAGCTTGTGACATGAAATGCGCCCTAAGAAAGTATCAGGAAAGGACGGACGGTTAACAGTAATGAGAGTAGTGGGTGAGAATGTGACCAATCTTCCCTCATAACGGAAACACGATGACCACCACTTTCCGCACAACCCTACTTCTCCACTACTTAACTTCCTATACTTCCTATGAGGTCAGGGTGCGCTCAATGACTTGTATAAATAGGTTTTCAACCTATTTCAAAAAAGAAAACACAAGTGTTATCAACACAGGTATCCAGAAACCATATTCTGATACAAGTTATAAAACAGCCACACCTTCATAATTCAAAATTCTGATCTCAAAACACCTTCTTCGCTTCCCTCCCTAAGTTCAACCCTTCTCCTTCACTTTATGACCGAATTTAATCTGGAACGACCATTTCTTGGTTTAGGCCAGAGTTTTACAGATTGATCTCTCGAATCTAAAAGTACTCCCGTGAAGTGCATTTGTTTAGGGTTATAATTCATTTCTCATCTGTAGATGGGGTAAAACGATTTGCTAGTTTTTATGGAATTGAGGAGACGACCGCACAGAGGAGACTCCTTGAACCGAGTGAAATGTTCAACCTCACACAGATGCACCGTTGCAAATGGGGTGCTTTGAATTCGAGAGATCAATCTGTAGTACCCCGGACTAAACCAAGACAATGGTCGTTCCACAGTAAATTCAGTCACAAGAGAGGATGGGTCGATCTGTAGGAGGGAAGCTGAGAAATGTGTGGAATCAATGGTAATCAAAGATTGTAGGTGTGTTGTGAATTCTGAATATGATAAGTTCTGAATGATTGAAATTGCTCAGTTGAGAGTAATTGCTCAATTGATGAGTTGATGATCCCATGATATCAATGAGACGTGAGATTCTCGTCGTTGTTGACATTGTTGTTCTTGTTATTTCAATCATGATTCAGAGACTTATTTATATTGCTGGAATGGTAGACACCATGATCCCATGAAGTGTGACAGTTTATGGAATAAAAGAGTGGGGAAGCGGAAATCGTGTTTGAAACCAGTTGCTCATCGTGCAGAAACTTGGTTGATTTTCCATCCACTACTTTGTTAACTCCTTCAACTGATTGCACGACTTGCTCACATTCCATCATGTGTTAACACATGTGCCATAGACTGCCAGACCAAAACCCTAGTTTATATCCCCCCAAGTGACATGATTGACGACTCGTGGTTAGTTTATTCAATTGCTGACTTCGTGATATCATGGCACGATGAGTCCATGTATTTACTGAGTTGAACATGATTTTGTAAAATGTTCTGAAACTCATGGATTGAACGTGGGAATGATCCTCACGTTGAGAGTTGAGGCGAGCAAATATTGCTCATTCGATGATTTGCTAAATATTGATAGTTGAACCAATTTTCTCTGATTTGAGCAAGTATTGCTTATCTAAGCAAGTGTTTCCCATCTGATGAATTATTGATAGCATGGCCAAAATAAAATATATTAATTAAAATACTGGTAGTTGAACCGAGTATAATTAATAAGAATATTGATCATGAGATTGTCACAAATTTATTAGTGTTTGAATCTGGAATTATAATCCTTGGACTTAGAAACCCTGATTTGATCAATTGATGACCACTTCATGGTTTCTTAGGAATTGAACCATGGAACGAAGGAAGGATTGGTTTCATGAGACCGTGGGTCAATCATGTAACACCCATATGCTTCACGTGAGCGAACACGAAGACCTCTTGAAGAGTTGGTGACTTGTTGATGAAAGAATGATTAAATGCTGGTTTAATAATTTATTCGAATTACTGATGGGTTCAGCATTATGTGATAAGACCTAATTAATTATTAAGAAGTGGAGGACTGACCAAGGGGTCATGAAACCGGCCCTGGGTGGTCACATGATCAAGTGTTGATCGTTCCATGAAGTTCCAAATCATTTGGAAGAGTTTTGGACCTAATACGTGCAATTGCGCAAATTAGGTCAAATTGTGAACATATGTAAGACCGGATCATTGAGAGACAAAGAGACAACCTTGGTCAGTCAAGGTAACATGCTCATGTCCCCAAAGCATTCGTATCTCAGTTCTGAGAATTTTGATATTTTCAGATGTGCATTTGAGTAATCATTTTAGAAAATACGAAGAAACAAAGTTTTTTTGATAAAACCGTCAAAACTTCATGAGATAAAGGAAAAATAATGAAAAAGTGAAAGAATTATGAAATGTGGGACCATCCATGGCCAAGGCATGGCCGGCCGGCCAAGGGGCCAATCCCACACGTTTTTTCCAATATTTTCATAATATTTTCATGATTTTAGGGAAATATGATAAAATCAAGGAGTTTTGCTAAAATTAAAGAGTTTTGTTCAAATCAAGGAGTTTCCATGAGATGAAGGAAACATAAATAATAATAATAATAATAATAATAATAACAAAATAAGGGACATGTGGGCGTGTGGGACCGGCTTGGAGCATGGTTAGCCGGCCAGGGCCCGGGCCCGTGCGTTTTCCCTAGTTTTATGTATTATTTCACAATTTAAAGGAAATTTCATAATTTGAAGGAAATATCATGAAAACATGAAAAATATAATAATAATAAAAAGGGACGTGTGAAGCCATCTTGGGTTTGACCGGACGGCTATGGCACGTGCACACGGGTTTTCCTAATCTTATATTATTTTTCATGGGACCAAGGAAATATCATGAGATTAAGGAGTTTTCATGAAATTAGGGAAATAATAATAAAATAATGAGGAACCATGAGGTGTGGGCCGACTGGGACCAAGGCATGGCCGGTTGGCCAATGGTCATGCCCCACAATATTCTTCCCTAATTTTATATTATTTCTTTGGTGTGAAAGAAACACCATGAAACTGAGGAGTTTCCTCAAAACGAAGGATATTTGTTTGAATGAAAGAATTTTCATGAACTCAAGGAAAATAACAAAAAATATGATAAAAATATGAAACTGGCGTGGGATTGACCACGACACGGTCGGATGGTCAGTGGGCCCATGCTCCCAGCGCCTTGGTCAATTTTTAATTATTTATTATTTTATTTCCTATTTTGCATAGGTTCATCGTCTCGTCGTATTTTGAAATACTCGTTCGTGCGGTAACTGTTAGTGCATCGTCGTTGAGTACACTTTCACCATTTAAATCGGGGCTTACTCAGAGGTAGCTCAGATGCCCGTGTATTGAATATTTATTACTAAACCATGGATTTCTGCTGGGAAGAACCATGGTTTGCAGTAATGAAATATCTGCGAAAATATTTGAATATTTTCGGAAATTCTGTGGATGAATCCAAGAATTTAGGTTTGAGATAGGGCTTACTCAGAGGTAGCTCCGATGCCCGTGTGTTGAATATTTATTACTAAACCATGGATTTCTGCTGGGAAGAACCATGGTTTGCAGTAATGAAATATCTGCGAAAATATTTGAATATTTTCGGAAATTCTGTGGATGAATCCAAGAATTTGGGAATAATTAACTTATGGCTCTATACTAGCAGAGCAAGCTGTCTAGGAGCATTAATTATTCTGATATGAGCTTGCTGGAGCTTCATATCCTTTATACAGTCAAAGTAAACTTGTTATTTGTATCATGAAGACGTTATCACTCTATACTAGCAGAGCAAGCTGTCTAGGAGCCGTCCATATCGTGATATTATATAGAAATAATTACTGAAGTGTTCAGTATTCATGAGATATGTTATTGTCTAGCCGTGAGACCACATATCTACATGTACTATGAGAGAAAGTATTCTCAGTCAGAGGATTCGATGAGAGAACCGTGTCTCAGTACTCATGTATGATTGTTGGATCAAAGGTTCGTATTATTATGGTTTTACAATTTTAGCCTTTGTCGAAAATAAACCATCTATATTAAGTCCCATGCTTAGTGAGGAAAGCTGTGTTCCTCAGTCAACATTGAATGGTGATTTTCCGGTCATAAACAATATAAGTAATTGAACTTAGTCGTAAGTTAAGATGTTACCGGATTTCGATCGTACGAGCATACCATGACTTGAATGAAGATTCCAGTGGCATGATAGAATGTTGTTCAGTAGACATAAATTAGTGTTGAACCGCTGATTGGATGACGGGACCTTGGTCGTTTTAGGATTTGCGGGCCGAGCCCAATAAGGAAATCCTTAGAAAATTAGGTTTTGGAAATAAAATTTGATATAAAAAGAATTGTTCCTTTTTTTAAAAAAAAATTTCCCACATGACCAGAGCTTCATCACCTCTCCATCACCTTCACGCCAGCATCAGGAGGAGAGGAAAAAATTCGCCGGACCACCAGCGTCGTCGCCGCCACCGTCTAGCTGCTTTCCACCGGCGTCGACAGGTATGCGTCCAATTTTATTTTATTTTTGTTTGCTGATGTTCATGAGTTCTATGGGTTGTTCACATATTTATCATGATAAAATTATACACATGTGCATATATGAGTGTGGGTTTCGTCGAAAACCCTCGTTTTTGAAACGTATGTTCATTTGATCGTTAGTTTTTGAAAACTAATAATAATCCCTGATTTAGGAGAGATTTTTTTTCTTCATATATGAATATTTAAGTCCAGTGATAAAACTATGTTTATGAGCTTTCACGTGAGCCAAAGATTTTTCAATGAAAAAGTGAATTTTCACAAAACCGAAGTAAAATCTCCATTTTAAGGAATGACGATGATACGAAGAAAGAGTTTTTCTTCTTTACATATATATGAACTTGTGTCCAGTGATAAAATTTTGTGTATGAGCTTTCATGTAAATCAAAACTTTACCTTATGATGTGTGAGTTTTCACAAAATCGAAATAAACCTTCGTTTAAAGATGTATGACGATACGAAGGAAAATAATTTTCATAGAACCATGGTCTATTCATGGATTTTTTTTTTGAATCCGTGAAGTATCCACAATACTTTATTTTCGTGAGTCTTGCTCACGTTGAAATTTTTTATTTATTTACCTGAGTAAATAAAACATTTTCTTTATATATATATATATATATATGTAAATATATATTATTTTCTCTAAAATCAAAAATTGAGTTTTGTGTAATACTATTTTGAAATAAACAATTATCTATGATGAAATAATGTTTTAGTTTTCATGATTCCATGGTGAATTTTCACACAGTAGAAATATTCATGATTTTATGAAAAATCTGAGTTTTGTTTACCTTCCGTAGGTTTCGAAGAAACGAATGATATTGAATTGTTAACTCTAGCATTACTCTCACTGTTGTTAGTGGAAGAGTAAAAAGGTAAGAGTTAAGAGTTACCGATTTTTAGATACCGGTATGAGCATTTTTAACTTCCTCATTCCGTTGACGTTTGCATACTGAATCGTAGCATTGTGTGCATGTTACAGCTGCTTTGCAAGGATGTCTGATCCTCAAACTAATAACGTTTTCAGAGATGATACGCATGTGTATGATGATGCTTCCAGGGAATATTCACATATAGATGATATCTCCAAGGATGATTCGTGTACATAAGAGACTTCCATTGGCGAAGATGAGACTCCTGGAATCAATAACGTTCCAAACATAGAAGATGCCTTCTTCATAGATCAAGGACCTGAAAAGCGTCTCAAAACTCCATCCTTTCATCTTCTGATAAATCCCAGAGAGGTTACTCAGAAGAAGTTGGTGACACCTCAAGGAGCTATTCGGTTCTGTCTCGAACGAGGATATTTTTCTGCATCAATTATTGAGTTCAAACTTTCTCGACGGCCTCTGGAAAAGTTTTCTGGATGGTCTAGATATATGTTGGGTTTTCCTCATGTTTGAGCCATGTTGCATGATGCACGAGTAATACGAGCTATTCAAGCCTCTAGAGATTTATTCATTTTTCATGATGCACGAGGTATTGTAGCTCTACTTGCTCGATGGTGTATTCCAACTCACTCTTTCATATGCAGAAGGGGAGAGTTTACCATTACTTTAGAAGATGTAGTTGCCTTGTTGCACCTCCCAATCACAGGTAACCTTCCTGAAAGTATTTCTCCAGAGGAAGATGCAATATCCAACGTTTTGACAACCACGATGGAGGAGATTAATAAGGCGTCTGGCAACAAAGGTTGTTATGCTCATTGGTTGATACATTGGTGGCCAAGAGATACTCGTCCTGATTGGCCAGTTGACAGTACATTATCCATTGCTTCTTTCTTGTGCTTATGGCTGTCCAGAGATGTATTTGAGGATGCTGGAAATTTGTTGAAGCCGTTCGTGATTCCTTTTGCGATTAAGATGGATCAGGGTGAGCAACTCCCAATAGGTAGCTTATTCGTGGGTTCTCTGTATTCTAACTTGGACTCCTTGATTATATACTCCAGCGTCTCAAATGGTTTCATGAAGATTGAAAGTTATGCCAACATAATTTTTCTTCAAGCTTTGATGTGGGAGCATTTCAAGAATTATGCGCCCATTCCGCGGACTTTCTTGCAAGGATTGAACACTGATGCTTGCCATGTCTTCTCGGAGAATGATAATGCCAATATTATGCGCTGGTCCACAAAGCAACCTCGGCTCAAGACTCGCTTCATTGATGTCCTGAATCGTGAATCTGAATTTAATTTTCGCACATGGGTATCAGTTCCCTCTTACATCTCTCAATTGAAAACCTTTAATGATGAAGAAAGCATGATTTTGAAATCTGGTGCTGACTTGTACGATGGTAAGAGAGCTTTTATGCTGAGTTGTACTCCCGGTCATCTGATATCCATAATGCATGGCGAACTCTCAGTGGAAGAATACAATATTGATAGGGAGGCTCAAAAAATAGGTATGGATTAGTGTGTTCCGACTCTTCGAAGAATAAAAACTTCATTAGATCAGCTCATGACTTGTCTGGACCGTACACATGTGGAGGGGAGTGAATTCTGGTTCCCTAGTTCTGAGAGAGTTTCATATGTAACTACGGGTTACATAAACTTTTGGGATCAACAGCTCAAACGTTTACTTGATTTTGTGAGAGTTGAGCAACCTTTAGTGAAGGAGCCTCCTTCCCCTGATATGATTGCTACTCGACCAAGATTGAAGCATTTCCCTGGTAGTGATAAACGAAAAACGTCTCCAGGATGTTCACCGGTAAGTATTTTCTGAAGTCTTCATAAGGTTTTAATGATTGCGTTTTGATTGATGCATCAAAATTTTCTTTTTCACAGGGCGGTCGTAATGTAAGACCACGAATTGATGTAGACTTCTCAGAAATTGAAGCAATCGTTCATGGTGGAGAAGGAAGGAGTAAGAATTATAAGATGTTACCTAACACCATAAAGTCCGCAGTGACTTGTTTGGTGAGTTATCGATACTTCTTTGATCATGACTTCTTCTCATCCGCGTAATTAGGATCTTAAAACCATATTTGTTATTCTGTTGCAGAATTTTACTCCATCGAGTATTGGCGGTCCTCATTTTTCTATTGCTGGGCAGACTGTTTCTGACTCAGGTGTTGAAGAAGCCGAAGTAAGTATTCTTTTATATAGCGAATTATGATGCTTGATAAATAGAATGCTAATTGCTGAGAATATATCCAGGAGGATGTTTCCATGGACATGGAGAATACTGGTGATGCTCGTTCGAAGAACGGTGATGAAGAAAACTCCCAGAGTTTAAAACGGAATGAAGGTAATGGAGATGTCGACGTTGATGTGGGCAATTCTGATTCATTGAACGCTCCGGAGACCACCCAGGTAAGTATTTCTCTTGTATTTCATCCATATAAGTATAAACTCGCTGGTATATGAGTGAATGAATGAGAAATTATGCGAATATATGACAAGTTTCGCCGAAAATACGTCACCACAAAATTCATAACTCAGCATTTTAGGAAAAACGTCATAGAATTTTCGTCTGATGTCAGATTTTCATGATCCGCATATGCATCTTTAAGCCCAGAAAATTTCCAAGCTTTAGAAAAGAATATTTTTAATTTTTGAGCACGTTCAGGGCCTTAAAAGGGCGAAATAGTGAACTTCCAGGAGACTTTCAGAAGTTTTTTCAGATGTTGTGTAGTCTAGAGTTTCGACCACATCTTTTTGCTCGTTCGTTCGATTGCTATGAAATTTTGACATGTTGTAAGTAACACCCATATGAAGAGAATGGAACATAACTTAACCCTTGATTCTTCACCAATTGCTTCCAGTTCATCGCGTTGTACATGGCAGTGTAAAATATTTTCAGGCGGGCTTGTTGTAAAACGTGATTTTGTGACTTTCACGTTATTTGCTGGCATCTAGCATGTATAATGAAAGACTTTGATGATGTTAGACCACTTGTATGCCGTAGTTCATGATTTCTTTTGGTTTCATGCTTGGATGATCCTAATCTCATGTAATCTTCGTATTAGGTGCAAAATACCGAAGTTGGGGATGAAGGAACCCAAAATAATAAAACGAGCGACCCTGAGGCTATTGATAAGGAGACAACTATATCGGCTATTCAAGGCCATAAAAGTATTGTTGATGAAGTCATGGGGACCCAGATTGTTACTATTTCAGTAATAGAAGAATCCAGGACACCAGCAGAAAATACTGAAGAAACTGTTGCCTTGACTGTAGAAGCTGCTCCAATAGTTGAAAACCGTATAATCGTGTATGAATACCCAAGTGAAGGAGTTTATTTTGATCCTCCATTCGATGCCACACTTCTGTATCATGATTTAGTTGGTGGATTCAGCGTTCCCATTGGATATGTGGGCTTGTACAAGAAAATATGGGAGAAATTTGGCCATATAATTGTCGACATGAATCCTGGGCGTGCTTATGCTTTAAAAATGCAAGTAATTGTTCTCTTGTGTGTTGTAAGCGACATATGCACTAGAGCCAGAAATTCCGTAACCCCATATGTACTCTTTGATTGGGAGTTGAACTTGGAGAATTCTGAGAGACTTTACTTCAATGTGAAGTGGCTTCGTAAGAAGATGAATGCTATTAAGGATTCATGTGAAAATGACATACCCTTTCCCAATGATGCTGTGATGGAGAATGAAGATAAGATTGGCAGGCTGACTGAAGAGCTGAACAAGGAGAAGGCGGCTTTACAGGCTTTGAAGGATGCAGAGGCACAAAAATCTTTCTTCGCTGATTTTCTTTGATTCATTTTCCATAATCTCTTGAACTTATGAATTTCTGAGAGATGTGAGGTTTTATTTGGGTTTTGATATCATGGTTTTGGATTGGTAGATGGTTAAATATTTTCTTTTGGACTTGATAGAGATTTTCTTTTAAGAAATATGAATTGAATTTTTGATAAATTGCTGAATTCAAATATTGATTGCAAGTATTGCAAACGTTTTGGAGGAATTGAAATACAATGAAAGAAAATCCTAAAATGCCAAATCCAGACGTCATGAATGCTTAGTCGTCCAGTACCTCAAATGCTCAATAATCTCAGAAAAATGCCTTAATCTAATTCTCGTGAATTACTGGTAAGGTTCGTCCATCCGTGTTGATCAGTTTGTAGTATCCTCCGGTGATGGACTTAGCGATCATAAATGGTCCTTCCCAATTAGATATCCTTGCAGAATGGAGATCCTGTTTAGTTGCTTTGAGAACCAAATCCCCTTCCTTGAACTTGTTTGGCTTTATGGTCCATGCCTTGAATATTTTGTGCTGACTCCATGGTTGGGGTACATATGGACACTGGTGTAGAGGAGGATATCCAGCATACTGTCTGTCGTGTTTTTCCTGGTCTTCAGCAATAAATTTTTTGACGGGATGATCAACATGAATATACGCTGAACCCAGCCATTGGGTGTAATATTGTCGAGGTAAAGTTACCCATTCATAACTCTTGGAAATTGCTAAATTTTTCATGGGGTGAAGTCCCTGGACCAAAGTAGCATATTTGAACATCGGTAATATTGGAGCATGAAGAGGAATAAGACTTCCATGAGCTTGAAACCTTTCGACAAAGGCATGTGGACTCTTTTCAGGTTCTTGTGCGAGTCCCATCAAGGTTTCAACTTCCTTTAGATGTTCGAATGGTGGAGCATTCTCCTCTTCTTCCTCTGACTCGGAGTCCTGGTCAGTAGTGGAGTATGCTGAAGGCATTAAAGTTAGCCTTCCAGTATGGATCCAAGTCCTTCCAAGGATCATGTCATATCCAGGGTCTTCCCGGATTATGTAAAACTTGGTCTCAGTGCAGACCGAGATTTCTGTAACCTTGAGATTGATAAAGCCATATGAATCCCTGGAAATCCCTTCATGATCTCTGATTGATGTGGGAGCGTGAGTAGCCTCTTGTCGAGTAATGCCGGCAGCTCTAAGAGGCTTCAGGGGAATGATGTTGACGGCAGTACCAACATCAACAAGTGCCCTTTTGAATGCATTTACTTTGATGTGCACTGTGGTGAAAAGTCCCCAGTCATACATTTCTTTGTCAGTGGCTGAAGGTTCAGGAAGTACATCCGAAATCAACAGGCATTTCCCAGAAACTATGTAATTCAAAGCCGTAAACATATCTCCTCTTTGCACTTTCGATAGATAGAGCAATTCCCAGACATGCTCTATTAATGACTGAACTGCTTCCTTGACTGGTGCTTCGGAAATAGAGAAAGTCCTGACAGGAAGGGGATCTATGTGCACTCCTTCGGCTCTAAGATTAAGTTCTCCTGACTCGACCTTTTATTTAAATATGCGCTTCAAAGTCTTGCAATGGCTTGTGGGATGGCCAACAAACCTATGGAAGCGACAATGCCGAGGATTTTCCATGGCTTCTTCAGTTGGTTCCTTCCTGACATATGGAAATTTGATTGCACCATCTTGAATCCAGGCTTCCAGCAATTCGATGACTTCTTCAATGGAGCATGGAAAGTCAGGTGATTCTGGATCCTCTGTATGCTGAGGAGAAGTTTGCACATCATCCTTCTTTTGTGCCTTTAAAAGGGTGGAAGAAGTATGCTTACGATATGGCTCATCTTTCCGTTTTCTCCCTTCCGTTACAGTATTTGTGGAAGGCTGCAGATTGTACTGCTTGTTGACCAGATGTCTGCTTCCTCAAGTGTCTCGTGCTTCTTCAGTCTTTGTGTATTTTTCTCTTTCTAACAGAGCAGGTGCAGTGGTTGCCGACCTCTTCCCTGCTTCGTGGAATTCTGAGAAAGTCTGGAATTAGAGATTCTCCAGTAGATATCTGTAGACCAGGAGCATGTCGTTGATGCATAAGTCCACCAGCTGATGTTTTGTGATGTTCGGATCATGATAGTCCAAGGCTTGGACTCTGAATCTTTTCACAAAGTCATTGGGATTTTTACCGGACCTCTGAAACATCCTTCCAAGGTCAGAGAGAGTGACTTGTTCTGACACAAAGAAGTACTTCCTATAGAAGGCGTTAATCATTTTTCCCCAATTGTTGATGGTTCCAGGTGCAATATTATTGTACCAGGTGTACGCCCTGTCTTTTAAATATTTTGAAAAATCATTGAGGCGAACAACGTGGTTATGTTCATGCTCTCTCAAGGCTTCAAGGAAACAAGAAACGTGTTCCCGAGCATTGCCGGTTCCATCATATAGATTGAAATTTGGGGAGACATATCCTTTTGGAAGGGGAATCTTCTGTGCAGCAGCAGGATAAGGAGGTTGGTGACGATGGACATGTGATGTCTTGTATTTTCCATGATTCTCCAGAAGGCGCTCCAAGTCTTCCCTAGTGATGAAATTCGATGATTCTTACGTTGACGAATTGCCCGCAACTTTGTTAGTTTCATCGTCATCTACTGTGTGAATTGGAATTACCTCAGTATCAGCAGTGTCTGAGGACTTCTCATTTTCTTTCCCTTTCCCTTGAGTTTTCTCTGACAATTTGTCAGTAAGAGTCTTCAGATGATCAAATAGCTTCTGCTGTGCTGCAGCCATATTCGTCCGCTTCTTTGCAAGAATTTCTTGCGCTTTGATGAGATAAGCAATGGTAGGTGGTGGATTTCCTCTGACTTCTTCGGGATGTCATCCAAACAAAGGATGAAATTCCGTGTTAGCGTGAGGAGGAGTAATGTTCCCACCGTCAGTGTTAGCGGCTGGAACAGTTTCCAGGATATTTTCGTTGTTGCTGGTGCTAGCGATATTTGCGTTAGGATTTGTAACCGATCCTGACCTAAGACCAACCATCTTGTGATAATGAGATATTACAACCGAGAGAATGATTTCTTACTGTGGTCGCCAATCTGCAGATGGGGAAAAAAAATTTGCTGGTTTTTATAGAATTGAGGAGACGAGCGTACGGAGGAGAATCCTTGAACCGAGCGAAATTTTCAACCTCACACAGATGCACCGTTGCAAAGGGGGTGCTTTGAATTAGAGAGATCAATCTGTAGTACCCCAGACTAAACCAAGACAATGGCCGTTCTAGAGTAAATTCGGTCACAAGAGAGGATGAGTCGATCTGTAGGAGGGAAGCTGAGAAATGTGTGGAATTAATGGTAATCAAAGATTGTAGGTGTGTTTTGAATTCTGAATATGATAAGTTCTAAATGATTGAAATTGCTCAGTTGAGAGTAATTGCTCAATTAATTTGTTAATGATCCCGTGATGTCAATGAGACGTGAGATTCTCGTTGTTGTTGACGTTGTTGTTCTTGTTATTTGAATCATGATTCAGAGACTTATTTATATTGCTGGAATTATAGACACCATGATACCATGAAGTGTGACAGTTTATGGAATCAAAGAGTGGGGAAGCGGAAATCGTGTTTGAAACCAGTTGCTCATCGTGCGAAGAATTGGTTGATTTTCCATCCACTACTTTGTTAACTCCTTCAACTGATTGCACGACTTGATCACATTCCATCGTGTGTTTGAACACACGTGCCGTAGACCGCTAGACCAAAAACCTAGTTGATATCCCCCCCAAGTGACGCGATTGACGTCTCGTGGTTAGTTTAGTCAATTGCTGACTTCGTGATATCATGGGACGATGAGTCCATGTATTTACTGAGTTGAACATGATTTTGTAAAATGTTCTGAAACTCATGGATTGAACGTGGGAATGATCCTCACGTTGATATTTGAGGCGAGCAAGTATTGCTCATTCGATGATTTGCTAAATATTGATAGTTGAACCAATATTCTCTGATTTGAGCAAGTATTGCTTATCTGAGCAAGTGTTGCTCATCTGATGAATTATTGGCATTGTGACCAAAATAAAATATTAATTAAAATACTGGTAGTTTAACCGAGTATAATTAATAAGAATATTGATCATGAGATCGTCATAAATTTATTAGTGTTTGAATCTGGAATTATAATCCTTGGACTCAGAAACCCTAATTTGATCAATTGATGACCACTTCATGGTTTATTAGGAATTGAACCATGGAACGAAGGAAGGATTGGTTTCATGAGACCATGAGTCAATCACGTAACACCCATATGATTTACGTGAGTGAACACCAATACCTCTTGAAGAGTTGGTGACTTGTTGATGAAAGAATGATTAAATGTTGGTTTAAGCATTTATTCGAATTACTGCTGGGTTCAGAATTATGTGATAAGACCTAATTAATTATGAAAAATTGGAGTACCGACCAAGGGGGTCATGAAACCGTCCCTAGGTGGTCACGGGATCAAGTGTTGATCGTTCCATGAAGTTCCAAGTCGTTTGGAAGAGTTTTGGACCTAATACGTGCAATTGCGCAAATTAGGTCAAATTGTGAACATATGTAAGACCGTCTCAGTGAGAGACAAAGAGCCAACCTTGGTCATTCAGGGTAACATGATCATGTCCTTAAAGCATTCGTATCTCAGTTCTGAGAATTTTGATATTTTCATATGTGCATTTGAGCAATCATTTTAGAAAATACGAAGAAACCAGGGTTTTTTGATAAAACCGTCAAAACTTCATGAGATGAAGGAAAAATAATGAAAAAGTGAAAGAATTATGAAGTGTGGGACCATCCATGGCCAAGGAAAGGCCGTCCGTCCAAGGGGCTAATTCCACACGATTTTTCCACAATTTTCATAATATTTTCATGATTTTAGGGAAATATGATAAAATCAAGGAGTTTTGCTAAAATTAAAGAGTTTTGTTCAAATCAAGGAGTTTCCATGAGATGAAGGAAACATAAAAAATAATAAAAATAAAATAAGGGATGTGTGGGTGTGTATGACCGGCTTGGAGCATGGTTGGCCGTCCAGGGTCCGGTCCCGTACATTTTCCCTAATTTTATGTATTATTTCACAATTTAAAGGAAATTTCATAATTTGAAGGAAATATCATGAAATCAAGGAATTTCATGGGATTATGAAAACATGAAAAATATAATAATAATAAAAAGGGACGTACAAAGCCATCTAGGGTTTGACCGACCGGCTATGGCCCGTGCACACGGGTTTTCCTAATTTTATATTATTTTTTATGGGACCAAGGAAATATCATGAGATTAAGGAGTTTTCATGAAATTAGGGAAATAATAATAAAATAATGAGGAACCATGAGGTGTGGGCCGGCTGGGACCAAGGCATGGCCGGTTGGCCAATGGTCACGCCCCACAATATTCTTTCCTAATTTTATATTATTTCTTTGGTGTGAAAGAAACACCATGAAGCTGAGGAGTTTCCTCAAAACGAAGGATATTTGTTCGAATGAAAGAATTTTCATGCACTCAAGGAAAATAACAAAAAATATGATAAAAATATGAAACTGGCGTGGGATTGACCACGGCACGGTCGGCCAGTCAGTGGGCACATGCTCCCAGCTCCTTGGTCAATTTTATTTATTTATTATTTTCTTTCATATTTTGCATAGGTTCATCGTCTCGTCGTATTTTGAAATACTCGTTCGTGCGGTGACTGCTAGTGCATCGTCGTTGAGTACACTTTCACCATTTAAATCGGGGCTTACTCAGAGGTAGCTCAGATGCCCGTGTGTTGAATATTTATTACTAACCCATGGATTTCTGCTGGGAAAAACCATGGTTTTCAGTAATGAAATATCTGCGAAAATATTTGAATATTTTTGGAAATTCTGTAGATGAATCCAAGAATTTAGGTTTGAGACCAGGCTTACTCAGAGGTAGCACCGATGCCCATGTGTTGAATATTTATTACTAACCCATGGATTTATGCTGGGAAGAACCATGGTTTGCAGTAATGAAATATCTGCGAAAATATTTGAATATTTTCGGAAATTCTGTGGATGAATCCAAGAATTTGGGAATAATTAACTTATGGCTCTATACAAGCAGAGAAAGCTGTCTAGGAGCATTAATTATCCCGATATGAGCTTGCTGGAGCTTCATATCCATTATATAGTCAGGGTAAACTCGTTGTTTGTATCTTGAAGACGTTATCGTTCTATACTAGCAGAGCAAGCTGTCTATGAGCCGTCCATCTCGTGATACTATATAGAAATAATTACTGAAGTTTTCAGTATTCATGAGATATGTTATTGTCTTGCCGTGAGACCATATATCTACATGTACTCTGAGAGAAAATATTCTCAGTTAGAGGATTCGATGAGAGACCCGTGTCTCAGTACTCACGTCTGATTTCTAGATCAGAGGTTCATATTATTATGGGTTTACGATTTTATCCTTTATCGAAAATCCACCATCTACATCATCAACGCACTGGCGACCACAGTGGGAGATTAATCTCTCGGTTGCAAGAAATCAATTTCAATCTTCATTTCAATTTTCTTAAATCTAGAACGGGTAGATCTTAGTTCTAAACTCATCCATTAATTCGATTTAGTTTCAATCACCAATCCCTACTTCGGCTCCACGATGCATCCCCACCAGTAAAATTATCCAAAGTTCACAGATGATTGAAACCCAATCACCATGGAAGGCATAGCTATGATATTAGAAGATTTCCTCACAAATCAAGCTAATATCGCCGAACGGAAAAATGAGATACTTTGTCTCTTAAGAAGTATAACAAACCGGTTTTGGAAGGAGTCGGCAAACATTTATCCGGGGAACATTACCAATGTTAAACACAACACCAAAATGCTGAATATTTACCTGAAGTTTGCGCCCCTGCCAACAACGATGCAGGCAGTCGCCATGTCTGACATGAGTAGTTGAAAACAATCAACAAAATACAGCCAACAACAAAGAGCCGAAACAATTTCACAGGGGCAGGGACTTGTGGATGGGGAAAAATGTGTCACCAATTTTTCGGGAAAGTGAAGAGTCGAGCGAGCTGTCGAGACTCCTCAGCCAGGCAAGACGTTAATCCTCACACAGATGTACCGCTGCAAAGGGGGTGCTTAGATTCGGGAAATCAATCTGTATGACTCCGTCCTAAACCAAAACAATGGTCGTTCCAGAATCAATTCGGTCGCAAGGAGGGAGATGGGTTGATCTGTAGGAGGGAAGCTGAGAATTGTGTGGGATTAGTGATGATCGAGGATTGTGGGTGTGTTGAAGATTTCTGCAGTATTGGTGAACTGTTGAGTTATGATAAGTTCTGAGTGATTGATGAATTCTTGAGAGTAGTTACTCGAGAAATTCAGTATTAGATGTATATTCGAGTGGTCGAATGTTAATGTTAAATCACGAATTCAGAGACTTATTTATACTGTTATAGTAGTAACACCACCGACCCCTGTAAGTGTGACGGTTTCTTGAGTAAAAGAGTGGGAAAGTAGGAGATCGTGGTAAAGTCAGTTCCAAGTCGTGCAGAGACTTGACCGATCGTGCACCCACTACTTTGCTAACTCCTTCAACCGTTGACACGACTTACACACATTTCTCATCGTGGGATGAATCCACGTGTCGTAGACCGCCAGACCAAAACCCTAAGTGATATCCCCCATTTGTGACGTGATTGATGTCTCACGAATCGTGGAGTTTGCGTGGCAGACGTGTTTAGGTTAGTCAATTGTTGACTGATTAGACACTGAGTCTAAGTTTAGTGAATCAAGCATGAATGGTGAATACTCAGCGATTCATGGATCGAACATGTAGTTCTTTGGATAGACGCCAATATGATGAATTACTGACTAGTTGAGTGATTGAGCAAGTATTGCCGCGAATTATGAGAATTCAATGAGCAACTGAGCAAGTATTGCTCAATTCACCGAATTATGGGATTTTGATGGGGAACTGAGCAAGTATTGCTCAATTCTCCAAATTTTAGAATTTGATGGGAAACTGAACAAGTATTTCTCAATTCACCAAATACTGGAGAATTGTCGAATATGGAGAATTGTCGAATATTGACTAATATTTTAGCGATTAAGCAAGTATTGCTCAGCGAATTATTTACTGGTGATGTGACCCAGTAAAATATTAATTAAAATATTGGTAGGTTACCGAATATTGTTTAATTAATTTTAGATGTTGATTGATGAATCAACATAAATTTATTAGTATTCGAAATTGCTCAGAATAATGGTTTCACAGAGCGTTCATTCGAAACCCTAATTTTGGACAGTCCTTAGTCAATTGGAGAATTGCCAAAAATTGATTATGAGTGATAGAGGAACCGACCACATGGAATGAGGAGTGTCCATGTGATGTCCAGTGCCCGAGTGAGCATGCACCGGGGTTCTCAGTTTGAGGGTTGGTGAAAAGTGATGATTAAATGGGGAGTTCACCATTTACTGAAAATCTTGCTGGGTCCAGCATTAGGTATAAAACCTAAGTAGGAGAGATGGGACCGACCAATAGAACCAGGAGCCGGCTCCTGGTGACCACGTGACCAAGTGTTGTTCGTTGGGAGGATTTTCCAGTTGGTTGGAGAGATCTCGGGCCCAGTATGAGCAATTGAGCAAATTAGGTCAGAATTTTGAAAACGTGTGGGACCGGCTTCGTGCAAGCCCTAGAAGCAACCTGGTCAGTCATGGAGGCATGCACGTGTTTCCATGATGTCCGTGTCTCCATACTGAGAGTTTCAGTATTTTCTGATGCGCGCTTGAGCGATGTTGTAAATTTTCAGAAGAGTTTCATCTTGGCTGAGAATTCTCGACTTTTTGGTGGAATGAGCATGTATGCTCAATTCATCAATATTTTGAAAATATTAAAATAAAATATTTTAATAATCCAAAATTGCCGTGAGGGGCTACCCGGCCGCGTGACCATGTTGGCTTTTGGTTTTTCGTGATTCGAGCAATATTTGAGAATATATGGAGAAGTTACGAATTTTGTTCAAACCCAGGAGTTTCACGAGAGTTGAGGAAAATAAATATAATGAGAAATTAGGTATTGCAAGGTGTGGGACCCACCACGGCAAGTCATGGCCTGCCGTCCAAGTTTCCCGGTCCCGCACACCTTTCCCTATTTTATTATTATTTTTCGTGAATCCTTGAAGTTATGGAGAGTCCTTGAAGATATGGAGAATCCAGGAAGATATAGAGAATCCATGAAGTTTTGTAATAATAATTATAAAAAGCTAAGGATTGTGAGGCGTGGGCATGGCCGGCCGGCTAGGTTGCCCAGTCCCGCACACCTCTCCTTATTTTATAATTTATTTGGTGAATCCTCCAAGTTATGGAGAACTCTCGATTTTTTTGCACAAATTAGGAAATTTTGCCAAGATGGGTCTATGAAAATCACGAGAAAATAAATAAAAATAATGGGGAAGTATGGGATCGGCCACGACCGGCCAACCGGTGGGCCCGACCCATGGGTGCTTCTCATTATTTTTTTATTATTATTTTCTCTCTCCTATTTTGTGGATAACTCTCCATTGTTTCATGTTTTTGGATGCTCGTTCGCGCATCCGGGTGCTCAGTCGTGCATCATTATCGAGTACATTTGCACCATTTTAGTGGGGCTTACTCAGTGATGGTCCAGATGCCCAATTATTGAGTATTTATTATCAATTCATGAGATCCAGTGGAGAATACATTAAACTAAGTAATAAAAGTGAATAAATGTTTCATTATTAATTCGTAGGATTAGATGCGGATTCGACTACGAATACGGAATAATAAAACGAGCATTACCATCCCATGGGATCGTGGATTCAACCATAGAATCGGAGTAATTGAGATTTATCCATCACCATTTCATGAGACCAGTAGATTCGATCATGAAATCGGAATAATGAGATAATCTAGTTGTTTCATTGCTATCCTATGAGATCAAGCCGTGGATTCGATCATAGAATCAGAGCAATTGTTATTGCTGAAAATGCGGGGGTCTAACAACCTCACCCAATATTTCGATTAGCAATCTGTATGGACAACTCCGAGTTATTTTCTAGAGAATCAACAAGACTCAATCAATAGAAAATATCTCAAGGAGTTATTATCTCAATCTCTCAATTTCATTTACTCAAGCAAATATAATTCACGAGCCTAATCAAAGAGAGATAACTTGGATGGTACCAAAGACCAATATCCAAGTGTCAATCGATTTAAATCAACAACCAATAAGGTCGGATATTCTAATCGATTGAACAACGCACAATGTGTATTATTTCAATTATATAAAAATATAATGCGGAAAAGAAATAACACAGACACCAAAATTTTGTTAACGAGGAAACCGCAAATGCAGAAAAACCCCGGGACCTAGTCCAGATTAAACATATACTGTATTAAGCCGCTACAAACACCAGCCTACTCCAAATTAACTTCGGTTTGGACTGTAATTGAACCCCAACCAATATCACACAGATCCAAGGTACAGTTATGCTCATACGCCTCTGATCCCAACAGGATACTGCGCACTTGATTCCCTTAGTTGATCTCACCCACAACCATGAGTTGCTACGACCCAAAGTCGAAGACTTTAGCAAACAAATCTGTCTCACACAGAAAAGTCTACATGTAATAGATAAATTCATCTCCCACGAATAAACCTATGAGTTTTGTTCTGTCTTTTGATAAATCAAGGTGACAGAAACCAATCGATAAAACTAGACTTATATTCCCGAAGAACAACTCAGTTTCATCAATCACCTGACAATAAACTTAATCGACGCAACGAATAAGATTATTGAGGAATCATAAACAATGAGACGAAGATGTTTGTTACTACATTTATCTTGCCTATCGGAGATATAAATCTTAAGCCAATTATTACAATTGTACTCGTACGATAGAAAGAGCAAGATCAGATCACACGACTACAAGAAAAGTAGTATCGGTCTGGCTTCACAATCCCAATGAAGTCTTTAAGTCGTTAACCCGAATTTAGAGAGAAAATTCAAGGGTTAATGGAGATAGACTCTAGCTTAGAGAAAACTAGTATCACATTAGAAAAGTGTGTGGGGATAAGTTTTTCCAATGGCTAGAGTTCTCCCTTATATAGTCTTTCAAATCAGGGTTTGCAATCAATGTTAGCTTACTAACAAAGCATTCAATATTCACCGTTAGATGAAAACCTGATTAGATACAAGCTAATATCTCTCAACCGTTAGATCGAAAACTTAGCTTGTCATACACACATGTACTTGACGTTTTGAGTTCATGTAACCGTACTCAAACGAGTACAATGGTTGGTTCAATATTAGTCAACCAAATGGTTAGCCAAATGATAAATTTCATATCAACCATATTCGTCTTCACCATAACTAGTCCAAATGACTCAAATGAACTAGTTAGAGAGTTGTTCAATTGCTATGAGATCTCAAGTATTACAAGAGACATAATTGAATCAAAAACGATGTGATTCACTCGAATCATTAATCATGAACTATAAATCCACGGTTTGCAAAAGCATTCCTTAGTAATTTTAAGATAATTTCACAAATAACGTTTTCAGACAAAAACTCTTGAGTTCGCGGACTCAAGCTAACCGGTTGAAGTTATAAACTCTAGAAAAAAATCTCGGGTTCGAGAGCTTCTGTTACTTCGCGGACTGGGTTCGCGGACTGCACATGAGCTACAACTTCATCAGAACTTCTCAGGTTTGAGAACTACGCCAGTTCCCAGACTGGATTCGCGGACTGAGTTGCTGCTCATGTTCTGGTTCCACTTGATCAACAAAGTTCACAAACTTCGGTTCAAGTGTTAAGGACTTATACGTATATGTGTTTCCACAACAATGTTTATATCCCACAATGGTTATATAGTCTAAACTTTAATTTCAATCATTGAAACATTCTCAGAGGATGTCATATAGTTGTTTTCACGAACTAGTTTTTGTCAGAGCAATTTCCAAAGTGATTGAAACATAACATGACTTTCGTCACCAGGAAAAGATGAACTTAGCTAAAGCGAAAGCTTTACTAACACCCATTTCGAGAAATAGATAAGCAAGATATACTCATCTTGAAATGTCACATGTGCATATTCTTAGTCTATATAGTAAACCGACTTTTGTCTCAAGATAGGAGATAGAGTAGACAGACTTTTGAGTGATAGATACATTCAAGTCTCCACATACCTTTTAGTCGATGAACATACACTGGTTCCTTGATTAGTCATTCGTCTTGTTTGATGATCGTCATGGAGTTCTTGAGCTCAACTACACTTTCTATCCTAGTCTGAGACCTTAGCTATAGTAGACTAGAAATCAAGACTATATATTTTTGATCATTAAGATTGACAAACATGCTTGAGATAGCAACGCATGCGAGTTTGACCGAGCAGTGCTCTAACAATCTCCCCCTTTGTCAATTTTAGTGGCAAAACTATTAATACATATAGAATACAAAAATTATATAAATAAACTTTGTAGCTCCTATTCCACATGCCTAATCTTCAACAATACTCGAAATCTTCGTCACTTCCAAGTAGTCCAATGATCCTAAAGGTTGTAAGTTTAGTATCATCGTTGTTGAAAATCCGTAGCTATAACAATGAGAAAAGAATTGGTTCTCAATCATTGTTATACAGTGTCATAGTATTATTACACATCGTCAAAGTCCAATTGTATCACAACTTCAACAACAATTGTAGTTGCAGGAAATCCCACACTACACCCCTCATAAGAATTCATACAATCAAATCATTTTTAGATGAACAATCATAGTTTTTATTGATTAATCTCACAAATTTTACAAGAAAGGAAAGAAATGAAACTAAAAATTTAACAATTGCTCTGGACTTTCTCTCTCCTAATGACTTACTTAATACTCGAAAAATATCTCTCCCTCCCTTAAGCCTGTTCGGCTCTTTATATTAGAAATTACATAGTGGATGGCAGCTAGTTTATCCTTTATTTTAGGATCTGTCTTGCGGTACTTTCGAAAGTTCACAAATGTACATTTTTGCAAACGTCATAAATCTCTCTAAATATTCACAATTTTCTCGTGTTTACACTGCCGTTTTATGCTATGCCATCTCTTAAATGACCCTGCGACACTCGCAAAGTGTTGTTGGTGAAGATTTCGCAAGTGTAACTTTGTTGCAATATTCTGATCCTACATCTTGCCTCTTCTCATGTCTTCTCTGCGTAGGAGAGAATGTCATTAGAAATTGTACTTCCAATTTCCACAGCTGCCTATCTTTCCAATATTCCTCTCTATTGGCCAGATTCCTTAAATTTAGCGTAACCGTATACACATGCCATTATTCCTTTTTTATCGGTTAAGCTGGCCATCTTCTTTCGTCGATTTAAAGAGGGATCTGATGAAGAAATAATTTTCTTCTTTTACTTTTTCTTTTGCTTCGTCTTCATCTTTCATATTCTCTGTAACTCTTCATCGTCTCCAACTTTCTTCATCTTCCCTATCTTCCTGCTATTACTCCTTTTTGCTCCCATGGAATCAACAAGGTTAGTTTTCTTCTTTTGATTTTGCTGAAACTGATCTTATTTTACTGGAATCATCTTGTTTATTTTGTCTTTTGTGTAATTCCCATACTGTTTCTGTTTCAGTAAAGACTCTGTTAATGTTGAATCTACAACTCAAAACCCTAATTCTCCCAAAAAGTCGCAGCCAAAAGTTGTTGTGAGGAAAAGAAAGTCTGCAAATAATAAGGTAGTAAGATACATTATTCTTTTAATAACATATTTTCTCTATTTCTTATCTAGATTGTTATTCCCAGGGTGACAAAGATGCCAACAAACCCTCCAAAAATGTCGCCTTCATAAGATTGTTGAAACTTCTATCCCATTTTCTTCACTTATCCCTTTAAAATATCCTGCTATACCTTCGCAATCTGAACCTTCACTTCTTATTCGCGAAAGTGTTGCCTTAGATGTTTCCCCTTCAACTAGTCTTCTTACAAATGAAACTCATCTCATTAACCTTTCTGTGAATGAAGCCCCTTCTTTTCCTGTCGTTAATACTTCTCAAATCGTCTCTTCCTTAATCCTAACTACTAATCTTCCCTAAACTTCACCTTCAAATGACATAGTTATTACGAAGAATGATTCAATTCCTCAATCTTCTAATATCACCACTTCTTCATCTGAACTCTCTTCCTTTTCCAAAGATGATTTATATGGGATATATATTGTGTTCCAAACTTTATCTTGTGCTTTGGATGGTGTCAAGAAATCTTCCACTAATCCTATCACATTGGATACTTGCGAAATTTTAAATAAGTATGTTGGCTCTGAGAAAATAGCTTCGCAAACAACGTTGGAGAAAGAAGTGGAGATCTTGAACAAAAATATTCAATCAATGACCTTGGAATGTGATGCTCTTTGCCTGGAAAATCAAAATTTCCAAAACATATCGATGGATTGTGAACTTCTTCGCAAGAAGAATAATGAACTGAAATGTATGATTTTCTGATCTTCGTTTTTGATTTATCTTATAAGTAATTCTGTCTTTTTCTCATGCAATTCCCTTAAAAGTCTTTTATTCGTATGCTAAGTTTTAAACCAGAAACGAATAATGGAGAGATATCAATTCGAATATGCCGCTGAAGAAGCTCGTGTTGATAGAGATATTTGGATGGATCAATATAATCGATTAGATAACCTTCATACATATTCTGTTAATCAAATAGATAATCTTACCAAAGAAAATACTCAATTAGTTCAGAAGCAAAACTCATTATATAGTGAAATATCTCATCTCTCTTATTCTTTGACTAAAGATAATTTAGAGGTGGAAACTCTATCAGATGAAAACAAAACTTTATCTCAGGAAAAGCGAACTCTCTTAAATAAGGTGGCGACCTCTTCGCAGCAACTAAACTATCTTCAAAAGGTGTGTGATAACCAAGAACAATCTCTTCGCTCACTGAAAAATGAGCTTAAGGAAGTAACTGAATCATTTATTGTTGAGAAATACACTCATCCAAGGTAGGATAGCTTTAAGTGTAAAGGCAAGTCAACTCGAAGAACAATATTCCAAATTTTAAGAATCTTACCCTTCACTTGCGAAGCAGAACACTTTTCTCATCTCTAAAGAAAAGAAATTAAAATCTCGTCTAAAGGGTTTGGTTGGAGATAAATTTGATGATGCAATGAATCATTGGGATACTTATTCAAAACGTAATTTCCCAAAAAGAAGGTAGTCACTTTGATTGCCTCAGCCATTCTTTCTTTGCTAAACCTGTTTATAACATGCTGCTTGCTAATTCTTTATTTTAATAAATTTTTTGTATTCTTTCACTTCGCAGAATCTGAAAGAAATCTTCGTTCTTCCTTGTCTGACTTGGATTTGAAGTATTCTAACATTCGCAAGGAAAATGCACTTCTCGCTTCTCACCTCGCTCTTTCTCGCGATCGAGCGGAAAGAAGACTTGATTATCTTGCATATTTCAAGGATATCCAATATAGGAATCATCAAAGATCATTCCTTCGCCAAGTCCACCTTAAAGTTGAAGTGTGAATGAAATTTATTGTCCAGTTCTCTTCCTCCTGTATCAATTGCACCTTTAGAAGTAGATGATGATGAAGTTCCTCGTGCTGCTGATGTTGATTTTGATTATGAAAGTGACATGGAAATTATTTCTCAAGAAGAAGATGAAGTTCAAGAACATCCTACTAAAGAAGCATCTGCTGGTGATGACCAAGTCGAAAATGAAAAAGAAATCCCTCTTAAAGAAACTATCACTGGCGAACATCAAGGTGGAGATGAAGCTAGAATTAATCAAGTCCTTGAAGAAAATGTTGTTGAGAGTGAGAAAAATAACGAAGAACATCCTTCAACTCCTTCTGGCGAAGTCAACATTGAGGATTGAGTTTCTTATTTAATTCTGTCTTCTTGAGTTGTTTCATGCTCTTTACTTTTTGCGAATAATGCACCTTAATCAACTTTGAAATTTACTCTTTAAATACTTTGCAGCGAGAAAGATAATGCCTCTTGTTTATTAATTCCCATACTTGCCTCTCATTATCTTTCTTGTGATAAATGATCTGCATAAAGAATAGTTAGTATTTATAAATTTTTTGTTCTGTTATGTGGTCTTATTTTTCCTTCCTAGTTAAAGGTCTTATTTTGCCATCTTTTGTTATTGCGAAAAATTCGCAGGACATTTCTGCACTTTCATGTAGAAACCCATTGATCTTGCCTTAACTTTTTGTTCTTTTGTCATTTTTGCTGCGACAATAAGACATGCCTAAATTTTCTTGCGAAATTAAAGTCCCATAATATTTTCGTCTTGCGACGAAATCGCAGGACGTCTTTACACTTGCATGTAATGACCCATTGATATTGCCTTATCTTCTCTTATGTATTATTGCCTCTTCAGGATTGTCGCACAAATATGACAAGACTTGATACTCCCGTGAGTAAAAAGCCTCATGAAATTTGCGTCTTAAGACACTTATCATCTCCCTAATGGAGGGTGCCTCCCTTTTCTTCCCCCTAGTTGCCCCTTCAAGGAGACGTACTTCTGCCATACAAGACTAGCTCTTCCCATCCAGTATTTACAACAACCAGTTGTTTTCGCAGCCTCTTATACCTTTTGGATATATGGCTTATGGTTACGAGACTGCACCCTAATTGGGGTTTTCTTCGGGCCGAGTGCATCATAGTCAATACTTGCCAAGAATGGCCAGGGTAGTTTCATACGCCCCGGGAACTCTTGGCTCAACCGTGTACCTCAGCACATTGATCATACTCTGCACTCCTTAGGAAATTCCTTATTACCTTAGTCGCCCAATTTAAGTCATATGCTCAAGTTGAGAATCCAAGGTGCCTCTCCTAGATGGGCTTTTATTGACCCCAAATCTCCATTACTCAGGTTCCAGCAACGGTATGACCTTATCCCTGAACCATGCAATAGATACCCCCTTCTATGATGTACTTTAGGTCTTACATTTGCCTCTTACAAAATTTTATCCGCGAACTAGGGTGTACGTCATAAAGGTTCATCATATTCTAATATGTCATTAATTTTTTTATTTTCTCTTGCAAAATTTTCGCATATTCTCATTTTGTTTTGATCTTGAATAATCTCGCAGCAACGTTTTCATAAAATTTATTGTTCATAATCTCACAGCAGCATCATACATTACTTCATTATCTAAGATTTCTCAAAGTCCTTCATGGGTAATATCACTTTAAATATAATCTATTCCATGGTCTATCAAGTCTTTGACCAACATCTCTACCCTCTGGATCCATCAATTTGTATGCCCCTGTTCCAATTATCTATTTTATAATGTAAGGGCCATCCAATTTTTTCGCTAGTTTCCCACCACCTTCTCGTTGGTAAATTGGCGTCTCGCGGAGAACTAAATCACCTAGTTGAAATTTACGTATCTTGACACGCTTATTGTATTCTCGGGCTAATATTTGCTGATAATTCTCCACATGCTGTAAAGCTCTTTCTCTCTTCTCTTCTAGCTCATCAAGTTTGTTTAGGATCATGCAAGCACTAAGAATCTTCTCCCAAGCCTCTCTCTTTGTTGTGGGAATAACAACTTATGTTGGTAACACTGCCTCAACTCCATATGTCAGACAAAAAGGTGACATTCATGTAGCTTCTCGCCTAGTTATGTTGTAAGCCCAGAATGCATTATGTACCTGTTCACACCATGCTCTATGATGTCCTTCTAAATTTTCTTCAATATATCTGTGATTTTTTTATTTGTTGCTTCAACTTGCCCATTGGCCTGTGGATATAGAGGGGTGGATTTTCCACACTTTATCTTGAATGCATTGAGTAACATTTCTATATTCTTCCCTTGGAACTGTTTCCCATTGTCAGATACTAACTGTGCTGGAATTCCAAATCTTCAAATGATATTTTCAAATATGAATGTAAAGATGTCTTTGTCGCAAATATGTTGTACTTCCTTTACTTCTTCCCATTTCGTGAAATAGTGTGTTGCGATAATTAGGTATCTTTTTTGTCCAGATCCTGGTACAAATGGTCCCACAATATCTAAGCCCCACTTTTTAAAGATGATAACAGTTCCCCAGGTGCATGTATTATATTTCAATGCCGCTGACAATCTTCGCAACGTCTTGATATTTGCTTCACATCTTCATGCATATATGGCCAATAATAACCTTGCATTTTTGTTTTGTGTGCCAAAGATCTTCCTCCACTGTGACTGCTAGCATCTCCACTATGTAACATTTTAAACATTTTTTCTCCTTCTTCTCTTGTCAAACATCTAAGTTATGGTCCATTAAATGATTTTCGATACAATACCCCATTTCTCAGTTCATAATTTGTTGCACGACTCTTAAATTTGTGTGCCTCCAATATGTTTCTTGGTGTTTCCCCTCTTGCTAAATATGCATGAAGTTCTGTTCTCCAATCTGTGATATTATTTTTTGGTTCTTCTTCATCACCTTATATTATCATTACATCTACCTCTTCTTCCTCTTCTTTATTGATTGATGGTGATATAAGTTTCTGGATTTTTATGTATCTCGCAGTTGGATCAGTCATCATAATTGAAGTGAAAGCATAAGCGTCTGAGAGTCTATTATCCTTTCTCGATATATACCTCCATTTTATTTTGGGATTTTCGTTGACAATTCTTCGACAAGTTTCTTATATTTCTTCAAAGATGGTTCATTTGTTGTGTATTCTCCTTATATTTGGCGAATAACCAGCTGTGAATCGCTGGTAATTCTAGCATTTTCTGATTTCATTTCTATTGAGAATTTTAGGGCATGTATCACAACTTCATATTCTGTTTCATTATTAGTGGAGGCAAACTCCAATCTAAATGAAAAATCCATCTTCATTACCTCCGACGAAATTAGGACAATTCCAATTCCATTACCTTCCTCATTCGAGGATCCATCCACCAATATTTTCCATATATTTGGTTCTGTTAACAAGTCTTTTGGATCTCCAAAATATTCTTCTATATCCATCATTTCCTCTACAGCTTCATCATCTTCTAAAGGAAATTCTGCCAAAAAGTCTGCGACAACTTGTGACTTTGGCGAAGATAACACTTCATATTTAATTTCAAAATGTACTACTTGCGCATTACACCTCTCAACTTTGCCTGACCTCTTTGAGTTCTTCATTACCAATTCAATTGGTACCTTCGTCAATACTTTGACTTTATGTGCCTGAAAATATATGCGAAGTTTAAATGTGGCGTATACCAATGCTAGAATTAGCTTTTCAATCTTTGAGTAATTTCTTTCTGGGGCATTGAATGTTTTGATGATGTAATAAATTGGTTTTTCAACTCCTGCGTCCATTCGCAATAGCACACCACTTAACGCATGCGAAGTTGTCGCAAGGTAAATCAATAATTTTTCTCCTGGTTCCGTTTTTTGTAAAATAGATATATTCATCAGATGTTCTTTTATTCCTTGGAAAGCTTTCTCACATTCATCTGTCCATCTGAATTTTGTACCCTTTTTGAGTATGTTGAAGAAATGTTTACATTTATCCGATGATCGCAAAATGATTCTTCCCAGCGAAGGTAAGAGTTCGTTTAACTTTTGTACATCCTTCACCGTCGCTGGTGTTGGCATGTCGCGAACTGCTTTCACTTTGTCTGGATCAACTTGTATTCCTTCCTTGGATACAATGTAACCTAAAATAATTCCTGATGCAACTCCGAAAACGCATTTTTCAGGATTTACCTTGATATTAAATTGCCGCATCTGTTCAAAATTTCCTTCAGATCTTGTACACGATCTTTAGCTTCTTTACTTTTTACTAACATGTCATCTACATACACTTCTAACGTTTTGTGTATCCACTTTGTGAATACTTTTTCCACCATTCTTTGATATGTTGCTCCAGCATTTCGCAGACCAAATGGAATTTTTGTATAACAGTAAATCCTCTTGGAGCGAAAAAAACAGTATGTTCTTGATCTTCTTTAGCAAGAGGAATTTGATTATAACCTTTATACCCATCTAGAGAAGATATTCTATCATTTCCCGCTGCTGACTCAACCATTTGTGGAATATCTGGTAATGGAAAACTATATTTCGGACAAGGTTTGTTTAGATCAGTAAAATCTATACAAATTCTTATCCCTTTATTCTTCTTTGGGACTACAACCATGTTTTCTATCCACTCCGGATATTTGACTTGTCTTATAATTCCTGCATCAAGGATCTTCTGCAGCTCTTCTTCTATTTAGGAGTGATATGTCGTTGCGATTTTACTTATTCTTTGTTTAAATGGTCTTGCACTTTTGTCAATTTCCAACTTATGACATGCCACGGATGGATCTTGTAACGCCCAGGTTTTCAAAACCCGGAGTGCTACTTGGAAACCATAGTCGAGGCCCGGCTACTAAGCCCAAGCACATTAAATAATTTATTCAGGCTTATTTTTACCATTTCTGTCGCAAAGGAATACTAAAAAAAATCATTTCGGAAGATCTAACCGTTGATTTAGCCTAAATTTTTATGGATTTACGTGCTGGACCGCTAAGCGGCTGCCTACGTACCCAAAAGGATCAAGCACGACCGTAGTTCATCAGACGATGCCAAATACACAATCAACAATTTTTGGATGATCAAATTATTAAGGTTAACTTACCCAAGACACTTGTTCGAACCACATCCACAATCAATATTTAAATTCAATCAATCTGCTCGCCCAAGGGAGCCCCACGTGGGTTTAGGAAACAAATACCATTTCCAAGGATATCTCGTATCCCGTCATAAATAATCTTTAAGAATCACATTCTATGGACCGCAGCCCAACATTCATAATCATGCTCACAACATCGATTATCATCCATATATTAATGGAAACTTGCAAACATAAATTTAATTAA
The DNA here is from genome assembly GCA_023529315.1 of Papaver bracteatum. NCBI lineage: Eukaryota > Viridiplantae > Streptophyta > Magnoliopsida > Ranunculales > Papaveraceae > Papaver > Papaver bracteatum. The sequence goes on from JAJJWX010000210.1 coordinate 1,954,095, forward strand.
AAGAAACTTAAATAAAAGAAGAGTTTTAGATTGTGTTGCGCCTACCTCGAATCGCAATCCAAAAACTATCAACAATACAAGGAAGAGCTTTATCACCGAAGAAATCGTCTTTGATATAAAGAATCTCTAGATATTTCCACTAATTTAGATTTTAGTTTCCATTATATCATTCACAACTACAAAAGAATAATGGAAAGCAGAAGAAAAGGTTGGTTAGGTTACTCTTTTATTTTCATTATAAGATATATATACACTCACAACCCTGAATCAGTAACGGTAGTCCGACACGTTTCAACTTTACCGCTTACCTTCGGTCTTAAAAACTCGAAGAAACATTCACGATATATAACCCAAACGAAACATTCAATGTTATTCAACACCAACTCTCACAAGCATGATAACTATTGTGCAGACAACCCCAAAAGTAAAGACAACCCCAATTTCCAGGCCAAGAGCGATAGCTATTGTGAACCCGACCTTTCAACATAATGGTTTAATATGAAATAGCTTTCAACAAACCACAATTACTTGAACAAAGATTCATATCTTAAATAAGCTCAAACATATTCCATTCATTCCTGCTGAAACATATTGCATGACCATTCAAACTGACCAAACATATTCAAACAAAATTCAAGCTTCAACTCAATACCGAAACAATTCAGGGAATAGGCTATGCAAGTCCAGTCTACTGTACTTTCCAAAATCATGTCTTATACTGATCAGAACATGGTGAAACTTTTACTACAGACTCAATACTATATCAGAGACACTTCATAAAAATATCAAGTAAAAGTGACAGCTAAATATAAAGATAAGAGAGATTTTATAAGCATAATTAATACTGAAAACGTACAGTCACAAAAGGGAAACTTCATCTAATTAGGGTACTTCTAGACATCCAATTGCTCTGAAATTTTTACAGAAGAATGATAATACAAATGGGTTTATCATATACAAAAGTTAAGTAATTATACTTAACAAAACTCCTAATCCAGGGTATTCAACCTACTCACGTTCTAACAAAATTTTGTACCTAAAGTCTCTGTTATACAGTTGATTTGGGTACCCGTACTCACCGGTTTTGTATGAAACTTTGGTCGAGTCTTTGGAAACTAGTTATAAACAATATATCCAAAATTAAATAATTTCTAACGGTTCAAATTCATTCTAAGACGCAACCATCTCCTGCTGCTCAGATTTCAGATCCAAAAACAATCTCAAAACCCAAACTAGGGATTTAAATTCAAAAGGTTCACCTATATCTACAAAATTGAACTCAATGCTTAATAATAAAAATTGATAGAGCAAGAGAAAACTTTCCTTTGGCTTGAGCTCCAAAACCCTAGCCTTTTTCCTTCTTCTTCTCCCCCTCTCCAAAAATCTAATTAACATTTTTATTCTTTTCTTTTCTTTTCATTTTCTCTTAATTTATTTATTATAAATTAATCTATTTACACCCTAACTTGTAGCTTTTACATTTAAATCCACCCACCTAGGCTAAGGCTAAGGAACAACAATTTAAGCACAAGGTTAACCAATCCGGGTAAAACCCGAACCGAAACAGTAGTTAAAAATACAGGGTATTACATTCTACCACCCTTAAAAGAAATTTCGTCCCGAAATTAAGATCTAAAGCCTAGAGCTCTGATACCAAACTGTAACGCCCCGGTTTTCAAAACCCGGAGTGCTACTTGGAAACCATAGCCGAGGCCCGGCTACTAAGCCCAAGCACATTAAATAATTTATGCAGGCTTATTTTTACCATTTCTGTCGCAAAGGAATACTAAAAAAAAAAATCATTTCGGAAGATCTAACCGTTGATTTAACCTAAATTTTTATGGCTTTACGTGCTGGACCGCTAAGCGGCTGCCTACGTACCCAAAAGAATCAAGCACGACCGTAGTTCATCAGACGATGCCAAATACACAATCAACAATTTTTGGATGATCAAATTATTAAGGTTAACTTACCCAAGACACTTGTTCGAACCACATCCACAATCAATATTTAAATTCAATCAATATGCTCGCCCAAGGGATCCCACATATGGAAACACCACATCCATAAACAATAATTAAATTCAATCAATCCGCTCGCCCAAGGGAGCCCACATATGGAAACACCACATCCATAAATAATAATTAAATTCAATCAATCTGCTCGCCCAAGGGAGCCCACATATGGAAACACCACATCCATAAACAATAATTAAATTAAATCAATCCGCTCGCCCAAGGGAGCCCACATATGGAAACACCACATCCATAAATAATAATTAAATTCAATCAATCCGCTCGCCCAAGGGATCCCACATATGGAAACACCACATCCATAAATAATAATTAAATTCAATCAATCCGCTCGCCCAAGGGAGCCCACATATGGAAACACCACATCCATAAATAATAATTAAATTCAATCAATCCGCTCGCCCAAGGGAGCCCACATATGGAAACACCACATCCATAAATAATAATTAAATTCAATCAATCCGCTCGCCCAAGGGAGCCCCACGTGGGTTTAGGAAACAAAACCATCCCCAAGGATATCTCGTATCCCAATATAGTACAACAATAAATTCAATCAATCTGCTCGCCCAAGGGAGACCCACGTGGGTTTAGGAAACAAATACCATTTCCAAGGATATCTCGTATCCCGTCATAAATAATCTTTAAGAATCACATTCTATGGACCGCATCCCAACATTCATAATCATGCTCACAACATCGATTATAATCCATATATTAATGGAAACTTGCAAACATAAATTTAATTAAAAGAAACTTAAATAAAAGAAGAGTTTTAGATTGTGTTGCGCCTACCTCGAATCGCAATCCAAAAACTATCAAAAATACATGGAAGAGCTTTATCAACGAAGAAATCGTCTTTGATATAAAGAATCTCTAGCTATTTCCACTAATTTAGATTTTAGTTTCCATTATATCATTCACAACTACAAAAGAATAATGGAAAGCAGAAGAAAATGTTGGTTAGGTTACTCTTTTCTTTTCATTATAAGATATATATACACTCACAACCCTGAATCGAGAACGGTAGTCCGACACGTCTCAACTTTACCGCTTACCTTCGGTCTTAAAAACTCGAGGAAACATTCACGATATATAACCCAAACGAAACATTCAATGTTATTCAACACCAACTCTCACAAGCATGATAGATATTGTGCAGACAACCCCAAAAGTAAAGACAACCCCAATTTCCAGGCCAAGAGCGATAGCTATTGTGAACCCGACCTTTCAACATAATGGTTTAATATGAAATAGCTTTCAACAAACCACAATTACTTGAACAGAGATTCATTTCTTAAATAAGCTCAAACATATTCCATTCATTCCTGCTGAAACATATTGCATGACCATTCAAACTGACCAAACATATTCATACAAAATTCAAGCTTCAACTCAATACCGAAACAATTCAGGGAATAGGCTATGCAAGTCCAGTCTACTGTACTTGCCAAAATCATGTCTTATACTGATCAGAACATGGTGAAACTTTTACTACAGACTCAATACTATATCAAAGACACTTCATAAAAATATCAAGTAAAAGTGACAGCTAAATATAAATATAAGAGAGATTTTATAAGCATAATTCAGACTGAAAACGTACAGTCACAAAAGGGAAACTTCATCTAATTATGGTACTTCTGGACATCCAATTGCTTTGAAAGTTTTACAGAAGAATGATAATACAAATGGGTTTATCATATCCAAAAGTTAAGTTATTATACGTAACAAAACTCCTAATCCAGGGTATTCAACCTACTCACGTTCTGACAAAATTCTGTACCTAAAGTCTCTGTTATACAGCTGATTTGGGTACCCGTACTCACCGGATTTGTATGAAACTTTGGTCGAGTCTTTGGAAACTAGTTATAAACAACATATCCAAAATTCAATAATTTCTAACGGTTCAAATTCTTTCTAAGACGCAACCATCTCCTGCTGCTCAGATTTCAGATCCAAAAACAATCTCAAAACCCAAACTAGGGATTTAAATTCAAAAGGTTCACCTATATCTACAAAATTGAACTCAATGCTTAATAATAAAAATTGATAGAGCAAGAGAAAACTTGCCTTTGGCTTGAGCTCCAAAACCCTAGCCTTTTTCCTTCTTCTTCTCCCCCTCTCCAAAAATCTAATTAACATTTTTATTCTTTTCTTTTCTTTTCATTTTCAGATCCTTATGTATTTAATTGATTGAGAGAAAATTACATACTTTTGGTTGGCAACCTAGCGACAAGCTGGGAACCAACACCTTTTTGAATAGCGATACCTAATCTATGGAAAATAAAGCTACCAACACCACTACTAGCGTCATTATTAACTAAGCAGTTCTTCAGACGCTTAAAAAAACATAAAGTATCCTCACCTAGTTCTCCTAAGGTAGAGAAAGCTAAAACACCCAGACCATAACCAAGTGAAACACACTTATCCAAATACACCCTAACTTATTTATTTATTATAAATTAATCTATTTACACCCTAACTTGTAGCTTTTACATTTCAATCCACCCACCTAGGCTAAGGCTAAGGCTAAGGAACAACAATTTAAGCACAAGGTTAACCAATCCGGGTAAAACCCGAACCGAAACAGTAGTTAAAAATACAGGGTATTACAGATCTATTCCAGGCATCTCATCCATGTTCCATGCGAAAATATCTATATACTCTCGCAAAAGATTAATAGTTCTTTCTTCTTCATCTGCATCCATCTTGGTCCCAATTCTTAGTATTTTGGGTTCTTCTTTAGTTCCAATATTCACTTCCTTTGTTGGTTATGTTGAAGTGTAACTGGTCTTAGGTTCTTCCATGGGTGTTGGATCTTTTATCACTTTCGCAAGTTCGTTTCCTTCTTCCGAAATTTCGCTAGGTATTCCCTTCCCTTCTTTTGCTCTAATCATGTAAATCTTAAACTCTTCTTCTTTCTTTGCCTCTTTCGCCATCTTTCTGGGAATTTTACGTTTTTTTGGATGCTCTTCATGATGTTTCACTTCAATTTGATAACTCGATTTCGCACTATCAATATCCCCTCTTATTTCACCAATTCCACTTGGTATTGGAAATTTGACGCATTGATGTAGTGTTGATGCTACGGCTTTAATTGCGTGTATCCATGGTCTTCCTAACAACATGTTATATGGTGATTCCATGTCCACCACACATAGCGTCACTTGTGTTTCGATTTCTCCCAGCGGAATTTTCACTACTATTTCCCCTTTTGGTTTAGTCGTAGATTTGCCGAAACCATGAATATGATATGTTGAATGAGATATTTCTTCATCTTTGTATCCCATTCCTTTGTATGCATGATAGAACATTATGTCCACTGAACTTCATGTGTCCACTAAAGATCTATTCACCGCCCATTCTTCTATGGATTTTGATGATTTCTCATTTTCTTTTCATGCAACCGTTACCGTGATTACCAAAGGAGATGTGTGGCTCAAATTTTCTTTTGGTATCTCTGCTGCTATGAATGTAATTATATGCTTTTCCTACTCCTTCAATGGAGATATCTTCTCTACTGTCATGATTTTCTTTCCTTCAAAATCTCGTTTATGTATCCTTCCTCTAATGTTCTCATGAAATTCATTAATCATTGTTTTTGTGATTACACTACATTCCAACCTTCTTTTACTTTTATTGATCTTGATTGTCTCTTCTTCAACTATTTTGTTGTTTTCTTTCATCATTTTCTTGATTTGAGCAATCTTTATGATGATCTTTATAATTTTTCAACTTTCAGTCCCTGTTTCTAGTACCATTATGTAGTTGAAGGAAATTCCACACTACACCCTTCATAAGAATTCATACAATCAAATCATTTTTAGATGAACAATCACAATTTTTATTGATTAATCTCACAAATTTTACAAGAAATAAAACTAAGAAATTAACAATTGCTCTGGACTTTCTCTATACTAATGACTTACTCAATACTCAAAAAAGATCTCTCCCTCCCTTAAGCCTGTTCGGCTCTTTATATAATAAATTACATAGTGGATGACAGCTAGTTTATCCTTTATTTTAGGATCTGGCTTGCGGCACTTTCGCAAGTTTACAAATGTACATTTTCGCAAACGTCATAAATCTTGCTAAATCTTAACAATTTTCTCGTGTTTACACTGTCGTTTTCTGCTATGCCATCTCTTAAATCACCCTGCGACACTCGCAAAGTGTTGTTGGTGAAGATTTCGCAAGTGTAGCTTTGTTGCGATATTCTGATCCTACAACAATACTATGGTGATAATTTACTCCCCCTTAGTCAATACTCCATCTCACATGGAAACCACTCCCCCTTACATAATGATCCGAAAACCATATGTATTTGTAGTGTGAACTACAATTAATTCTCCCCCTTTTTGTCAATAAAATTGACAAAGGTACAAGAACGGGATCCTAATGAAATTTCCGTAAGAGACATTTCATGACCAAACGTAAATGTTCTATCATATTGTTTAGATGCAATCATAAAGCCGAGGCTAAATGCATTCATCAAGGAGTTCATAAAGATACAAGATAACCCCTAAAAATTCCACAGCCGCACTCCCCACAAAGATTTGGAAATTAAGCACAAGTTCAAAAGAACTCTCCCCCATAAGATGTCATTCCCAAAGGAACAACAAGAACGACCTTAATTTCAAGAGAAAAGAAGGATTTCTTTAGAATCAACAAATTGCATAAAAGTATGAATTTGGAATCCAAAATATTCAATCGTATTAACCAAAGCGAACCATGATTAATTTGACTAAATATGTTCAATACAAGTAAACTTATGAAGATTTAATTCATCGATTAGATTAGTCACAAGAAAACCCATAAATATTCTAATTGGATTACACAATTAAACTAATCAAAAAGTAATCAATTCAATTGTATACACTCAACATGAGAAAAATCTATGGAGTGCTAACTAAATAATCACACAAGATGATTGATTTAGTTCATTTTGGCTCAACATAAGAGATTATGGAACCCCGACTAAGATTATCATAGGAAATGACAACCTTAACCGTACATGTACTCAACATGAGAGAAATCATGGAATACAAACTAAATAACCACACACGTTGATTAATTTAGTTCTTAATGCTCAATATTTTGCATCTTTATGGAACAACCAACCATGCCAATAAGAAATTGACTTAGTCATATCGTGCTCAACATAAGATATAAGATGGAACCTTCACGGTAATACATAATAATATGGAACAATTAAGCTCTATACCGTGGATAACAAAACAAGGACCTATTCTATTTTTCTATCACAAAGTGACATAATAGACTTTATCCTTGAATCATAAAAGATTTTAACCTATCTTATATCAACAATTGACAATATAGGCTTAACTTTTGTGTTTTTCCAAAAGTCCATTCATTCCTTTATCAATATTTGCATACCAATACGTGCACGACTTTACTTTTGACAAAATATGGGACAATCAAGTTCACGGATGTAAACACACAAATCCTATCAAAATATTGCAATATTTAAAATCAAAAAGATTAATACTGCAACCATCATCTTCCAAACCAGTTCAGAATTAAACCAATAAATCTAAAAACAAGAAGATGAAATCATTGGATATAGCTATGTGTAATCACAATCATTGGTATTCCAAAAACACTAGTTATTCTTATAAATAAAGCAGAAAACATAGAAGATTTACTAGACATTAAGACCTTTGAAAAATTCAATATCATCCCCGAACTCCTTGTTGTCAACAACCATTGAAACATAGGGTTCATTAAGAAAGGAGTTTATATCAATGAACCTTCTTGGTTGCTGTTGTCGAACCAGGGTCTTCTGAATTTCATGAGTCTTACACACAAAAGCCTTTATTTGCTGAATCTCCTTACGCAACTCCTTCAACACATCAAGAACATCAGAAAACATCTGAGTATTTGAAGGAACAACCCTTGGTTTCCTCATATTCCTTCTTTTTATTTTCAAGGTTGGAGGCAATGGAGATTTTCCTTATTCCTTCATGATTGATGGTTCAACAATCACATTACCTTCTTTTCTATCGCATGCCATCATTCTTGGAGCGTCTATTAACGAATAGGTTTGTGGAGGAATTCATAATTGTCTCAACAAGTAGTCTAGAGATAAAAAGAGGTTTTAGAGAAGGAAAAGGAGTGTAGGGTTCGAAACCAAAAATAGGTTCGTAAATGACCAACTCTTATCCCTATCAAGAGTAAAGTTATCGATAATACCCTTTTTCTTTTGTTTGATAGACAAAAATAACAAAACTTAAGAAAAGAAGAAACAAAACTTTTCTTGAAGCCTGAGAGGTACAAAATCATTGCCTCTTTTGATCAGCCACATGAGACAAGATTTTAGACACAACACAATTAATTTATGTTGTGGTGAACAATAATTTGTCCACCAATTTCCTCTTGAGAGGAATCCATAGACCTCTGTCTATCAAAACGATTAGACCATACTTTATTCTCAAATGGTCTTGATTTTTCCTTGGAAACTAACTTCTTAGACGAATATAAGTTCTTACATACCTCTGCGGTCTTCTGAGCAAGTTTGAGCTTTCTTGATAGATGATTTGCTCTTCGTTGAAGTTTATTGACGTGTATTTGCTTGTGTTTGAACTTGTAACACCTTGAGAGTTCATGACTTTTTAATGAACAATATGAAAACGTCACACTTGGATAATAATCAGGCTTCTGAATTGTGCAGGCGGCTAGGCACATAGTGGATCCTGAAACATTATAAACAGTGTTTCCAAGAAAATGGTTAACTTTTTCTTCCAGAATGGTTGGATTATATTCTGAAAGAATATCAAAATTGATATGTGTATTGCTACAATTATCAAAATCAATATTTTCATCAAGGAGTTCAACACTTGAATTCTCATCTTCATTAGAATCATAGTCGTCAGACATTTCATCAAGAGTTGCAGCAAGACCTTTGTTCCCAGTGTATTTTCTCCGATTTGGACACTCGTTTGCAAAATGACCAAATCCTTTACACTTAAAGCACTGAGGAATATCCTCATCATCAGTTTCATCAATATCCCTATTTTTAGGAGGAAAACGATTATGAGGTTTGACTGATGCCTTAGTCTTATCTCTGGAGAACCATTTACTTCTCTTCAAAAGAAGATACCTAAACTGTCTTGTGATCATCAAGACCGATTTGTCAAGATCTTCATATGATGAATCTATCTCAGAGTGATCATCTTCAGACATATATATTTTTTTTACTTTTATCAAGTAATTTAGTGTCCTTTAGTGCTTTGAGCGCAACACCCTTAGCCTTGGATGAAAGTTCGTGATCAAAGATCTTAAGCTTACCAACCAGCGTGTTTTTGGAGAGATTATCTAGGTTATCTCCCTCAACAATGGCATGCTTCTTAGCATCGTATCAAGATGGCAGTGATCTGAGAATTTTCATCACAATGTCCTTTTCTGGAATAGTCTTACCCAATGCAAAAGATGCATTAAAAATTTCAGACACTTTGTGATAAAACTCATCAAATGTTTCTTCATCTGCCATACGAAGGTTTTCCCAATTGGAGTTAAGGTTTTGAAGCCTTGCTTCCTTTTCACTGGAGTTTCCTTCGAATACGGTTGCTAAGATATCCCTAGCTTCTTGCGACTTAGTGCAATTAGAGACATGGTGCTGAAGATTTGGGGTAATGGCATGTATGATCGCATTCAAACCGTCTGAGTTTTTCTTCGCAACAAGAACTTCTACAGGAGTATATTCAACAATATTCTTTGGAACATTTTCTCATTCTGCAGCGATGGGAGGATCATAGTGACTAACAACATTTACCCATGATTGAAAATTACGTGCTTGAAGAAAAGCTCGCATAGCAATTTTCCACCATAAGTAATTAGAGCCATCAAAGACTGGTGGTACGTTTATCGAGATAACACCTCTATCCTTAGAGTCAGATCGCTATAAACACAGACTTATAAGGTCTTTAACGTGTTTGCCTGCTCTGATACCAATTGAAAATGCGAGGGTCTAACAACCTCACCCAATATTTCGATTAGAAATCTGTATGGACAACTCCAAGTTGTTTTCTAGAGAATAAACAAGACTCAATTAATAGAAAATATCTCAAGGAGTTATTATCTAAATCTCTCGATTTGATTTACTCAAGCAAATATAATTCACGAGCCTAATCAAAGATAGATAACTTGGATGGTACCAAAGACCAATATCCAAGTGTCAATCGATTTAAATCAACAACCAATAAGGTTGGATATTCTAATCGATTGAACAACGCACAACCTGGATTATTTCAATTATATAAAAATATAATACGAAAAAGAAATAACACATACACCTGAATTTTGTTAATGAGGAAACCACAAATGCAGAAAAACCCAGGGACCTAGTCCAGATTAAACATATAATGTATTAAGCCGCTACAGACACTAGCCTACTCCAATTAACTTCGGTCTAGACTGTAGTTGAACCCCAACCAATCTCACATTGATCCAAGGTACAGTTATGCTCCTACGCCTCTGATCCCAGCAGGATACTGCACACTTGATTCCCTTAGATGATATCACCCACAACCAAGAGTCGCTAGGACCCAAAGTCGAAGACTTTAGAAAACAAATCTGTCTCACACAGAAAAGTCTACAGGTAATAGATAAATTCGTCTCCCGCGAATAAACCTATGAGTTTTGTTCCGTCTTTTGATAAATTAAGGTGATAAGGAACCAATCAATAAAACCAGACTTATATTCCCGAAGAACATCTCAGTTTCATCAATCACCTCACAATAAACTTAATCGACGCAGAGAAGAAGATTATCGAGGAATCACAAACAATGAGACGAAGATGTTTGTGACTACTTTTATCTTTCCTATCGGAGATAGAAATCTCAAGCCAATTATTACAATTGTACTCGTATGATAGAAAGAGCAAGAACATATCACACAACTATAAGAAAAGTAGTATCGGTCTGGCTTCACAATCCCAATGAATTCTTTAAGTCGTTAACCCGAATTTAGAGAGAAAACTCAAGGGTTAATGGAGATCGACTCTAGCTTAGAGAAAACTAGTATCATATAAGAAAAGTGTGTGGGGATTAGTTTTTTTAATGGCTAGAGTTCTCCCTTATATTGTCTTTCAAATCAGGGTTTGCAATCAATGTTAGCTTAGTAACAAAGCATTCAATATTCACCGTTAGATGAAAACCTAATTAGATACAAGCTAATATATCTCAACCGTTATATCGAAAACTTAGCTTGCCATACACACATGTACTTGATGTTTTGAGTTCGTGTAACCGTACTCAAACGTGTACAATGGTTGGTTCAATATTATTCAACCAAATGGTTAGACAAATGATAACTTTCATATCAACCATATTCTTCTTCACCATAACTAGTCCAAATGACTCAAATGAACTAGTTAGAGATTTGTTCAATTTTTATGAGATCTCAAGTACTACAAGAGTCATAATTGAATCAAAAACGATGTGATTCACTCGAATCATTAATCATGAACTATAAAGCCACGGTTTGCAAAAGCATTCCTTAGTAATTTTAAGATAAGTTCACGAACAACTTTTTAGACATAACCTCTTGAGTTCGAGGACTCAAGATAACCGGTTGAAGTTATAAACTCCAGCAGAAAATCTCGGGTTCGAGAGCTTCCGTCAGTTCACGGACTAAGTTCGCGGACTGCACATGAGCTACAACTTCAACAGAAATTCTCGGGTTCGAGAACTACGCCAGTTCGCGGACTGGGTTCGCGAACTGAGTTGCTGCTCACGTTCAGGTTCCACTTGATCATCAAAGTTCGCAAACTTCGGTTCAAGTGTTAAGGACTTATACATATATGTATTGCCACAACAATGTTTATATCCCACAATGGTTATATAGTCTAAACTCTCATTTCAGTCATTGAAACATTCTCATAGGACGTTATATAGTTGTTTTCACGAACTAGTTTTCGTCAGAGTGATTTCCAAAGTGATTGAAACATAACATGACTTTCGTCACTAGGCAAAGATGAACTTGGCTAAAGCGAAATCTTTACCAACACCCATTTCGAGAAATAGATATGCGAGAAATATTCAGCTCGAAATGTCACATGTGCATATTCTTAGTCTATATAGTAAACCGACTTTTGTCTCAGGATAGAAGATAGAGTAGATAGACTTTTTAGTGATAGATAAGTTCAAGTCTCTACATACCTTTTAGTCGATGAAGATCCACTGGTTCCTTGAGTAGTCCTTCGTCTTGTATGGAGTTCTTGAGCTCAACTACACTTTCTATCCTAGTCCGAGACCTTAGATATAGTAGACTAGAAATCAAGACTATATAGTTTTGATCACTAAGATTGACAAACATGCTTGAGATAGCAACACATGCAAGTTTGACCGAGCAGTTCTCTAACAATTTCCATTCCATGGGATCAGGCCGTGGATTCGACCATGAAATAGGAGCAATTGTTATTTCCATTCCATGGGATCAGGCCGTGGATTCGACCATGGAATAATAGCAATAGTAGATCATTCTGGGAATTCAGTGGTGAATATCACGACATAAGTAATCTATATTCATAAAAGATATTATCTAGTTAATGTGTCATATCTATTCTGAATGGTGCATAGTCAGGTAGTCACGGTGGTGTATACGACCTGAAGGCGTTGATGTTCTCAATCTATGGAGAACCGCCTGAATCTATGCATAGTCTCTCCATATAATCATGGAATGGTGAAGTCTCACTGATGTCCTGAAGGTGTCTGTTGCCCAACTATTCTTCTATATGGAGGTGGGTCTCTCTCCTGCAGTCAGGGATAGTGAGTATCACCGACGGCCTGAAGGCATTATGTTCTCAATCTTCGGAGAACCTCCCAGCTGCATAGAGGTCACAATGAAATATCAGGGATCGAATGCTTGGTTGGTAGAGGCCTTTCGAAAACATATTCATCATGGCTTCGTAAAATATGAATTGGTGCATGCTTGAAAACCATGTCAAAACATGCCTCATGATTTTACGGTTTTGCCTTTTGTTGAAAATCCACCATCTACATTAAGTCCCCTGCATAGTGGGGAATAGTCATGTTCTGCAGTATGCATTAAATGGTGATTTTCAGTCGACGAGATCTGGTTGAACTCAGTCTACAAAGGTAATTTCAGAGTCCTCAATTTACCCCAGTAAGACCATGTATGAGTAAATGTGGCTGAGAATTGTGATAGTAAGGTAGAGTGTCATCTCATGAGCACGGAGAGATGAGGCACTTCTGATTTGGGAGTTTAGAAGTTTAGTTATGGTCGATTTAGGATTTGCGGGGCCGAGCGCAAAAAGGAAACTCGTGTTTATTAGGTTTTGGAAATAAACTTGATATAAAAGGGAATAACCTTAAAATTCCTTTTAATTTTTAGTCTACCAAGCTTCTCCTCACCATCACTCCACGAGCAGAAGCAGGAAAACTCGTTGAAGTCAGCAACACCGCCGCCTGTTCAATCACCGTCGGCCGTCCGGCGCCAACAGGTGAGTTCGTGAAATATTTTTATTTATTTTTTTGCAATAGGGTTTATGATTGATGATTGTTCACAAAACCCAAAATCCCATGTTACATGTGTATGCGTAGGATTTACAAAGGATTTTTTAGAAAACATATGTATATGCACGTTTGTTCGTTAGTTGGAGAAACGAGCAAAAATCCCTAATATGAAAGAGATATGTTAATTTTTGAATAGACATGGTCTAGTTGTAGTAGAAAAAGTTTTGTTTATTAGGTTTCATGAAAACCCAAGTTCGTTTTTTGAAAGTATGAACTTTCCAGATACTTTTATAAACGTAATTTGTTCGTAAAAGTAGTAAATAATAATCCTTAGAGTTATAGGAATTTTGAAAATACCTAGAGTTCATATTGAAATTTTATTTGAGAACTCTCTAAGTTTTATTTGAAATATGGAGAACTCTACAAAAATAGAAAAGTCCTTGGTTCCATAGAAGAATGCTCGGTTGAGCAAAAAGTTTTTTTTTGTAATTTACGTGAGTTATTAACTCACGAATTTAAAAAAAAAAGTGCGTGACTTATTCACGCCTTATTAAATAAAAATTTGGTTTTTGAAAACACGTAATTTATGAGTTTGGTGAATTCACAGTGTATGCGTGAATTCAGTGTGATTTTATAGCGTATGTATACATAAGATCAGCGAGTGCTCACATAGAGGGTTATGTGAATTACTCATTATTTATCAAAAAGTCAATGTAGACTCTTGAATGATATGTCTTATGCTCGATTTTGCAGGTTTGAAAGAACGAGCAAGTTTTGGAGGTTTTACGTTGTTATCACTAAGTTCGTAAAATCGTAAAAAGGTGAGAATTGAGGAATACCATTTTTGTAGACGTCGATTGTCATATTTGGTTTAATTCCATTGTGTTGATGAATTCATGTATGGATGTTGCAGCAATTTTGCAAAATGTTTGAATCCCGTAGTGCTTTTGAAGATGATGTTTCTTCAAGAGAAGATGTTTCCTCAAGAGAGGATGTTTCCACAGATGCCTCTTCTAGAGATGATGATTCCTCCATAAACGATGATACTAAGGTTTCCCAGGAGAAGAAGGAAAGTTCCAAGACTAAGAACATTCCAACTGCTGAGGACAAATTCTTCGTGTACCTGTATAGGCCTGAAAAGCGTCCTTTAGGATATTCGTTTCGGTTGATGATAAATCCTAGATGCACTGCCCAGAACAAGTTGGTGTTTCCCCGAGCTGTGGTTCGATTTTTTTTGCAAGGGAATTATTTCGCAGCTTCTCAGGTGGAGTTGAAGCTTTCTCGGAGACCTCTGATGCATTTCTCTGGATGGGCAAGGCACATGTTAGGCCATAGCCGTGTGAGGGCCATATTGGATAGTGCTCAGGTGACACGAGCCATTCAAGTTGTTGGAGATTTGATAATCAATCATGATATACCAGGTATGATATCCCTGCTCACCCGTTGGTGTGTCCCTACTCACATATTTATATGCAGATGGGGGATAATTCACCATTACTCTGGAAGATGTAGTTGCTTTGTTGCACCTTCCAATTACTGGTAATTTTCCTGAAAAACTCTCGACAGAGGAGAAGGATATATTTGACATGTTAGAAGCCAAGATGCACGAATTCTATGAGTCACCTGCATCTTGCTATGCCCGATGGTTATCACACTGGTGGCCAAGATATAGAACTCCTGAAGGACCGGTTGATGGCGTTTTGACAATTGCGGATTTCTTGTGTCTGTGGCTCTCACGGGATATCTTCGAAGATTGTGGACACTTGCTGAAGATGTTTGTGATTTGCTTTGCCATTAAGATGGCCAAAGGTGAGAAAATTCCCATTGGCAGTCTATTTTTGGGTTCTTTGTTCGCCAACTTGGACTCTCTAGTCGTGGACTCCAGTATTTCTGATGGCTTCATGAAGATTGAGACGTATGATAATACCATGTTTCTCCAAGCCTTGATGTGGGAGCACCTTGAGAGTTATGCCCAAATTCCCCATAGCATTTTTCAAGGACGCAGGGTCAACACTCTTCATTCCCTTCTTGAGGAGAATAATGCTAAGATCATGCGCTGGTCTAGAAAGCAACCACAATACAAGATATGCATTACTGACATTTTGGACATTGAGTCTGAGTTCAACTTTTTCCCCTGGGTGTCGGTTCCTTCTATTCTCTCACAGTTGATCACTTTCAATACTACTGATGAGAATATCACGTTGAGTACTGGTGTTGGTCTGAGTGATGGAGAGAAATCTTTCATCTTGAGTTGTACTCCTGGTTTCTTGCTATCAATAATGAACGAAGGATTCCAGGTAGAAGAGTACAACATTGACAGAGCCTCTAGACAGATGGGACTTGACCAGTGCATTCCGGGTCATCAAATGAACAAGCCATAGATTGAGTACTTGAAGGCTCATTTAGACTGCACCCGCTTGGAAGGAAATGAATACTTGTTCCCATGTTCTGACCGGGAAACCTTCGCAACTCCTGGTTATATAGGCTTTTGGCGTCAGCAACTCGAGCATGTATATGCGTTTGTGAAAAAGCGGGGGTTTAACAACCTCACCCAATATTTCGATTAGAAATATGTATGGACAACTCCGAGTTGTTTTCTAGAGAATCAACTTAACTCAATCAATTGAAAATACTCAAGGAGTTATTATCTCAATCTCTCGATTTGATTTACTCAAGCAAATATGGTTCGCGAGTCTAATCAAAGAGAGATAACTTGGATGGTACCAAAGACCAATATCCAAGTGTCAACCGATTTAAATCAACAACCAATAGGTCGAATATTCTAATCGATTGAAAAACGCACAACCTGTATTATTTCAATTATATAAAAATATAATGCGGAAAAGAAATAACACAGACACCAGAATTTTATTAATTGGGAAACCACAAATGCAGAAAAACCCAGGGACCTAGTCCAGATTAAACATATACTGTATTAAGCCGCTACAGACACTAGCCTACTCCAAATTAACTTCACTCTGGACTGTAGTTGAACCCCAATTAATCTCACACTGATCCAAGGTACAGTTATGCTCCTACGCCTCTGATCACAGCAGGATACTGCGCACTTGATTCCCTTAGATGATCTCACCCACAACCAAGAGTTGCTACGACCCAAAGTCGAAGATTTTAGCAAACAAATCTGTCTCACACAGAAAAGTCTACAAGATAGATAAATTCGTCTCCCACGAATAAACCTATGAGTTTTGTTCCGTCTTTTGATAAATCAAGGTGAATAGGAACCAATCAATAAAACCAGACATATATTCCCAAAGAAAAGCTCAGTTTTATCAATTACCTCACAATAGTCTTAATCGACGCAGAGAAAAAAGATATTGTGGAATTACAAACGATGAGACGAAGATGTTTGTGATTAATTTTATATCTTGCCTATCGGATATAGAAATCTCAAGCCAAATATTACAATTGTACTCGTACGATGAAAATAGCAAGATCAGATCACACAACTACAAGAAAAGTAGTATCGGTATGGCTTCACGATCCCAGTGAATTCTTTAAGTCGTTAACATGGTTTTTGAAGAAAAAAACCAAAGGTTAAAGGAGAATCGACTCTAGCTTAGCAAACTAGTATCACACAGAATGTGTGGGGATTAGGTTTCCCAGTTGCTAGAGTTCACCCTTATATAGTCTTTCAAATCAGGGTTTGCAATCAATGTTATCTTAGTAACAAAGAATTCAATATTCACCGTTAGATGAAAACCTGATTAGATACATGCTAATATCTCTCAACCTATAGATCGAAAACTTAGGTTTCCATACACACATGTACTTGACGATTTTGGGTTTGTGTAACCTTACCCAAATGTGTACAATAGTTGGTTCAATATTAGTCAACCAAATGGTTAGCCAAATGATAACTTTCATATCAACCATATTTTTCTTCAACATAACTAGTCCAAATGACTCAAATGAACTAGTTAGAGAGTTGTTCAATTGCTATGAGATCTTATGTACTACACAAGACATAATTGAAGACAAAATGATGTGATTCACTCGAATCGATTCATGAACTATAAAGCCACGGTTTGCAATAACATTCCTTAGATAATTTAAATAAGTTCATGAATATCGTTTTTAGACATAACCACTCAAGTTCGCGGACTCACATAACGGATTGGAGTTCACAAACTCCAACAGAAATTCTAGGGTTCGATAACTTCTGTCAGTTCGCGGACTGAAACCGAGCTACAACTCCAGCAGAAATTCTAGGGTTCCAGAACTACGTACGTTCGCGGACTAGGTTGACTGCTCAAGTTCCGGTTTTCACTTGATCAACAAAGTTCGCAAACTTCGGTTCAAGTGCTAAGTACTTATACATATATGTGTTACCACAATAATGTTTATATCCCCCAATGGTTATATTGTCTAAACTCTCATTTTAATCATTGAAACATTCTCAGAGGATGTTATATAGTTGTTATTCACAAACTAGTTTTCGTCAGAGAAATTTCAAAAGTGATTGAAACATAACATGACTTTCGTCACTAGGAAAGATGAACTTGGCGAAAGCGAAAGCTTTACCAACACACATTTCGAGAAATAGATAAGCGAGATATACTCAGCTCGAAATGTCACATGTGCATATCTTTAGTCTATATAGTAAAATGACTTTTGTCTCAATATAGGAGATAGAGTAGATAGACTTTTGAGTGATAGATAAGTTCAAGTCTCCACATACCTTTTAGTCGATGAAGATCCACTGGTTCCTTGAGTAGTCATTTTTCTTGTATGATGATTGCCATTGAGTTCTTGAGCTCAACTACACTTTATATCCTAGTCCGAGACCTTATCTATACTAGATTAGAAATCAAGACTTGATAGTTTTGATCACTAACATTGACAAACATGCTTGAGATAGCAACGCATGCGATTTCAGCCGAGCAGTGCTCTAGCACTCTCCCCCTTTGTCAATTTTAGTGGAAAAACTATTAATACATATGGAATACCAAAAATATATAAATAAACTTTGTAGCTCCTATTCCACATGTCTAATCCTCAATAATACTCGAAATCTTCGTCATTTCCAAGTAGTCCAATGATCCCAAAGGTTGTAAGTTTAGCATCATCGTTATTGAAAATCCGTAGCTATAACAATGAGAAAAGCATCGGTTCTCAATCATTGTTATACAATGTCATAATATTATTACACAGTGTCAAATTCCAATTACATCACAACTTCAACAACAATACTATGGTGATACTTCACCCCCCCTTAGTCAATACTCCATCTCACATGGAAACCACTTCCCCTTACATAATGATCCGAAAACCATATGTATTTGTAGTGTGAACTACAGTTAATTCTCCCCATTTTTGTCAATAAAATTGGCAAAGGTACAAGAACAGGATCTTAATGAAATTTCAGTAAGAGACATTTCATGACCAAAGGTAAATATGTATCATCTTGTTTAGATGCAATCATAAATCCAAAGCTAAATGCATTCATCAAGGAGTTTATAAAGACGCAAGATAACCCCTATAATATTCCACAGCCGCACTCCCTACAAAGATTTGGAAATTAAGCACAAGTTCAAAGGAACTCTCCCCCATAAAATGTCATTCCCTAAGGAACAACAAGAGCGAAATTAATTTCAAAAGAAAAGAAGGATTTCTTTAGACTCAACAAATTACATACAAGTATGAATTTGGAATCCAACTAGAAATATTCAATCAAATTAACCACATCGAACCAAGATTAATTTGACTAAATATGCTCAACACAAGTAAACTTATGGAGACTTAAAAAATTAATTAAATTAATCACAAGAGTAATTGTAAATAATCAAATTACATACTCAACCAAACTAATTACAAGAGTAATCGATTTAATTGGCCACACTCGACATAAGAAGAATTTACGGAGTGCTAACTAAATAACCATAATAGATGATTGATTTAGTTTATCTGGTCTCAACACAAGAGATTATGGCACCCCGACTAATATTATCATAACATGACAACCTTAACCGTACATGTACTCAACATAAGAAAACTTATGGAATACAAACTGAATAACCACACAAGTTGATTAATTTAGTTCTTAATGCTCAACATATAACATCTCATGGAACAACCAACCATGCCAATAAGAAATCGACTTAGTCGTATCGTTCTCAACATGAGATACACAATGGAGCCTTCACGGTAATACATAAAAAATGGATCAATAAGACTTTATACCGTGGATAATACAAGGATTCATTCTATGTTTCCATAACCATTTGCACAATGACACACAATAGACATAATCCTTGAATCACAAAAGATTTTAACCTATCTTTCATCAATAATTGACAATATAGGCTTAACTTTTGTGTTTGTCAAAAGTCTATTCATCCTTTTATCAATATATGCATATCAATTCACGAACGACTTTACTTTTGACAAAATATGGGACAATCAAGTTCACAGACATAAACACACATATCCCATCAAAATATTGCAATATATAAAATTATAAAGATTAATACTGCAACCATCATCTTCCAAACAAACTTAGAATTTTTAAACCAAAAAATCTAAAAACAAGAAGAATATGAAAACATTGGATAGCTATGTGTAATCACAATAATGGCTATTGCAAAATACTATTATTCTTCTAAATAAAATAAGAACCATAGAATATTTACTAGACATTAATACCTTTGAAGAATTCATTATCGTCCCCGAACTCCTTGTCGTCAACAGCCATGGGAACATAAGGTTCATTGAGGAAGCAGTTTATATCGATGAACCTTCTTGGTTGCTATTGTTGAACTAGGTACTTCTGAATCTCATGAGTCTTATACACAAAAGCCTTTATTTGTTGAATCTCCTTTCGCAGCTCCTTCAACACATCAAGAACATCATAAAACTTCTGAGAATTTGAAGGAACAGCTCTTGGCTTCCTCATATTCCTTCTTTTTATTTTCAAGGTTGGAGGCAATGGAGATTTTTCTTTTTCCTTCATGATTGATGGATTAACAATCGCATTACCTTCTTTTCCATCGTAAGACATCATTCTTGGAGCGCCCATCAAGGAATGGGTTTGTGAGAGGAATTCACAATTGGCTCAACAAGTAGTTTAGAGATAAAAAAAAAGGTTTTAGAGAAGGAAAACGAATGTAGGGTTTGAAACCTAAAATAGGTTCGTAAACGATCAACTCTTATCCCTATCAAGATTAAAGTTGTCGATAATACCCTTTTTTTTTGTTTGATAGACAAAAATAAGACAAAACTAAGAAAAGAAGAAACAAGACTTTTCCTAAAGCCTGAGAGGTACAAAATCATTGTCTCTTTTGATCAGGCACATGAGACAATATTTTAGACACAACACAATTAAGTTGTGCTGTGGTGAACAACAACTTTTCCACCAATTTACTCTTGAGAGGAATCCACAGACCTCTGTCTATCAAACCGGTTTGACCATATTTTATTTTCAAATGGTCTTGATTTTTCCTTGGAAACTATTTTCTTAGACGAAGATAAAATCTTACATACCTCTGCGGTCTTCTGAGCAATTTTGAGCTTTCTTGCTAAATGATTTGTTATTCGTTGAAGTTTGTTGACGTGTCTTTGTTTGTGTTTTAACTTATAGCACCTTGAGATTCATGTCCTTTTAATGAACAATATGAGAACGTCACACTTGGATAATAATCAGGATTCTGAATTGTGTACGCGGCTATATACAAAGTGGATCCTGAGACATTATAAACAATGTTTCCAAGAAAAGGGTCAACTTCTTCTTCCAGAATGGTTGGATTATCTTCTGAAAGAATATCAAAATTGATATGTGTATTGCTACAATTATCAAAATCAATATTTTCACCAAGAAGTGCAACAATTGATTTCTCGTCTTCATTAGAGTCGTAGCTGTCAGATATTTCATCAAGAGTTGCTGCAAGACCTTTGTTTCCAGTGTATTTCTACGATTTGGACACTCGTTTGAAAAATGACTAAATCCCTTACACTTAAAGCACCGAGGCATATGCTCCTCATTAGTCTCATCAATATCCATGTTTTTAGGAGGAACACAATTATGAGGTTTGACTGATGCCTTAGGCTTATATCTGGAGAATCGTTTACTTCTATTCAATAGAAGATCCCTAATCTGTCTTGTGATCATCGAGACTGATTTGTCAAGATATTCATCTGAGGAATCTATCTCAGAGTGATCATCTTCAGATATATACACTTTTTTACTTTTATCAAGTAATTTAGTGTCCTTTAGTGCTTTGAACGCAACATCCTTAGATTTGGATGAATGTTCATGATCAAAGATATTAAGCTTTCCAACCAACGTGTTTCTAGAGAGATTATCTAGGTTATTTCCCTCAATGATGGCATGCTTCTTTGCATCGTTTTTAGATGGCAGTGATCTGAGAATTTTCTTCATAATGTCCTTTTCAGGAATAGTCTTACCCAATGCAAAAGATGCATCAACAATTTCAGACACTTTGTGATTAAACTCATCAAATGTTTCTTCATCTACCATACGAAGGTTTTCCCAATCGAAACTAAGGTTTTGAAGCCTAGCTTCCTTTTCACTGGTGTTTCATTCAAATACAGTTGCTAAAATATCCCAAGCTTCTTGCAACTTGGGGTAATAGCATGTATAATTGCATTCAAACCGTCAGAGTTTTTCCTTGCATCAAGAATCTCTGCAGGAGTGTATTCCGCAATATTCTTTGGAACATTTACATCTTTAACTGCATCAACGGGGGTATTATTTCCATTAACAACATATACTCATGATTGGAAATCACGTGCTTAAAGAAAAGTGCGCATAGAAATTTTCCACCATATGTAATTAGTGCCATCGAAGACTGGTAGTACGTTTATTGAGATAACACCTCTGTCCATAGACTTATATCGCTACAAACACAGACTTGTAAGGTTCTAAGTGTGTTTGCCTGCTCTAATACAAATTGAAAAAGCGGGGGTCTAACAACCTCACCCAATATTTCGATTAGCAATCTGTATGGACAACTCCGAGTTGTTTTCAAGAGAATCAACTAGACTCAATCAATAGAAAATACTCAAGGAGTTATTATCTCAATATCTCGATTTGATTTACTCAAGCATGATTCGCGAGTCTAATCAAAGGGAGATAACTTGGATGGTACCAAAGACCGATATCCAAGTATCAATCGATTTAAATCAACAACCAATAGGTCAGATATTCTAATCGATTGAACAATGCACAACCTGTATTATTTCAATTATATAAAAATATAATGCGGAAAAGAAATAACACAGACACCAGAATTTTGTTAACGAGGAAACCGCAAATGCAGAAAAACCCAGGTACCTAGTCCAAATTAAACATACATTGTATTAAGCCGCTATAGACACTAGCCTACTCCAAATTAATCTCACACTGATCCAAGGTACAGTTATACTCCTACGCCTCTGATCCCAGTAGGATACTGTGCACTTGATTCCCTTAGATGATCTCACCCACAACCAAGAGTTGCTACGACCCAAAGTCGAAGACTTTAACAAATAAATCTGTCTCACACAGAAAAGTCTACAAGATAGATAAATTCGTTTCCCACGAATAAACCTATGAGTTTTTTTCCGTCTTTTGATAAATCAAGGTGAACATGAACCAATCAATAAAACCACACTTATATTCCAAAACAACAGCTTAGTTTTATGAATCACCTCACAATATTCTTAATCGACGCAGCAAAAAAAGATAATGTGGAATCACAAACGATGAGATGAAGATGTTTGTGATTACTTTTATATCTTGCCTATCGGAGATAGAAATCTCAAGCCAATTATTACAATTGTACTTGTACGATAGAAACATCAAGATTAGATCACACAACTACAAGAAAAGTAGTATCGGCATGGCTTCACAATCCCAATGAAGTCTTTAATTCGTTAACCTGGTTTTAGAAGAAGAAAACCAAAGGTTAAAGGAGAATCAACTCTAGCTTAGCAAACTAGTATCACAAAGAATGTGTGGGGATTAGGTTTCCCAGTTGCTAGAGTTCTCCCTTATATAGTCTTTCAAATCAGGGTTTGCAATCAATGTTAGCTTAGTAACAAAGCATTCAATATTCACCATTAGATAAAAACCTAATTAGACACAAGCTAATATCTCTCAACCGTTAGATCAAAAACTTAGCTTGCCATACACACATGTACTTGACGATTTTGGGTTTGTGTAACCATACCCAAATATGTAAAATAGTTGGTTCTATATTAGTCAACCAAATGGTTAGCCAAATGATAACTTTCATATCAACCATATTCTTCTTCACCATAACTAGTCCAAATGACTCAAATGAACTAGTTAGAGAGTTGTTCAATTGATATGAGATCTTATGTACTACACAAGACACAATTGAAGAAAAAACGATGTGATTCACTCGAATAGATTCAAGAACTATAAATCCACGGTTTGCAATAACATTCCTTAGATAATTTAAATAAGTTCATAACATCGTTTTTAGACATAACAACTCAAGTTCGCAGACTGGGTTCGTGGACTCACATAACCGGTTGGAGTTCACAAACTCCAGCAGAAATTCTCGGGTTCGAGAACTTCCTTCAGTTCGCGAACTGAGTTTGCGGACTGAAACTGAGCCACAACTCCAGCAGAAATTCTCGGGTTCGATAACTACGCACGTTTACGGACTGCGTTCGCGGACTGGGTTGACTGCTCAAGTTCCGGTTTTCACTTGATCAAAAAAGTTTACAAACTTTGGTTCAAGTGTTAAGGACTTATACATATATGTGTTACCACAATAAAGTTTATATCCCCCAATGGTTATATTGTCTAAACTCTCATTTCAATCATTGAAACATTCTCAGAGGATGTCATATAGTTGTTATTCATAAATTAGTTTTCGTCAGAGCAATTTCCAAAGTGATTGAAACATAACATGACTTTCATCACTAGGAAAAGATGAACTTGGCTAAACCGAAAGCTTTACCAACATAAATTTCGAGAAATAGATAAGCGAGATATACTCAGCTCAAAATATCACATGTGCATATCTTTAGTCTATATAGTAAAACGACTTTTGTCTCAAGATATGAGATAGAGTAGATAGACTTTTGAGTGATAGATAAGTTCAAGTCTCTACATACCTTTTAGTCGATGAAGATCCACTGGTTCCTTGATTATTCCTTCGTCTTGTATGATGATTACCATGGAGTTCTTGAGCTCAACTACACTTTATATCCTAGTCCGAGACCTTAGCTATAGTAGATTAGAAATCAAGATTTTATAGTTTTGATCACTAACATTGGCAAACATGCTTGAGATAGCAACGCATGCGAGTTCGACCGAGCATTGCTCTAACAGTTTGTAACAGATGTTCAGTCCCCTGTACGAGAGTTCTCTCCTCTTGATGTGGTGTCCGGTCGACCCAGGTCGAAGTATCTCCCTGGTAGTGATATGAGGAAGACATCTCCAAATGCATCACAAGTAAGTGCTTCTTCTTATGATTTCGGCTGAAGTATGCCAATCGTATTGCTTTTCTTGTGATAGGGTGGTCATGTTGTGAGACCTAAAATTGATGTAAACTCTTCAATCTTTCAAGAAAGTCCCCAGGGAGGAGAAGGCAGAAGTAATACAACACATAGGATGATACCGAACAGAATACAGTCTCATGCCGCTTCTTTGGTGAGTTGCTCGTGCTTTTCTTCATTGTTGAAATTTTCTCATCCATGTAATTAGGATTTAAAAGAGTATTCCTCATCCATTTCAGAATTTTTCCCCATCGGTTATTGATGGTCTCCGATTTTCTCTTGGTCGAACAATTCAGGATTCCAGCACTGAGGAGGTTGACGTAAGTTTCCCCTTTTGCACTTGATAATTATAATGCGCCTTTGGACGAATGAGTGACAATTGTTGTTGATGTGGATAGGAGGAAATCACCATGGATAAGGAGCATATTGATGAGGCACATTCCTCTTTGAGTCATGAGAATATGGAGAGCTCTCGAAATCCCGAACCGAACGAAAATACGGAGAGTTCTCCGAGTGAAGATAACAGAATTTCCAATGGAGGTTCCAACATTGCCGAGTCCTCAAATGGTTTAGAGGATCCCCTAGTAAGTATTTCTCCTGTAGCCTCTTCATAGAAGTATGATATTGCTGATTTATGCATGAATGTATGAGAACCCGTATGAATATACGAGTAATTTTTCCGAAATACATCATCAGAAAATTTCAGACTTCAGATTTTATCAAAAATGTTGTAGAATCCTTTCCCGGAGTCGGATTTTCGATGTAGGCATATGTATCGTCAAGCCAAGGAAATTTCCAAGATTTAGCAAAGAAGCTTTTCGAATTTTGAACATGTTTAGGGCCTGAAAAACGCGAAACAGTAAACGTTCAGGAGATATTCAGAACTTTTCCAGATCGCACGTTGTGTGATGTTTTGGTTCATCCAATTGTCATGAAATCTTGACATGTTGTAGAGTACTTCCATACGAAGAGAATGGTATATAACCCATCTCTAGATTCCTCACCATTTGCCCCCAGTTCGTCATTGAACATAGGGCAGTGTAAATTTTCTTCAGCCGAGTTTCTTTGAAAACGTGTTTCATGACTTTGATACTTCTTGCACATGTCATAAACACATAATAAGGAACTTAGATGATGTAAGTTCACTTACTTTCTTAATCTTATGATTGCATTGGATTTCCACACCTGAACCATCCCAATCCCATGTAATCTTCATATTAGGTACCGAACGACGAAGTTGGGAATCATGGATCCAATAATGATAGCTTGGGAAGTCCTGGAATTATAGGTGATGAAACTCCTATACCTGCACCTCCAGGTTATGGAGTGATGGTTTTTTATGCAGGGGAGGTGGTGGAAGCCCCAATTGAGCCTCAGATGGTGGAACCCGAATCGAGAATAACAGAAATTGCTTCGTCTGAAGCGGTCTCCATGATCGTTGATGCTGCTCCAGTAGTTAAGAGGCGTATGATAGTGCATGAGTATCCCAATGCAGGGATTTCTTTTGATCCTCACTTTGGTGAGTTACTCCCATACCACCAGTTACTTGTTGGTTTTAGTGTTCCCATCAGATATGCTGTTATGTATGAGAAACTGTGGAAAATGTATGGACACATCATGGTTACTCAGGATTAGGCCTGTCAATGGAAGAATATCCGTCGGATATCCGATATCCGATAATATCCTATAGGATATCAAAATCAGATATCGATACCGATAGGTTAAGCTATCGGATATCCGATAAATATCCGATAATATCCGGTTATACCAAAAAAATCTTAAAAACCCTTGTAAAACATTTTCATAATTGACACTTATCGTATATTTATCCGACAATATCCGATAATATCCGATATTATACTCGATATTATCGGATATCGAATCCCAAACTTATCAACCTGAACATTAAAAGAAAATCAGCCATCAATTAGTAGGGGAAATAAGGGTTTGGAAAAATTACAATTACGTCCTTAACATATCGGATATCTAAACAAACGGATATAGCTTATTCCGATTCCTATATGTTAAGGAATAAATATCCGATAACATATTATATCCGATATCCGATACAACGGATAAAATCCTATAGGATATCGAATAATCGGAAACGGATCCCGGATATTGGACAAATATTGACAGGCCTACTCAGGATCCAGAGCGGAGTTATTTCTTGACAAAGAAATTGGAAGCCATCTTGCGTGTTATACATGATATCTGTATCACTCCCAGAAATTTTGTTACCCGAGATGTACTCTTTGATTGGGAGTACAACTTGAAGAATACTGAAGAACTTGGATTCAATCTGAAGTGGCTTCGTCAAAGGCTTGAAGCTATCAGGAAAACAGTAGAGGGTGGTGCTCATTTTCCTGATAGTGACACTGTGACGAAGAAGATGAACGAAGTTGCTGAACTGCCAAGAAGATGGAGTTGGATAAAGCGGCTTTGAAAGCTTTGGAAGATGCGGAGAAGCATAAATCATTCTTTGATGGATTTTTTTTAGTTTCCTTTCCATAATCTCATGAACATTGAACTTCTGAGAGAGATGTGAGATTTTATTTGGGTTTTGATTTTTGATAGGTTTTGAATTTATGAGTGACTGAGGATTTTCTATTGATTTTGGATTTGATAGAGATTTTCTTAAATAAAGAAATTTGATAGATTGCTGAATTTTCAAATGCTGAGTGCAAGTATGAATATGTTACAATTAAAAGAAAATCCTAAAGTGCAAACGTCAGATGTTTTGAGATCTTGCCTTGGACATAAAACATCCAATGTTGAATGCTTCATGCGTCGAGAACCTTGAGTTAATTCTCGTGAATCACACGTACAACCATTTTTCCTTTGATATCAGCTAATTTGTAGTATCCTCCAGCAACTGACTTAGCAACCATGAAAGGTCCTTCCCATTTAGAACCCTTTGTAGAATGCAGATTGCGCCTGGTTGACTTAAGAACCAAATCCCCTTCATGAAACTTGTTAGGCTTGGTTGCGCGTGCCCTGAATATCTTCTGCTGGTTTGGAATCACCCGTGGATTCCATGCTGGTGAAGATTTCCAATTCTGTGGCACATGTGGACACTCATGCAAAAGAAAATTTGGCGGGTATCGCTTGTCAAACTGATCCAAGTCTTCAACGATAAACCTTTCAATATGGTGCATAGTCAGAAGAGGTTCCAACTATGCAGTGTAGTATTGCTGAGGCGAGATTGTCCACTCATAGCATTTGATGACATGTAGGTTTTGAGCGAGACCCCAAATTAGGGTAGCATATTTGAAAGTAGGTAACACATATGCATCATAAGGAATAAGACTTGCCTGAGTGCGAAACCTCCTGACGAATTCGTTAGGGCTTTCTCCAGGCTTTAGCGTGAGTCCCATCAGAGTTTCGACCTTTTCTAAATGCTCGAAAGGCTGGTCATCTTCTGAGTTAGATCTTTCTTGGGTGGAGAAGTGTGAAACTAAAGGTGAAGATACCACAACAATTTTTCCATCATGAATCCACGCTCTTCCAAGAACCATGTCGTATCTAGGATCCTCACTAATTATTAAGAATTTAGTTTCTGTCCAGGTTGAATCACTTCTTATGTTAAGAATGATGTAACCATAAGCATCCCTGGAGATTCCTTCATGATCTCTGATTGAGACTGGAGAGTGAGTTGCTTCTTGACGAGTGATGCCAGCAGCTTTGAGGGTTTTCATAGGGATGATGTTTACAACAGTGCCAACGTCGACTAATGCTCGTCTGAATTCGTTCCCCTTGAGATGTACCATGGTGAGAAGTCTCCAGTCGTACATCTCTTTGTCTGTCACAGGTAGTTCAGGGACTGTTTCCTGAATTTTCAGTCGTTTTCCTGACACGACATCGTTTAGCGCAGCAAACATGTCATCTCTTTGGGCCCTTTACAAGTACAACAACTCACATACGTGCTCCATTAAAGACTGAACTACTTCCTTGACCGGATGCTCAGAGGGTGCGAATGTTCTGATCGGGAAGGATTTATGTGTACTCCTTCAGTCCCCAGTTCTCTTGAGTTGGCATTTTCTTTGAAGATGCGCTTCAAATTTTTGCAGTCACGGGTTGGATGACTGACATACCTATGTAAGTGGAAATAGCGTGCATCTTCAATTTGCTCCGCGATTGGTTCCTTTTTGATAGGAGGTAGCTTGATTGCACCATCTTGGATCCAGACTTCCAGTAGTTCAATCACTTCTTCAATGGGAAATAGGAAATCAGGAACTTTCTCATCATTCTGTTGTGATTGTGCATTTCTGGTTTGATTGTCCTTCCTTGGAGCTTTTGGAGGGCGAGACGTTGGAGAAGCGTTTTTGTGTTGCTGTGATTCGTATTTTCTCTTGATTCCTTCATCAACATTCATGGAAGCTTCAACATTGTACTACTTGTTGATCAGGCCCCAAGCACTGCTGCTTCAAGTGTCTTTCGATTCCTCCATTTTGACAGTTTTCGTTCTTTCTAGCAAGGCGGGAGTAGTAGTTGCCGATCGCTTGGCTACTTCGTGAAGTTCCGAAAAGGTATGGAAGCGAAGATTCTCCAACAAAGCTCTATAAACAGGGATCATCCCATTGATGCACAAGTCCACCAGTTGTTGTTCAGTAACATTTGGATCATGACAATCCAGAGCTTGTATCATGAACCTCTTCACGTAATCGTTGGGGTTTTCAGTAGTCTTCTGAGTCATCCTCCCCAAGTCAGAAAGGGTAATTTGCTCAGAAACAAATAAGTATTTCCTATAGAAAGCATTAATCATTTCTCCCCAATTAGCAATGCTTCCTGGTGCGATGTTATTGTACCAAGTGTATGCACGACCCGTCAGGGATTTTGAAAACTCTTTCAAGCGGACAACATGGTTGTGTTCATGTTCTCTTAATGTTTCCATAAATAGAGAAACGTGTTCTCGAGAATTTACTGTTCTGTTTTACAGTGTGAACGTTGGAGAGGTGTATCCTTTTGGGAGAAGGGATCCTCTGCGTGGCTGCAGGATACGGAGGTTGATGACGGTGCACGGTCGATATATGACCTCTTCCTCGATTCTCCATAAAGCGCTCCAAGTTTTCACGGGTGATGAAGCCGGCGGGTTGAGGCTCTGCGGATTTGCGGGTTTCATCGTCATCAGGAACAAGAATAACTTCAAGGTCCATTGGGGACATTTCCTTGTATTTCCACTTATCTTGAGTTTTGTCTGACATCTTGTCAGTGAGAGTTTTGAAATAGTTGGATAGTTCTTTCTGAGTAGAAACCATGTCAGTTTGATTCTTGGCGAGAACTTCCTGGACCTTCATGAGATCGCCTATGGTAGGAGGATTTTCTCTAATTTCTTCTGGATGCCGCCCGAAAAGAGGATGATCTTCAATATTGGTGTAAGGAGGAGTAATGTCACCACCATCATTAGAGTGGGAATTGTTTCCGGAGTACCACCAGTATTGTTGCTGGTACTAGCATTGTTGGTGTTGGGATGTGTAACTAAACCTGACCTAAGATCGACCATCTTTGCGAGAATGAGAGATTGCAACCGAGAGATTAATCTCCCACTGTGGTCGCCAATCTGTGGATGGGGAAAAACGTGTCACCGGTTTTTCGAGAAAGTGGAGAGTCGAGCGAGCTGTCGAGATTCCTCAGCCGGGCAAGATGTTAATCCTCACAGATGCACCACTGCAAAAGGGGTGCTTAGATTCGGGAATCAATCTGTATGACTCCGGCCTAAACCAAGACAATGGCCATTCCAGAATCAATTCGGTCGCAAAGAGGGAGATGGGTTGAACTGTAGGAGGGAAGCTAAGAATTGCGTGGGATCAGTGATGATCGAGGATTGTGGGTGTGTTGAAGGTTTCTACAGTATTGGTGAACTGTTGAGTTCTGATAAATTCTGAGTGATTGATGAATTCTTGAGAGTAGTTACTCGAGAAATTCAGTGTTAGACGTGTATTTGAGTGTTCGAATGTTGATGTTCAATCACGAATTCAGAGACTTATTTATACTGTTAGAGTAGTAACACCACTGACCCCTGTAAGTGTGACGGTTTCTTGAGTGAAAGAGTGGGAAAGTGGGAGATCGTGGTAAAGTCAGTTCCACGTCGTGCAGATACTTGACCGATCGTGCACCTAATACTTTGCTAACTCCTTCAACCGTTGACACGAGTTACGCACATTTCTCGTCGTGGGATGAATCCACGTGTTGTAGACCACCAGACCAAAACCCTAAGTGATATCCCCCATTTGTGACGTGATTGATGTCTCACAAATCGTGGAGTCTGCGAGGCAGACGTGTTTAAGTTGATCAATTATTGACTGATTAAACACTGAGTCTAAGTTTGGTGAATCAAGCATGGATGGTGAATGCTCAGCGATTCATGGATAGAACATGTAGTTCTTTGGAGAGATGTCAGTATGATGAATTACTGACTAGTTGAGTGATTGAGCAAGTATTGCCGCGAATTATGAGAATTCAATGATCAACTGAGCAAGTATTGCTCAATTCACCGAATTATGGGATTTTGATGGGGAACTGAGCAAGTATTGCTCAATTCTCCAAATTTTAGGATTCGATGGGCAACTGAGCAAGTATTGCTCAATTCACCAAATACTGGAGAATTGTCGAATATTGACTAAAATTCAGGCGATTGAGCAAGAATTGCTCAGCGAATTATTTACTGGTGATGTGACCCAGTAAAATATTAATTAAAATATTGGTAGGTTACCGAATATTGTTTAATTAATTTTATATGTTGATTGATGAATCAACATAAATTTATTAATATTCGAAATTGCTCAGAATGATGGTTTCACAGAGCGTTCATTCAAAACCCTAATTTTGGACAATCCTCAGTCAATTGGAGAATTTCCGAAAATTGATTATGAGTGATAGAGGGACTGACCACATGGAATGAGGAGTGTCCATGTGATGCCTAGCGCTCGAGTGAGCATGTACCAGGGTTCTCAGTTTGAGGGTTGGTAAAAAGTGATGATTAAATGGGGAGTTCACAATTTACTGAAAATCTTGCTGGGTTCAACATTAGGTGTAAAACCTAAGTAGGAGAGATGGGACCGACCAAGAGAACCAGGGTCCGGCTCTTGGTGACCACGTGACCAAGTGTTGGTCGTTTGGAGGATTCTCCAGTTGGTTGGAGAGATCTCGGGCCCAGTATGAGCAATTGAGCAAATTAGGTCAGAATTGCGAAAACGTGTGGGACCGGCTTCGTGCAAGCCCTAGAAGCAACCTGGTCGGTCATGGAGGAATGCATGTGTTTCCATGATGTCCGTGTCTCTATACTGAGAGTTTCATTATTTTCTGATGCGCGTTTGAGCGATGTTGTGAATTTTCAGAAGAGTTTTATCTTGGCTGAGAATTCTCGACTTTTTGGTGGAATGCGCATGTATGCTCAATTCATCAATATTTTGAAAATATTAAAATAAAATATTTTAATAATCCAAAATTACCGTGAGGGGCTAGCCGGCCGCGTGACCATGTTGGCTTTTGGTTTTTCGTGATTCGAGCAATATTTGAGAAAATATGGAGAAGTCACGAAGTTTGTTTAAACCCAGGTTTTTCACGAGTTGAGGGAAATAATAATAATGAGAAATTAGGAATTGCAAGGTGTGGGACCGACCAAGATGCCCGGTCCTGCACACCTTTCCCTATTTTATTATTATTCTTCGTGAATCCTTGAAGTTATGGAGAGTCCTTGAAGATATGGACAATCCAGGAAGATATGGAGTATCCATGAAGTTTTGGAATAATAATTATAAAAATCTAAGGATTGTGAGGTGTGGGACCGGCCACGGCTTGGGAATGGCCGGCCGACTAGGTTACCCGGTCCCGCACACCTCTCCTTATTTTATAATTTATTTGGTGAATCCTCCAAGTTATGAAGAACTCTCGAGTTTTTTGCACAAATTAGGAAATTTTGCTAAGACGGAGAACTCTCCATGGGTCTATGAAAATCACGAGAAAATAAAGAAAAATAATGAGGAAGCATGGGACCGGCCACGGCTAGGGTACAACCGGCCGGCCGGTGGGCACGGTCCATGGGTGCTTCTCATTATTTTTTTATTATTATTTTATCTCTCCTATTTTGTGGAGAACTCTCCATTGTTTCATGTTTTTGGATGCTCGTTCGCGCATCCGGGTGCTCAGTCGTGCATCATTGTCGAGTACACTTGCACCATTTTTATGGGGCTTACTCACTGATGGTCCAGATGCCCAATTATTTAGTATTTATTATCAATTCATGAGATCCGGTGGAGAATAATTCATGAAACTGAGTAATAAAAGTGAATAGATGTTTCATTGTTAATTCATAGGATCAATTGCGGATTCGACTACGAATTCAGAATAATAAAACGAGCATTACCATCCCATGGGATCGTGGATTCGACCATAGAATCAGAGTAATTAAGATTTATCCATCACCATTTCATGAGACCAGTAGATTCGATCATGAAATCGGAGTAATGAGATAATATAGTTGTTTCATTGCTATCCTATGAGATCAAGCCGTGGATTCGATCATAGAATCAGAGAAATTGTTATTGCCATTCCATGGGATCAGGCCGTGGATTCGACCATGGAATAAGAGCAATTGTTATTTCCATTCCATGGGATCAGGCCGTGGATTCGACCATGGAATAGGAGCAATAGTAGATCATTCTGGGAATTCAGTGGTGAATATCACGGCAGAAGTAATCTATATTCAGAAAAGATATTAGTTAGTTAATACGTCACTTTTATTCTGAATGGTGCATAGTCAGGAGTCACGGTGGTGTTTACGACCTGAAGGCGTTGATATTCTCAATCTACGGAGAACCACCTGAATCTATGTACAACCTCTCCACATAATCATGGAACAATAAAGTGTCACCGACGTCCTGAAGGAGTCCACTTCCCAACTATTCTTCTATGTAGAGGTGGGTCCATCTCCTACAGTCAGGGACAGTGAGTATCACCGACGGCCTGAAGGCGCTATGTTCTCAATCTTCGGAGAACCTCCCAGCTGCATAGAGGTCACAATGAAATGTCAGGGATCGAACGCTCGGTTGGTAGAGGCCTTTCGAAAACATATTCATCATGGCTTTGTAAAATATGAATTGGTGCATGCTTGAAAACTTTGTCAAAACATGCCTCATGATTTTACGATTTTACCCTTTGTTGAAAATCCACCATCTACAGGACTCGCCAGGAGTGTGACAATACCTGCAGGATAAGGGCAAGGAAAAGTTTTACGAATCTTTGTTGGAAAATATGTATCTCAAGACCCTCACAGAAGTTTAGAGAGTTGTGCAACAATCCACAACCACGACCGCTCTAACCCTACCAAACAGAGAAGCGCCTGAAGAATGGGAAATTTACCAAGGCCTCTATGAAGACAAGAACTGCACAAATGAATGATACTCAATTCAACCACATCATAGTGCTATTTTCACCGATGCATGGTCCTCGAAAGAAGTTGTACTTCAGCAAAATTTCCAAGCTAAACGATCCGCGTCTATGTCAATGCACACTCACATCTCAACTCCGCTCTTAAAACGGGCTTCGTACCGAAGCCCACAAGAGTTCTCTCGAAAACAACTCCTAACACGAGAGAAGCCAGACTCAGGATACCCGCCCTTGCCATTTCCAATGAGCAAGGTTATGGAGTTACTAGAAGTTTGGGGACAAGACGGGGTAGTTCAACTACCTCTCCTATGTCATTCACCAACTGATCAGGAGATGATAGATCCTAGATATTACCATTACCACACATTCGTCCATCACCCTACCAGTGAATGCAACGGTCTGAAACGCATTGTCCAAGAGAAAATTAACTTAGGGGAGTTACATCTATAAATTATAAATCTTCCGCAAGTTAACATGTGCAGTTTTACAGAAGCGAGAAAATCAGCTGGGGACTTTGCATTGTTAGAGGCGTGTCACAACAAGTAAGTTCCGTCAAACAATTATTTTCATGAAAGTGATCTTTTGAAAGTTTGATGGGGACTCAACGAACGCGTCCTATTTTGAGAAAGAAGTCAATATCGTTCTTAATCCCCATGTTATATTTTCTTCTACATGTTTCCCTTTTCGTGCAACATTTGCAATTTTCATGCAACATTCATAATTTCTCAACTTCTTCTTGGCGAAAGCATCCTTCATATTTTGGAGGGAGGTATGCTTCAACTTCAACTCTTGAGATAATTTCTCAACTTCTGCCTTCTGTTGGTTAATAAAATCAGCAGAAGGAACTTCAGTCATTTCAGTTTGCAGTTTTTTGACTTTTGAAAATCCTTCACAGAACCAGGAGGCGTTAAACTCAAAGTTCACAAACATATCCCGTCGGAACTCCCAGTTTTGAAATATTTCTTCAGAAACAACGCACCCAGTCGCGCTGCACATGTCATGAATGGAGGATAGAGCTTCTTCGACGCGTTTAACTAATGCAAAACGACTCCTAATCTTCTTAAAAGTGGTAATATGACCGTGTTTCTTCCATATCTTGGTATACAACTCCTCATACTTAGCCGTCACGCTAAATCCTCCAACTAACACATGATCTATGAAAGGAGCGTCAAAAGGGGGATCACAGTATCATTTTCGAGAAGTTCTTTAGAGGCAGTCACATCTACATCCATGGATGCAATGTATCCATTCCTATCAAGAGGGGAAGCGTCATCATCCATCTCCACCTCAAGATTGTTTTCCGTTACATTTTGGACCTGCAATATTACTGTTCAATGTTTGTTTTACATCAATGAATGAATCATTTTCATAAAATATGTAGAAGACATACCAGCTCATCTTCCAGCTCGCTATAATGATCAAACTCTCTACTAGCTTAGAAGTGATTCCTTCATCGCTGTCAGAGCCTGAATCTCATTCGTCCTCAGCTTCCTCTTCGAGATACTCAGTATCACTGAATTTATATTGTGAAACCATTGTGTTATAGCTGCGTGCGAGTCTAGTAAAAGCATTCACATTCCCGAGACCCTGATTCTTAAAAGGAGGAAGATATTTAATGAGTCTGGTTCAAAATAATTAAAATCAGCTGGTTAAGAGAGATCACGTATGTACCTTTGTATTGGAAGAATTAAAAATTACTGGAGCTATTAGAGTCATTCAAATACTGCCTGCACGCGTCTTGGACCGCGCCTATTTTTCCTGGGGACTGACTCTAGTTCGTTTACCCGAAGGAAGCGGCTTCAACAACTTATGTCGCTTCAAAATCTCAAGAGATGGCTTGTCACACAGAACTGTCACAACTTCTTCCACGAATTTATGAAAAGATAAGAGCTCTTCTCTCTAAAATTCCTTGTACTTATCAGTCGCCACTGGTTTTCTCCCTGTGAGCAAGAATGGAAGGCTCATCTTTGTGGCGAAGAGGCTAGCATCAAAAATAGATGGCAAAAGTTCCGCTGGAGGCGTGGACAGGCGACTAAATGGGACACCTTGATCAAATCCCATATGACGGGCGTCCCTGTCAATGTTATATGGAACTACAGTAAAGTTGTAGGACCAGAATATCGCTACAATACTTCTCTGCGAGATTAACAACACTTCCCAGCGAGCATCACCGCAAGATCTTCAACTACACTTTGCGAGTGTCACAAAAGCAGTCAAAAGAGCGACGTAATAACTGACGATTGAAGAAAACTTGAGAAAAACATGTTTGTCCTGCGATGGTTACAAAACTTGCGAGAGTGAACATTGTAACTAATCGCGGTACAATCGCAGAATCAACCCGAAATAAGAGGAAAACTTAGCTGTCATCCACTATGTAACTACCATATAAATATAGACCCAATGTGTCCAGAAAAGGATGATATATTTTTGAGAGTTAAGAAAGTCTTGAGGAGAGAGAAACTTCAAGAGAATAGTTGTAATCTTGAATTCTTCCATTCCTGTAAACATTTCTGAGAACAAAATAATAAAGTGTCGTTTTTAATCTTCAATTGTGAGTTGATTATAACAAGATCTTAACAAGGGTGTAGTGTGGGAAATCCTGCAACTACATTTTGGCGCACGAAACAGGGACTGAATTACGGAAATCATAGAAAAAAGTGAAGAAGAAGATAAAAATTGTTAAAGATTAAGAAAATCATAAAACAAATCAGTGAGATATTTGAAGGAAGGATGATTAGAATCAAAGAGGATTGTAGAAAATTGGAGTGTGGTATGGTAACGAGAACAATGATTGATAGATTTCATGAAAATATTAAGGGAAAGATACACAAACGGGATTTTGAAGGAAGGAAAATTATGACGGTGGAAAAAATATCACCATTAAAAGATTGGGAAAATCATGAGATCACATTTACAACAGCAGAAATTCCAGAAGAAAATCTAAGTCATACATCTCCATTAGTAATCACAATATCCACTATACCAATGGGAAATGAGGAATCAATAAAATCTATAGAAGAATGGGCTATGAATAGAACTTTGGTGGATGCAGGAAGTTCTGTAGATATAATATTTTATCATACGTTTAATAAAATGGGATATAAGGATGAAGAAATGTCTTATTCAACATATCATGTTCATGGCTTTGGAAAATCTTTAACAAAACCTAAAGGCGAGATAGTGGTGCGAATTCCACTAGGAGAGATTGAAACACAAGTAACATTATGTGTGGTAGACGTGGAATCACCGTATAACATGATATTAGGAAGACCATGGATACACGCAATCAAGGCTGTAGCATCAACGTTGCATCAATGCATCAAATTTCCTATACCCAGTGGAATTGGAGAAATTAGAGGAGACACAGATTTTGCGAAATTGTGTTACCAAATTGAAGTAAGAAATTGTGAAGAACGTCCAAAGCTGTGAAAGGCTCGCAGAAAATTGGCGAGAGAAACAAAGAAGGAAGAAGAATTTAAAGTTTACATGATAAGAGCAAAAGAAGGAAAAGGAATACCCAATGAAATCTCGCGAGAAGGAGATGAACTCACGAGAGTTATGAAAACACCAACACCAATGGGAGAACCTGAAGCCAGTTATATTGCAGCAGAACCAACAAAGGAAGTAAATATTGGGAGTGAAGAAGAACCTAAAATGCTGAAAATTGGGACTAGAATGGATGCAGATGAGGAAGAAAGAACTATAAATCTCTTGCGAGAGTATAAAGATATCTTCGCGTGGAGCATGGATGAGATGCCAGGGATAGATCCATCAATAGCATGTCATAAATTAGAAATCAACAAAAACATAAGACCTTTTAAGCAAAGAATAAGGAAAATCGCAACAACATACCATTCTCAAATAGAAGAAGAATTACAGAAGATGCTCGACGCAGGAATTATAAGGCAATCAAAATATCCAGAATGGATTGCAAATATGGTAGTGGTCCCAAAGAAGAACAAGGGGATAAGAATTTGCATAGATTACATTGATTTAAACAAGGCTTGTCCTAAAGATAGTTTTCCATTACCAGATATCCCACAGATGGTTGAATCAGTAGCGGGAAATGCCAGAATATCATCGTTGGATGAATATAAAGGATATAATAAAAGACGATATTGTTATACAAAGATGCCCTTTGGCTTACGAAATGCTGGTGCAACATATCAAAGAATGATGGAGAAGGTGTTTTCAAAGTGGATTCATAAAACATTAGAAGTGTATGTAGATGATATGCTGATCAAAAGCAAAGAAGCTGAGAATCATGTGCAAGATCTGAAAGAGATTTTTGATCAAATGCGGCAATTTAATATTAAAGCGAATCCCGATAAGTGTACTTTTGGAGTAACTTTAGGAAAATTTATGGGGTATATTGTATCAAAAGAAGAAATACAAGTTGATCTGGAAAAAGTACAAGCAATTCACGATATGCCAACGCCTGCGACGGTAAAAGATGTGCAAAAGTTGAATGGACTCTTAGCCTCGCTAGGAAGATTCATCTCGCGATCTTCAGACAAGTGCAAACATTTTTTCGATATACTCAAAAAGGGAACAAAATTCAAGTGGACAGATGAATGTGAAAAGGCTTTTCAAGGAATAAAAGAACATGTAATGAATACAACTATCTTACAGAAAGCTGAACAAGGAGAAGAACTAGGCTTCTTATCCGATAACCTTCCTTGTCCTTGGCCAGCTTGTTGTGTGGATTTTCCCCAAAGTCGACCATATGCCAAACAGATCGGCATGTTATGTCCTCTTGCTCTTCATTTAGCTAACAATTGACCGACGTGTTGGTGTGATATCGACGATACGCTTCGCACCCAGCCAAACAGACCATATCGACATGTTAGGCTTCCATAATAAGCCATGTGGGTTTCTACAACAAATCGTGCTAGGCTTCCACAATAAGCCATGTGGGTTTCCACAATAAACCCCCCGGTTCCCACAATAAACCGTGCTAGGCTTCCACAATAATCCATGTGGGTTTCCACAATAAACCCACTGATTTCCATAATAAACCGTTCTAGGCTTCCACAGTAAGCCATGTGGGTTTCCACAATAAACCCACCGGTTTCCACAATAAACTGTGTTAGGCTTCCACAATAAGACATGTGGGTTTCCACATTAAACCCACCGGTTTCCACAATAAACCGTGCTAGGCTTCCACAATAAGCCATGTGGTTTTCCACAATAAACCCACCGGTTTCCACAATAAACCGTGTTAGGCTTCCACAATAAGCCATGTGGGTTTCCATATTAAACCCACCGGTTTCCACAATAAACTGTGCTAGGATTCCACAATAATCCATGTGGGTTTCCACAATAAACCCATCGGTTTCCACAATAAACCGTGCTAGGCTTCCACAATAAGCTATGTGGGTTTCCACAATAAACCGTGCTAGGCTTCCACAATAAGCCATGTGGGTTTCCACAATAAGCCCACCGGTTTCCACAATAAACCGTTCTAGGCTTCCACAATAAGCCATGTGGGTTTCCACAATAAACCCACCGGTTTCCATAAAAAACCGTGCTAGGCTTCCACAATAAGCCATGCGGGTTTCCACAATAAACCGTATTAGGCTTCCACAATAAGCCATGCGGGTTTCCACAATAAACCGGATTAGGCTTCCACAATAAGCCATGCGGGTTTCCACAATAAACCCACCGGTTTCCATAATAAACCGTATTAGGCTTCCACAATAATCCATGTGGGTTTCCAAAATAAACCCACCGGTTTCCACAATAAACCGGATTAGGCTTCCACAATAAGCCATGTGAGTTTCTTTCATATTTATCCTTTGCTCCTTTCGCTTCATTTTAGCTTCAGCTTCATTATGTTAAAACACCTTGTTCTTTCCTTTCTTTTTACTAGAAAGACATCTCAATAATTTTCTTTATAACCAAAATACTTTGCCATTGTCTTTCTCTTTTAAAGAAAAGACACTACAAGAATTTCCTTCATCTTAGTCACCCCAATACGTCCAATGATATTGAGATGCTCCCAGGCTTGCATCAACATTTTCAAGTACTCAGATGTACTCCAAAAATTCCTTGTACAAGATACTCACGTACTAGCTTGCCCATCTGGGCAATGATAACCCATTTTCCAGCAAAAGGCCCACATGATACTCCTGCATAGCTTTATGCCATGTTGATCCAACTATTTCTTCGTGAATGTCACAATAGCTCTATGCCTTGGTGTGGTCTTCTTACTGGTGCCACATGTCATAGTGTTCAATTAGCTTCCATACTAGTTGACACGTCACTGTTATTGACGCGTCAATATTATATTGGAGGGAAGAACTATAAAAAATATCGCCTCGAACTCCTG
Organism: Papaver bracteatum; assembly: GCA_023529315.1. Taxonomy (NCBI): domain Eukaryota; kingdom Viridiplantae; phylum Streptophyta; class Magnoliopsida; order Ranunculales; family Papaveraceae; genus Papaver; species Papaver bracteatum. Next base: position 1,994,831 of record JAJJWX010000210.1, read on the forward strand.
CACAATTTTATCTTGTACGACAGTAAATCTTGCCTTAAAAAAGTGGTGCTCCATTCACCGTATTCTTCATAAACGGCGATCATCATCTTTATTCTTCTTCTCAAGTAAATATTTTGTCTTCAATATTTTTATTACTGAAGTTTTGTTTCCTCAGAAAGAAATTCGTTTTTCTACATCTTGAATCACACAGATCAAAACTCAAAGCTTACCGTAACTTTGGTACAATAAGCCATGCGGGTTTCCACAATAAACCGTATTAGGCTTCCACAATAAGCCATGCGGGTTTCCACAATAAACCCACCGGTTTCCATAACAAACCTTATTTGTCCCATAACAAATAGCTTGTGCGGTACGCACGTACACTATTTTAATAGGGTACAAAAACCAGCGATATGGAAAGAAGATACATGCACCAGGAGCACCATTATCATCTTCAACAAGTGTATGGCCTTTTGGGAAATGAGGGTTAGATATTGTGGGACCATTTGTGCCTGGTTCTGGACAAAGAAGATACCTAATCATCGCAACAGATTATTTCACAAAATGGGGAGAAGTAAAGGCAGTACAACATATCCGCGATAAAGATATTTTTACATTCATATTTGAGAATATAATTTGCAGATTTGGGATTCCAGCACAGTTGGTGTCTGATAATGGGAAGCAATTTGAAGGGAAAAATATAGAATTCCTACTCAATGTATTTAAGATAAAGTGTGGAAAATCTACTCCTCTATATCCACAAGCAAATGGTCAAGCTGAAGCAACTAATAAGATAATCGCAGACATCTTAAAAAAGAAGATAGAAGGACACCACAGAGCATGGTGCGAACAGGTGCATAATGCAATATGGGCCTACAATATAACTAGACGAGAAGCTAATGGAATGTCACCTTTTTGTTTGACGTATGGAGTTAAAGCTGTGTTACCAACAGAAGTAGTTATTCCTACAACAAAAAGAGAGGCTTGGGAAAGAAATCTAAGTGCTGGAATGATTTTAAATAAATTGGATGAATTAGAAGAAAAAAGATAAAAGACTTTGCAACATATGGAAAATTACCAGCGAAGATTAGCTCGCGAGTACAACAAACGTGTTAATAAACGTGAATTTCAACCTGGCAATTTAGTGCTGCGAGTAACACCAAGTTATCAGCGAGAGAATGGTGGAAAATTGGCGAGAAAATGGGATGGACCATATATCATTAAAGAGATAGTTGGAACCGGGGAATACAAACTAATGGACCCTAAAGGGAGAGATGTTGGTCAAAGACTTGACAGACCATGGAATAGACTATTTCTGAAAAGGTATTATCAATGACAACTTCTGCAAGATAAGAGATATAGGTACGTTGTAAAAAAAAAAGAATTCTGATTACAATTGCGAGGTTCTTCTAATAACAAAGCAAAGCAAGAACGACGAGCATGATCGCAACAAAGGCGAATAAAAATTTCGCAGAGATTAATAGAATGGGACGAACCTTTATGGCGTGCACCCTAGTTCGCGAATAAAATTTAGCAAGAGGCAAATGTAAGACCTAATAGTGCATCATATAAGGGGGTATCTCTTTACATGACTCAGAGATAAGGTTATACCGCTGCTGGAACCTAAGTTATGAAGATGTTGGGGTTAAAGAAAACCTATCCAGGAGAGGGATCTTGGATTTCCAATTATATAAGGTAATACCCTGGTTGGACGACTAAGAACCTATTCTAAGGAGTGTAGAGTATGACCAAGGCGCCGAGGTACACGGTTGAGTCAAGGGTGCCCGGGGTGTACGAAACTACCCTGGCCATCCTTGGAAAGTCTTGGCTATGATGCACTCGGCTCGAAGAAAACCCCACTTAGGGTGCAGTCTTGTAACTATAAGCCATATATGCATAAAGGACAAGAGGCTGCGAAAACAACTGGTTGTTGGCAAATCTGGATGGGAGGAGCTAGTATTGTATGACCGATGTGCCCTCCTTGAAGGGGCAACCATGTGGAAGATAAGGGCGGCACCCTCCATTAGGGATATGATAAGTGTCTTAAGACGACAATGTCATGGGGGTTTATGATCGCGAGAACATTTAGACCTGTCATATTGTCGCGTGACGAAAATTATATAAAGGCAACAAGCCAAAAGAGAAAAGTTAAGATGAGATCAATGGGTTTTTACACGAAAGTGTAAAGACGTCCTGCGATTTCATCGCAAGACGGCAATGTCATAGGACTTTGTTCTCGCAAGAGGATATAGACCTGTCATATTGTCGCAAGAAATAAGAAGAAACAAGGATAAGGCAAGATCAATGGGTTTTTACATACAAATGTAAATACGTCCTGCGATTTTGTCGCAGAAAGAAAAGTTTGGCAAAATAAGACCTTTAACTTGGAGGGCAAAATAAGACCAACAGAATAATATTAAATATTAACTATTTCAGAATGCAGGAAATATTTGTTCCTCGCAAGAGAATATATGAGAAGGCAACTTTCTTCGGAATTTTTCAGAATATCGCAAGAATTCATTACATCGCAGATATATTTTCATAAGAAGATACAGGAAATAATTCAACATCTCAAGAAAGTTAATAAAGGGCAAGTAGGGGAATGAATAAATAAGATCTCATTATCTTCCTTGAGAATGTTCAAAGTAAACAAAAAGTAAACAAAAATTAAAAGTTGCAAAAGTTACAAGCCATTGCCTGCAAGAAAGAAGAAGGAAAAGAAAGTAAGAATGAAATTCAAGCTTCAGCGATGGTCTCGCCAGACTCATGATTTTTACTGTTATTATCAGCATCACCAACATTCTTCTCATTACGAGTCTCTCCTTCTCTTGGAGAACTTTTTTCTTCTTCTTCTAGTTTATATTCTTCAACATCTTCTTCAACATTTTCTTCAACGGGTACATATTCTAAATCCTTGTCCATATGAAGAAGGATTTCATCATCATCAACTTTTAGAGGAGGAACAGATACAGGAGGGAGAGAATGGGATATCAGAATATCATTACAAGAACTTCAGCACTAAGGTGAACCTTGCGAAGGAAACCTCTGTCGCGATTTCTAATCTCTATATTTTTGAAGTACTCGAGATAATCAAGCCTTCTATTTGCCTTATCGTGAGCTTCTATAAGATCAGAAGTGAGAATCCTGTTTTCTTTGCGAACTTTTATCTAATTTATCCGTAAGGTCAGCGATGGTAGAATGAAGATTTCTTTCAGATTTTGCGAGCAAAAAAAATAATTAAATATTATTCAGACAAAGATATCGCAAGAAACATAACGTAAAATTTGACAAAAAGATCAACAAATGAGGCAGTCAATTGACTACCTTCTTTTTGAGAGGTTAAGTTTTGGATTAATGTAAAGAAACAGTTCTCCCATTGATTCATAGCGTCATCAAATTTATCGCCAACCATACCCTTCAGACAAGATTTCATGTTTTCTTCTTTGGAGTGTAGATATGAGTTTTCCTTTGATAATAAAGAATGAGATTTCTTTAATTGGGAGTATTGATCTTGAAGCTTTCTTGCCTTTAAACTAAGAGTTAATCTACCCTTAATAAGTTTGTTTTTCTCAGCAGCAGATGATTCAGTTACTTCCTTGAGTTCATCTTTAAGGGAACGAAGAGATTGCTCTTGATTATCACATATTCTTTGTAGATTACTCAATTGCTGCGAAAAAATCTCCATCAAGCTTGAAAATCTATGTTTCTCCTGGGATAAAGTTCTATTTTCATCTGATAAAGATTCTACCGCCAAGTTAGACTTGGTTAACAAATATGAGAGACGAGTAATCTCGTTACTTAATAAATTTTGACTTTACGATAGTTGGTTATTCTCATTAGTAAGATTATATCTATTTGATCGATCAAATATGTGTAGATATTATCTAATCTATTATACTGGTCCATCCAAGAATCTCTTTCAACACGAGCTTCGTCAGCAATAGATTCAAATTTAAGTCTTTCCATGAAACGAGTCCGATTTGAAACTAATATATGAATCAAAATTTAAGAAGGAGACTTGAGTACAGAGGATATGAAAGCAAAACAAAAAAACAAAAGGGTAGAGTCAGGAAAATTGCACCTTTCAACTCGTCATTTTTTCTGCGAAGGTTCTCGCAGTTAAGAGAAGAGTTGCGAAGCATATGGTTCAGAGTATCACATTCATAAATTTTGAATTGAAGGCTTTTTCTCAGGGCTTCAACTTCATTTTCTAAAGATGCTCGTGAAGCAGTATTATCAGATCTAAAATATTTAAGTAAGGTCTCACAAACTTCATATTGGAGAGAGTCAGTAGAAGATTTTCTAGCATCGTCTAAAATATTATATAAAATTTTAAAAGCAACATCAACTCCTGCTAAGGTTTCATTTGATGGAGGAAGAGATACAGAGGGTGAAGTGGTAATGAGGACAAGTTGACGATTTGAGTCATTTGCGATGGTTGTATTGTGAGAAGGAGGAGTGTTGGGAAAAAAAACAGTTGAAGGCAATAAAGGTCTAGAAGGAACTTCAGTCATAGCAATTTCAGGAGCTTGATTTGTCAATGAATCAAAAGAAATAGAGGTGTTGGCAGCGATATTCTCGCAGGAAAAAGAAAGAGGATTCAGTTGCGAGGGTGTGGGAGTAACTCTTGCAGATGTTAATGTGGGGATGGAGAAATTAGCCTCAAGAGCTTTAAACTGACGAGGTCTTTTGGGAGGATTAGCGATGTTCTCGACATTCTGTGAATAATAACTTAGATAAGAAACAAAGGCAACAATATTGTTATTAAAAAATATGATGTGTTTCTTACCACCTTATCATTCGCAGAACTTCTCTTCTTCTTATCAGTTGGCCTTTTGCGAGCATTAGGGTTTTGAACTGAGGATTGGGTGTTAGGGATAGTTCCAATGAAGAGAAGACATAATACGGGAGTTTTGAAGGATCAAATAGAGAAGATCGAAGAATATGAGTAAAAATTGAATCAAATAAATATTATAATAAAAAAACATACCTTGATGATTCCATTAGAACAATAGCAGGAGAATATGAAGAAGAAGAAAAGTTGCAGACGGAAGATAGAATAAACAGATGAAGAAGACAGAGAGATAGAAGAAGAAAATTAGTTTTGAAGTTTAACTCTACCTTTTATAGGCAAAAGGGAGTAACATGTTGAGTAAAGACGTGTCATTAAAAAGATGAATTTACAACACGTGTAGGCGGTTAAGCTAAATTAACAGAGCAATGTCGAGAAGAAAATATGGAAAGAAGAGAGGCTGCGAGCACTTTGAAGAATTGAAGATTCTCATATCCTCTCCACTTTGCGAAGAAGACATGAGAAGAGGCAAGATGTAGAACCAGAATATCGCTACAATACTTCTCCGTGAGATTAACAACACTTCCCAGCGAGCATCACCGCAATATCTTCAACTACACTTTGCGAGTGTCACAAAAGAAGTCAAAAGAGCGACGTAATAACTGACTATTGAAGAAAACTTGAGAAAAGCATGTTTGTCCTGCGATGGTTACAAAACTTGCGAGAGTGAACATTGTAACTAATCATGGTACAATCGCAGAATCAACTCGAAATAAGAGGAAAACTTAGCTGTCATCCACTATGTAACTACCCTATAAATATAGACCCAATGTGTCCAGAAAAGGATGATGTATTTTTGAGAGTTAAGAAAGTCTTGAGGAGAGAGAAACTTCAAGAGAATAGTTGTAATCTGAAATTCCTCCATTTCTGTAAACATTTCTGAGAACAAAATAATAAAGTGTCGTTTTTAATCTTCAATTGTGAGTTGATTATAACAAGATCTTAACAATGGTGTAGTGTGGGAAATCCTGCAACTACAAAAGGATCTATTAAAGAAGGGAACATTATTTAAATACCCCTTAAAATTTTCCCCTTAAAATATACCCTTAATCAATTATTAAAAATACCCATACCTTATGAATAGTGGAAGCAACTAGCACAAGTTGCTTTCAAAAGTGGACGCAACTAGCACAAGTTGCCTCCAAAAAGTGGAAGCAACTTTCTCAAGTTGACTCCAAAAAAATTATATTTTACCCCTCGGGGATATTTGTGCTAGGTCAATAAAAATGAAGGGTATTTATAATATTCCCACATTAAAGAAAGACGAAATATATCCCGGCATGCAGCTTCGCATAAATATGATCTCTTCAAAGATCATATCCTTTCCATCAATATGCAACACTATATCAGGAGCGGCGACGAAGGTTTTTGGCTGAACTACAAAATAATGAACAGGTGCCACAGACGAAAATATATGACATGCACGCTGTCGAAAACGTTGATAAGCTTTAACCCAGGCTTTGGACGTCTCTTCTGCCAACAGAGTATTCTGGAACATCCATATAAATTGGAGAACAAAGCTGCAAGTACAGGAGCATAACCTTTACATCCCGTTCGGTTGGGATAATTAGAATCCTAGGAATTCAATTATGGGGTAATCCAATTCAAAAAAATCATGTTCGGTTGAGGTAATTCAATTACCTTTATTTTTACCCCGGAATCCAATTCCATTGCATCATTGGACCAATGCAATGGAAAACTATCATTTTGGAGGGAATTGGATTCCTAGGAATTAAAATTCCCAATTACATAAAATCCATTTGCCCCATTCGGTCCAAGGAGTTGGGCGCATTCCCTAGGAATTGGGTTATTTGGAATCCAATTCCTTGAAACGAACAGGCTGTTAAAGTGCTCCCATAAACATGCTTGAAGAAAAGAAATATAGAGATGTAACTCCACCTTCATATATCTGTTGGAAGCATACATGTCCGCTACCAGAGAATCCAGATGAGAGTACAAAGACCCGAAGGAACAAGCTGCCTAGTGGGAGGACTACGCCTTTCACTAGGTTAATAACAAACATAACGAGTTTCCATCTTATAGTCTTCTTACCAGAGCCATCATCAAAAATGTTTCTGGACAACCACAAGGATAAAAACGCAGTAACACGAAGTACATCATCCAACACTTGGCCTACTGTCGGTTTCGTGGGAAACCATTCAGACCCCCACCAAGTATAAAAGCATTTTTCATCATTTTCCTTCTAATTATAACCATTCGCCTTCTTCACTAAAGTGGCGAACATCACTTCTTCTACATAGGACAAATCAAAATTAAGATTCCCCGCAACTGGAAGACTCAGCAGAACTGATATGGTTTTTAAAGTGATAGTAATTTCTCCCCATATACGTATGGCCATGTGCGTGGAAGGACACCATTAGGAAATGAAAGTGATCAAACCTGCATCATCTTTCCTAATGCAAAGCGTTGTAGACGCCATGACAACTTCAATAATTTGTGCTTTGGTCAGGTTATTTTTGATGCGCTCATTGCTCAACATATGCCTTATCCATCCTTCATAAGAGCGTAGCAGATTACGGCAAATTTTGAAATCAATAGGAAAATCTCGCTACTCTTTATTTTGAAGATAGAATCTCATCACACGCATTGGAGAAACTGACGGAGCAGCCTCTTCATTCTCTGAACCTGTAAGGAGGGTTATCTTATGATCTGGATGAGTTCTAATGTTCGGGTAGGGCACGACAAAGAGATCATCATCAATGCTTGGCATATCTTTGGAGCTGTTAACACTTCCCAGCTTAGCGGCATAAATATTTCCAGGTGACATCTTAATAATAACTCCTTACGTTCACTTTCAAGTAACTACAACGAAACAAAACGGAAAAGAGTCACTACTTCATGAGAATCATGCATGAAACTTCTTATCAAAATTCGTCATAATCACTAGTAGTCGAAGCTCAGATGGAGAATTATGTGGACAAACCAACTAGCAGGAATGATAGAAGAGTCACACGCAAAAAAAAATAAAAAATAAAAAAACTTAAGCCGCTGGATATATGCCCACGGCGTGGCTACACTCGTATCTGGTTCGAGTGGGGACTTACGCCCCTTGAACAAAAAATTCATGGGAATTGCACCCATAGTCAAAAATTAAAACTAGGTATTACAGAGGAGGAGCAAACAAACAACACTCGCCTACAAATTCTTGGTTCATCTTTCTAGTGACACTAAGGATGCTGATTACTTTGTTATCAATGGTGTTGGTAATACTGCCCACAAGGAGGGATCATTCATATTGGGATGATTTCTCAAGTTCATGGAAGCTACACCTATGGCTAGGGTTCACACCAATGCGCAAGAACAAACAAAATATCGGAGATAAGGAAAGGACATTGGAGTACATACCTGAACAATGCTCCCCTCCTCGTATTGCTGATGTCCCTCCTGCTGGTCGGCTCCCACACCCTTGCTGCTAACGTGAAGACACAAAAGTGAAGCCAACGAAAGATTAAAAAAAGGGAAGTCGATACCATTTTATACACACAACATTTTGTGATTTCTAACGGGAAAATCAATCCATCTTGGATTCGTGCACGGACAAAGGCAGCGAGACCCGCCGAACCAACCTCTACGGATGAACTAGTGGCGCGCCAATACCCAAACCGCTAGTCATGCTGCCCCATGATCGAAAGACAATTCTGCCTTTCCTGGTAACTTTTATCTCCCTGATCATGTTAACTTTTTCATATGTATATCACCATCTATTGCTTACCCCGCAATAATGTCATTGTTACGTGCTAAGCAGGGGACTTAATGTTGATGGTGGTTTTCGGTTTAGGGCTAAAATCGTGAAACCATGTATTTTAATACGCTGTCATCCTGCAAAGGAACAAAAGCCATTTGAAAGTAATGAGTGCATGAACATTTTCACTCACAGATGTATTGAACAATTCAACATATTTACAAAATTTATCCAGAATGGTGCATGAAGCAACAATCCCAGATATTCTGTAAATTTTAACATACTGCATTATTCACTAATATATGGCCAGCCTGATATTTTCCTATGCTATATTCCCAGCTGAACTCTCAATATTGGCATGACATGATGATCAATGTTCACTCGTAGCGGATTAGCATGAATCTCCCGAAATTTCAATGTTAAGACCTGCATGAAAACACTCACGTAGGCTAAACCACTCTTTGATAAAGTAATTAGCGTGTTTAGACATTTTTTAATTAAAAGGTATCGCGATCGAACGCGTTTTAATTTTTTAAGGAAAATATAGACTATCTGTATCAGTCTTAAGAAATTATCATGGCCACACGATTTGGCCACACAATTCGATAGGCATAGCCTACTCCCAGCGGAACTAGGCGATCATCACAATGACCACCGACGGGCCCGCTAACATCCCGACCTATCGGGTTCCATCTAGCACTCTCGTAACGTCTTTGAACGTTAACCTTAACATGGGTGATAATGTTGTTGAAAGATAGCTCAAACGAGCTAAGACCGGCAAAAACGGTCTCAAAAAGATCACGACCGTCCAACTTAGCTAGCCTGGTTGGACGTCTTAGATCTTCCTTAGAATGATTAAGGAAGTGCTAACGAGTTCACTGTCAACCCAACTTTACCCTCGGTCGATCGACTTGCTCATAGCAAGATTAGAATGCATCAAATCGCTGGCCCAAAGTAGGGTGAATGCACCGTTTTGAAACCCTAAGTTGCGTTACGGCGATATATTATTGTCTCAAATCGATCACAACCATCCATCTTCGCCAGCCAAATCATGTGGCTTAGATTCAATTTTAGGTGACCCCGAAAGTGTTAGCGTGCTCACTGGCAACCTACCTTTACACATGGCCAATTGGCCTCTTCAAGATAATGCTCAATGTCTTGAGTAGATCGACCAAAAGAGAGTCAGCCATGCGGTTCCTAAACCCTAAAACTACATTAACGGCAATGAACAACTGTCGTAAACCATCTCTTCCGTCCAACTTTGCTAGCTTGGTCGGACGGTTTAGATCAGATTTTAGATAATTAATAGGGTGACGTTGTGATCACCGGTCCCCCCCCCCCCCACCTTCAATGAGGAGCAACGTCCAAGCTATAAATCTCTAATGTGATCCTTAAATGATCACCCAAAGATGTCCATTTGTGTTTCCTCAATATCAGTCATTAACTTCCGCAAATCATCTCAGCCATTCAATTTGGCTAGCCAATTTGGGTGATCCAGATTCAATTTAGATTAACCTATAGGATTTTAGAATGGATACCATCCACCACTCGCCTACAGGGAGTGATCGACCAAGCAATAGCTCACCCCTAGAGCTACCAAACGATTGCCCAAAGCTGCCCGGTCACGCTATTCTTTTAAGGCGGTCGACTCGCGACTAATTTAGATGACCTTTAAAACAATGATGCTTTATGCACATCGACTATAAATAATGCTTTATACGCATCGATTATAAATGATGATTCATAAACACTGATTTCACGAATAATTTTATTGTTTGACCTAAGAAGCACTACGTGCTTCTTTTAGCATCAAGTCACACGACTTGACCTATTTACTCGAGACATCAAACATGTCACGAACTGGGGGATGCTCACTAGGGTATTGGTCTGGTGGTTTACAGCGTGCGGCGTGCAATGCGTCCATTATGAGAAAGTGTCAGGAAAGGATGGACGGTTAACAGTAATGAGAGTAGTGGGTGAGAATGTGACCAGTCTTCCCCCATAACAGACACATGATGATCACCACTTTTCGCATAACCCCACTTCTCTATAACTTAACTTCATCCACTTCCTATGAGGTCAGGGTGCACTTAATGACTTGTATAAATAGGTTTTCAACCTATTTCAAAAAAAAAAAAAAACAGAAGTGTTATCAACAAAGGTATCCAGAAACCATATTCTGATACAAGTCATAAAACAGACATACCTTCATAATTCAACATTCTGATCTTAAAACACCTTCTTCGCTTCCCTCCCTAAGATCAACCTTTATCCTTCACTTTGTGACCGAATTGAATCTGGAACGGCCATTTCTTGGTTAAGGCCAGAGTCTTATAGATTGATCTCTCGAATATAAAAGTACTCCCATACAATGCATTTATTTAGGGTTCTAATTCGTTTCTCATCAACATACCCAAATTACCAAAAATAGCAGAACCAGTATTTACCCTCAAACAACAGTTTATTATTAGTTTTCGATTGATTTGATTGACTAACGGTTGTTGAACTTTGATTGCACCTAGTTTGTTTATGCTTGAGAATCTTCTCTTCTGATATAAGATTCACTCAAACTAGATCGAAGTTTCGATGAGAGATCTTTAGACTCTTTGTAGATTTAAAGACGTCTTGTGATAATCCATTGTTAACAAACTTCGTTATGTGCGTGATTGATCACAAGAGATTCAAGTTGTTTATGCGCATGTGATTATCGAAGATTTAAGAAGATTTGAAGATGAAGAAGATTTCTGATTTGGGTTCATAATCTTTGGTGTTTCGGCTGGAAAGGGATCCAACTATAATCGGTTTATCTTTGTGATAGGTTGGATCGATTAGTTGAGTAGATCGGCATAAATAGAATTCTTTGTGATTCAAAGTATTGATTGCAAAATCTAAACAATTACTTTGGTAGTTGTTATTGGATAGATCTAAGTACCTAACAAAGGAGTTTATTGGGATAAATGGACGAGCTTTTCATCAAACTCATATCACGTTGTTTGAAAAGAGTTGTTACCGAACATATTTGTTGTTCTTTTACTGTTTGGAATACGAACCAAAGGAATTGTTCCAAGTGCGTGACTTATTGCAAGTTGGAGGCGCAGGGATACTGAGGGAACTAGGTGAACTATAGGTTTAGTTTATTGGTCTCAACTATATGAAGTTGGTTTGATTTTGTATAGCGGCTTAATTATGAGAGTAATCAATTCTGGACTAGGTCCCGGGGTTTTTCTGCATTTACGGTTTCCTCGTTAACAAAATCTTGCTGTGTATTTTACTTTTCTATTTCCGCAATTATAATTGTTTTATTATAGTTAAAAGTAAAATACACAAACGTCAATTCCTATTTACTTGATAGCAATCTTATTGTGTTTGGTTAAGTCCGAACCTATCATTAAGTAAACATACTTCGTTGTTGTATTGTCTCGATATTGTAACCATGGTCAATCATACAAGTTATCTTGTTGTCATATTGTCTCTATCTCGTATTCACAGATGATCACATGAAGTGTGAAATGATTAGTTGTATTGTCTCGACTCAGTCCATAGACAATCACTTTCGGAGAAAGGACTTATAGGTGGATTTTTTTTAGATTGAGGTATATTTGGGTACCCGCATCTTTTCAATTGGTATCAGAGCAGGCAAACACGAAAAGATCTAACAATCTGTGTTTGGTACGATCCATCCTATAATCAATGAACTCGAGTTTTCATGAATCGACTTCAATTAACATACCGCCAGGATTTGACGGAACAAACTATCTATGGTGGAAATCTGCTATGAAATCTTTTCTTCAATCACGAGACTTTAATACATGGATATTAGTCGTCGATGGTTATAATTACCCTATGGAAGAAAATTCGGAAACTGAGTTTAAACACTTAGTGGATTTTTCAAATGAAGAAAAGGATTTTTCCAAGCAGAATTCAGATGGTTTGAATGCTATTATACATGCTGTAAGTCGTAACCTATAACATCATATATCAACATGTCAAACTTCGAAAGAATCTTGGGATAATCTTCAGATCATGTTTGAATGGAATACATCAGAGAAAGAAGCTAGACTTCAAACTCTTATGTCTGATTGGGAAAACCTTCGAATGGATGACAACGACACTTTTGAAGAGTTTCATATTAAACTCTCTGAGATAATTAATGCTTCTTTCTCGCTTGGAAAGACTATTTCTTAAAAAAGATATAGTATGCAAAATTATCAAATCGTTTCCATCTAGATACAATTCTAAGAAGCATGCAATTATCGAAGCTAATGATCTTTCCTCTTATTGAGAAGTTCCCTTGTTGGAAAACTGATGAGATATTTGATCAGGAGTATTCGTCTAAACAAAAAGACAATCTGTCCTATAAAGATAGTAGAAAGGTTCCGACTATATGTCCGGAAAACTCCCAAGATCAGGAAGATCTAAATGCTGAGGATGAAGCTGAACTAAATCATCATTTATCTCTTATTACTCAACGATTCAAGAAATTATTGCGACACCGAAAAAGAGAATCTCCTGTGTCAAAAAGGAATCACATTTCTGCACAAAAGCATGAAGACACTTGGGATGATAATGATGATATTCCTCAATGCTACAAATGTAGAGGATTTAGTCATATTTCTACGGATTTTCCAACTAAGGATAACCAATGGAAAATAAATGCATATACTGCAACTCTTGACTATTCTCCTGAAGAGGATGTTCAAGACTATATGATGGATAATATTGCAACCATTGCAGAAGTCTCTAACTCTGAAATTCTTTCAACTCTAGATACTCAAGAAGAGTTTACCCTTTCTATTTTCAAAGAAATGCATCCATGTAAAGATAAAAGAACTCAGCCTCTTGAATCTGACATCAATGGAATAAAATCATCGCTTGATCAACTTAAACGAAGTTTGGTGAATGATAAAGAAAAATTTAACAAGCGACTAGAGAAAATCAAGGTCTCTCAATGTTCCGGAAAGGTACAAGTATCTAAACTCATTCTCGACATTGAATGTTGTCAAGATGAGATAAGGAAGTTAAAAGCAGAAAATTAGAAACTGAGAGTGTAATTGCAGGAATTCATACACTACAACCCTCACAAGAATTTATAATTATCAACACATATTTGAAGATTAAGAACAACACTTTATTGATTAATTCTCAGAAATGTTACAAGAAATGGAAGAAATCAAGAATACAAACGCTCACAAAAACTTTCTCTCTCCTCAAAACTTTCTCCAGACTCCAAAAATGATCTCCCCCTTTCTGGGTCTAATAGTTCTCTTTATATTGGATAGTTACATAGTGGATGATAGCTAAGTTATCCCTTATTTTTGGATCTGTCTCGCGATACTCTCGCAGTAGTTGTAATGCTTATTCTCGCAGATGTTGTAATCTTCGCAGGATCGCCATACTCTCCCCGTGTTTCTTCCATCATCATCTGTTACGTCATTCTTTGAATCATTCTTTGAGTCAGTCTGCGATGCTCGCAGAGTGTCGTTGAAGAACTCGCATAAACGTTGTTTATAAATTTCGCAAGAGCATGACGATCCTGCGAAAATAAGGAATAACTTAGCTGTCATCCACTATGTAACTATCCTATATAAAGAGAACTATTAGACCCATAAAGGGGGAGATCATTTTTGGAGTATGGAGAAAGTTTTGAGGAGAGAGAAAGTTCTTGTGAGCGATTGTATTCTTGATTTCTTCCATTTCTTGTAACATTTCTGAGAATTAATCAATAAAGTGTTGTTCTTAATCTTCAAATATGTGTTGATAATTGTGAATTCGTGTGAGGGTGTAGTGTAGGAATTCCTGCAACTACATAATGGCGCTAGAAATAGGATCAGAATAATAAAGGAAAATGAGAACTATTAGACCCAGAATGTAGTGTAGGGATAACTTAGTTGTCATCCACTATGTTGTTAATCTTCAAATATGTGTTAATAACCTACACTACACCCCTTATAAGAATTCACAATTATCAATTGCTTTGGAAAGCCATCACCTGGTATGAATGCATTAAAAGGCAAAGAGACAAGGTTAAATATATATATGGAATCTAAATCCAGAAGTCGAAATACTTCTGGTGTTTGTTTCCAATGCAAAAAAAGAGGGCATTATCAAAGGAAATGTCCTAATACTAAACAGAGAGGGAGACTCTATAAACCAAAAAATTCAAGATCTAAGTCTATATCAAAAATCTCTTCAAAAAGGGAGAATAAGGTGTTTGAACATCAAGACCTTACTTCAAGATTGAGGGTTGAACCTAAAAGTTCAAACACAATAGCTTCTCAAATCCTTAAGGATGTTGAAATCTTAAAAGGAAGAAAATTCAACCACCGAAGAATGACAACCTAATCGGTTATCATGAATCCTTACTTGTTACCCTCAAAAAGTACACAGTAAGGATATGAATGTAAATATTTGGATAAAAATATTTCTAAAACTAATTTTTTCGGTTAAGAATTTTATTGAACTAATATTCTCAAAGATTTTGAGAGAAAGTTCTTGAACTTATAAGAGGAGAAGACCTCTTACTTCATTTTATAGAGTCTCGACAGAATGCCTACCTCTAGCTGCAGCTCTCGCAAAACCAATAAAGTATGGAAAATTCGGTTTCCTAACAAGAAACTTCATCTCAAATCTTCTGATGGTGATTCAGATTCATCTCCAGAGCTTCATTAAGATGTTCCTAATGAATAAATCTCTTCTCTCAATGATAGTCTTCTCAAGAATCTTTCACTAAAATTAGATCTAATCTTATGTGAAGTAAGGAACATGGAAAAGTATTTTCGAAAGGAAGTCAATGACAATGTAATTAGTCTTGAGTCAAGACTAGTGATCATAGAAGATGATTGGAATCCTATGAAATCTTCTGATCCAGATTCAACTTTGAAGGAAACTCTAAAAGGATAAAATTAGAGTTTCAAAATAAAATGGACATCAGTTTTTGATTTCTTTCAATAAGTTGTATAAGGTCTATTATGAATAAAACTATCTTATTTATGAATAAAATTATTATTTTATAATTTTTCTTGTGATAGTTTTCGATTAGATAGCATGTGCTTGAATGTTTTATTTTATTGCTATGTATATTTACGGGATGTTTGATTTCGGTTTTCCTAACCTTAATATTCGATCTCATATTTTGTGAAGCCTTATGGTTTGGGTGACTTTTTGATTTAGCGAGATTGAGTTCTAGCCCATGTTGGTAGGCTTTATCAAAGGATCATGAGGGTTTCTGATTGAAACAATATGTGAAAAAGTCACAATATGTTGAATCGGTTTGGTTTAGCATAAAAGCATATGTGTTTCGGGGTTTCAAATTTTGCATTGCAATAGTTAAAACCGTTTTTCAACCTTTCTCTGGTAAAGGTTGCTCTTTGTTGTTGTTCTTTTGTCTTGCGAAAGGATGACAACACAACGAGGGAGAGTTTTATCTTGAACTGGCGCTTAATATTATATCTTTCTAGGGTGAAGAGGATGCAGAACTTGAGGTAATGACTTTGTTAGTTAATCGTTTTCTTGTTTAAGAAAAGCCTGATTTTATTGCATATATTTATTGCTTTTGCTTAATAAAATTTCGGTACAATTGATGTTTATTCCATTATTTGTGTATGAATGTATGTGATTCAATTATTTCCGGTTAAGAAAAACTATTGTTATCTTTCTTTATTATTTGGTATTAATTGTTTAGGCTTACAAAATTTCTGTGCAATTGCGGTGATATAATGTCTATGTTTGTTTTAATTGCTTCCGGTTGAGGTAAATGATTATACACGTTGATTTATTTGGTTTGTATGGATTGTTTATGGCTTAACAAAAGAGTTTTTGGGATCAATTGTTTAGTCTAATTGGATTCCGGATAAGAGAAACTAAGTTAATTCTAATCTTAGTTAGACTTATCAAAGTGAAGGTTTCGGTTATTCAAGTCTAATTGAATGCCTTAAAAAGAAATGTTGGTTAACTAACCTAGTACTTATCTTGTTTAAAAGTGAAAGATCCAAGTTATTGATGATAATAATTTGAGTCTGGTGAGAAAAATAGAGTTAATTTTGATCTTATCAAACAAGCGATTTTATTTGTACAATCGGTTTAGCAAAAGAACTAAGATGTTAGTCAATTTTTGATTTGCTAAACTATTAGGGAAAATTGCTTCGGGAAATTGTTTCCTTGGTAACATATCAAAACAAAATTACTTTGTATTTTCGGTTTTGATATTGGTTATCGAAAATGATGTATGGAACCCTCGTGCTTAACTCTTATAGGTTGCAAGTCTCTTTGTAAGATTTGTAAGATCCTTTCGTTTTGTCCTTTATTTGCTCGTAACTTTGTCATTTTGTGACAAAAAGGGGGAGAAATATATGGAATAAACAAGTGATTTGATATTGATTTGATATCAATAAGGGAAAGGACAATGGTGCTTAAACGTTATATGTAATGAAAGAGTAAAGCATAGACTAAGGGGAAGTAGCATATCATATTGATACTTGTGGTTATCTTAACTACAAAGGGAATAATAAAAACGTGCAGATTGAAAATCTACTTATCTTACCTTTAGGGGGAGTATTAGCTTTGTTATTATAATGTCAATAACGACATTTAAAGGATTGAATGTATACGGGTTATTGTGATGTTGAAACTTGGAATCAAGCGTATGTGTAATGAATTCTTGTAATTTGTTTATCTATATGATGGAAGAGTTTTGTCACTAAAATTGACAAATGGGAAGATTGTTAGAGCATAGCTCGGTTGAACCCACCAAGCGTTGGTATGTTAAGTTTGGTTGTCATATTTTAGTGAACCAAAACTCATTTAAAGAGTCGCTTGATTATTTGCTAGAGTCAACTTCGTATAGGTTAGCTAGAAAGTTACTAGCCACCGGTAGAGGGTTATTTTCAGCATCTCAGGGATTGCATTCTCGAGTTTACTCGTTCCAACTTTTCCCTTACCTTTTTCCTCTGAATTGGATCTTTTGATATTACCTGTTTAATCTCTATTGCTACTTGATCGTTTAGAATCAACCATTTTTTTTAGAAAATTAAAATTGAAATTTTTGGTTGATGGAATAAGATGAAGGAAGAAAAAAAACAGAGGGATTAGAGTATATGTGACTTACAAGTATTACGTGAAGAAGTAAAGAACTACAACAACGACATCATCCTTCCACTTGAGGTTAGTAATATTTGACTTGAACTATTTCATTCCTAACGTATCTTTCAAGTCGTGCATATTGAAAACATAACTGTGAAGCTGTGAATGATTATACTCTAGTTAGATATAGTATTAAGGAATTACAATACGAAGTATAACGTCTATCTTTTGAACTTCGTATATAAGACATCGACATAATCATATGAATGCTATTGTGATTATGTATGGGTATGGGTGAAAACTTCGTCCTAGGAGACAATGTTTTACATTCGTTTAAAGGAGGTAAATTCATAAACTTGTTTTGTGAATTGAAAGGGAAATCGCTAGGCTTATTGGTATTGTTATTCATTGCAAATATTTTGAATTACCAATATTTATGTTTAGTATAACCGTTCATAACTTGCTTATGTATCTTGGTAAAACTATTCACAAGGCCTGACTTTGGTATTAGTATGACTTTTATTAGTGAAACCGATCTTAAGTAATCACCTGATATAGTAAGATCGATATCTTGAAATTGGTGTGACTAAATACTAGGCATTGGGTAACCGATCCTAGTAAGAGGTGTGACCGATCACAAGAGAGTGCGTAATCAATCCTTGTAAGAGGTTTAACAAGTTTTAGTAAGTTGGTATAACTGATCCTATAACTTGGTCAACCGATCACAAGTTTTACCATAAGAATTGGTAACCGATACTAGTACTTAGTTAGCCATTTTATGGTGACTAGTGTAACCGATCCTAGTACCCACTTGGAGGTAGAACCGAAACTTTATGTTGAGGTAGAACCATGAAACCCATTAATGGTGATTTTATAGGATAATCAATCACATGTAATTCTTGGAAGTCAGATGAACCAATTCTAAACTTGTTTGGAAGTGTGGCAAAACAGTTCCAAGATTGTAAATATGAAAAAGGATTTACAAAGTAAAGATGTTGACATACTTTGAACGTGCAGTAACTCTTATCTTTTATTGTTCAAAGATATTCCTTAATAGCTAAAGGAGAATCCCGGATCGAAATAAATTGAGAATCTTTTAATTAAGGTTTTTAGTTTTATATTCTTTAAATTTCCAGCAATTCAAATGCATATCTTTAGAAAATATAAAAATTAGTAATGTCTATTTACTAGTTGGAGATTTTCTACTGAGATTTCGGTCAATATTTGGACATAGCATTTCCAGAAAACCGTTTTTACCCTTATTGCATATCTTTGAGAATATTCGGTTTTGGAAATTCCTTGGTGTCCAAACTTCGTTGTCTATAAATACCGAAGTTTGCATTTCTAGCAAACTAATCTTCAGAGCCAGCAAAACTACCTAGTTATGTTGTTAATGGTGGAGCTGCCTATTCGGAGAGGAAAGTAACCTAATTAGGCAAAATCTCTTACGACCACTCGGTTTAATGACTTCTTTGGGATTGAGAAGATCTATTAGTACCGTTGGTGGGAAACTAGATAATTGCAGTCTATTATTAGTTTTCGATTGATTTGATTGACTAACGGTTGTTGAATTTTTATTGCACCTAGTTTGTTTATGTTTGAGAATCTTCTCTTCTTATATAAGATTCACTCAAACTAGATCGAAGTTTCGACGGGGAGATCTTTAGACTCTTTGTAGATCTAAAGACATCTTGTGATAATCCATTATTAACAGACTCCGTTTTGTGTGTGATTGATCACAAGAGACTCAAGTTATTTGTGTGTAGGTTTTTTTTTATATCTAAGAATATTTGAAGACGAAGAAGATTTTTGATTTGGGTTCATAATCTTTGGTGTGCACAAAACTTGTTTCGGCTGGAAAGGGATCCAACTATAATCGGTTTATCTTTGTGATAGATTGGATTGATTAGTTGAGTAGATCGGCATCAATACAATTCTTTGTGATTCAAAGTATTGATTGCAAAATCTAAACAATTACTTTGGTGTTGCTATTGGATAGATCTAAGAACCTGACAAAGTAGTTTATTGGGATAAACGAAAGAGCCTTTTGTCAAACTCATATCATGTTTTTGAAAAGAGTTGTTACCGAACAGATTTGTTGTTCCTTTACTTTTTGGAGTGCGAACCAAAGGAATTGTTCCAAGTGCGTGACTTATTGCAAATTGGAGGCGCATGGATACTGAGGGACCTAGGTGAACTATAGATTTAGTTGTTTGGTCTCAACTATACAAAGTTGGTTTGATTTTGTATAGCGTCTTAATTATGAGAGTATTCAATTCTAGACTAGGTCCCGGGGTTATTCTGCATTTGCTGTTTCCTCGTTAACAAAATCTTGCATTGTCTTTTACTTTTCTATTTCCACAATTATAATTGTTTTATTATAATTAGAAGTAAAATACACAAACATTAATTCCTATTTATTGATAGAAATCCTATTGTGTTTGGTTAAGTCCGAACCTATCATCAAGTAAACATACTTCGTTGTTGTATTGTATCGATCTTGTATCCATAGTCAATCACACAAGTTATCTTGTCATCATATTGTCTCGATATCGTATCCATAGACGATCACACGAAGTGTGAACCGACTAGTTGTATTGTCTCGACTCAGTCCATATACAATCACTTTCGGAGAAAGGACTTATAGGTGGAAAAGTTTTAGGTTGAGGTATATTTGGGTACCCTCGTATTTTTAGAACCCATGTATGTGACTTGGTAGGACCGATCACAACTAACCATTATGAATTGGTATGACCAATCACATAGTAGTCTTGGAATTTTGGTAAAACCGATTCCAAGATGCAAATCAGTTTTTCCATGAATTACATATTTTCTTTATGAACTTGTGTAGATTTAGAATTAGGGTTTGCTGTGTAAAGATGTCAACATACTTTGAACATGAGCATTAACTCTTATCTTTTATTGTTCAAAGATATTACTTGGTACTCAAGGTGATCCTGTACCGAGATAAATTAAGTATCTTTTAGTTAATGTTTTTGGTTTTATATGCTTTTATTACCAGCAATTAGTGCGCATAGCTTTAGAGAATAAAAATTAGTAGTGTGCATTTACTAATTGGAATTAGGAAAACAAAATTTGGGCATTCGTTGCATATCTTAAACATATTTTCGATTTTGGAAATTCCTTGGTATCCAAACAACCTTGGCCTATAAATACCTAAGTTTTCATTTCTAACAAACTATCCTAAGAGTCAGAAAAATTTCATTTCTTGTTGTTTCTGGTGGAGCTATCTATTCGGAGAGGAAAGTATCCTAATTAGGTGAAATCTCTTACGACCTCTCGTTTAAAGACTTCTATGGGATCAAGAAGCTCTACGAGTACCGTTGGTGGGAAACTAGATAATTACATTATTATTGTAGTTTTCGATAATTGATTTGATTGACTAACAGTTGTTGAAACTTTGATTGCACCTAGTTTGTTTATTCTTGAGAAACTTCTTTTCTAATATAAGATTCACTCAGACTAGATCAAAGTATCGACGGGATATTTGGAGCTGTTATTAGATCTAAAGACGTCTTGTCATAATCCATTGTTAACAGACTCCATTCTATGTGTGATTGATCACAAGAGGATTCAAATGTTGTTATGCAGGTATTTGTAGGCAATAGAAGATTTGAAGATGAGGAAGAATTCTTATTATTTTTTGTACCTTGTGGATTTAGTGCACAAACCTTGATAGGGTGGGATCCAACTAGAATCAATTTATCTTTGATAGATCCTATTGATTAGTTGCATGAGATCGGCATCACTTTATAGTTTCTCATTGAGATCTATACTGATTGATTGCGAATCTAAAATTTACTATTGCGCTAGTTATTGGATAGATTGATCTAACCAGACAAAGAAGTTTATTAGATCAAACACAAGAGCCTTTGTCAACAACTCAGCAATATCTTCTAGCAAGATTGATTAGAGTGGTTACCAAACAGATTTTTTATTTGTTTTTTGAAATACGATCCAAAAGACTTTCCATTCACGTGCGTGACCCTAGAAGTCGAAGGCGCATGAATACTGGGGGAACTAAGTAGCTAGGGGTAGTCTGCTTGGTCCCAACTATACGAAGTTGATATTTTATTTTGTATAGCGGTTTAATTATGAGAGTATTCAAATCTGGACTAGGTCCCAGGGTTTTTCTGTATTTGCGGTTTCCTCGTTAACAAAATCTTGTTGTGTCTTTTACTTTGTTTTTCACATTATAATTGTTGTTATCATTAAGTAAAATACACAAGTACGTTAACCCCGTAATACTTGATATTGATCCTAGCAAGTACACACTTTGTTTTCGTGTCGATCTCGATCTTGTATCCATAGTAAATCACACAAGTGATCTTGTTGTTGTATTGTCTCGACTATGTCCATAGATGATCACATACGGAAAAAGACTTATAGGTTGATATATAAAAGATTGTGGTGTATTTGGGTACCCTCGTCTTTTCACTTTATAATGTTACATGTTTTATGGAGTTAAGGAATTAACATAGTATGTTATTATTTACCAAAACCCGCCACCACTACAAAAATGTATGATACCATATTTTTTTTCTCTATCACCACCCCGTGGCAGAGCGAACAGTTGACTAACCTGGTTCTAGCCCCCCTAAAATTTTAATAACTACGTACATAGAAATATTTAATTTTATCTTATAAATAAAACTTTGCCCATCTATATTTAGGGTTTTTTCCACCAGAGTTTACATGTTTCTTTTGAAAAAAATAGCCCCTCAATGTCAATTTCTAACTCTTCAACTGCCACCCATCCTGTGTAGGTTGTTGTACGTAATTATAATTTTCAATCACAAATGCCATGTATGAGGTTTGGATTGAACAAAAGGTCGCCAATTAATTTCTTTCATTATATTTTTTTACATGTAATATTCTCTTTTGTATTGCAATTAATTTTATTTTAACATTATGGGGGTAATCCGGCGATCATAAACATTTTGTCTTATATGATTTAACATTATCCCTGAAATATATAGTACATCCCTTTATCAATTGTGCCAAAAACAACCAACCACATCTTTCATAATACAATGTTATTTGTGTTTAACGACACAAACCTAATATTGTCCACCACTACTCACCAGCACCCACCGCCACTACTTATTCTTCCACCACCAGGGGGCGGAGCCAGGATTTTGAGAAAGGGAGAGCAGAAACTCTTGGCAAGTCGGATACAGGTGCAAAATGGACTTTGTAGCCATTTTATGACAACAAAAACCAAAAATAATTACAACTGGGCATGGCTCCTCCCCTGACAACCACTAATGTTTTTGCCTCCACCACTTTATAAGAACTATCACCGTTTCCACTACCGCCACAAATATCTATTGATATTATTTTCATTTTTATCAAAATTATTTAATAAAGAAATTATTATTATTATTTTATTTTTTTATGAAGAAAAAAGGTTATATTAAAAAGGAAAATTAAAAAAAAATTACAAGCCTAGGAACATTTAACACATCATCTAATTGTAAAGAATAGTGTCCCAATTAAACAAAATTTGGTTAACAGTATAACCTCTAAAAACATCAGTATCATGAAACCACAGAAGAATGGTTTGATTTATCAAAAGAAAAATCTCCTCAACCTCCTTGTGTCTACCACCGTAAAATCTACTGCCTCTTTCCTTCCACAAATGCCACATAATAGCATAAATTATCTTCCACCAAATTTTCTTGCATCTTCCTTTAAGTTTGTTAAATTTCCAAGACTCAAACATATTTAGCACGGTAGAAGGACAAACCCATGATACATTAACAGCTTTCAGAAAATGACCCCAAACCTCAAATGCATATGAACAATGCAAAAATAAATAATTTGCATACTCATCTTCCTTCTTGCAGAAAGGACACAAAACACATGGAAATAGATGTTTATTAAATTAATTAAGGGGACATTTATAATTATAAAATTAATAATTATTTATTATGAGCAACTAGTGAAACACTAATTAATTAATAAAACACTTTATAATGAGAAAAATTAATATATCATTTATTATGAGCAATTAGTGAAACTCTAATTAATAAAGCACCTATAGTATTCAAGTTGAACAAACCACTACCATAGATTTATGTGCCTTCTAGACAAATCTCGGCTGCTCTTTATTTACCTAACTTATCCAAGCTTTGTTTTGTATTTAATAGATCATTTATTATGAGCAATTAGTGAAACACTAATTAATAAAGCACCTATAGTATTTAAGTTGAATAAACCACTACCGTAGATTTATCTCCCTTCTAGACAAATCTCGGTTGCTCTTTATCTAGCCTAACTTAGCCAAGCTTTGTTTTGTATTTTAGATAACCTTTATTATTGTGATTCTTAACACTATCATCGATTTAAACTGGCGACGCATTAAAGAGTTTTCTTCAGCGAACCTTCATTATTCAATCATTATTGCACAATGCCATATTTTGGGTTATAATAGGTTCATCACATTTGAATAGTTTTTAATTAATAGGTGTTCTTTTCACAATTTATTTATACCAAGTTTTTGAATAAATGTTTGTGATTAATATTTTAGGACTACTCACAACTGTTTACAATCGACTAGATTTATGATCTATTAAGTTTGTTCATAGCATTAAGTGAGACTATGCTACATCAAATTTGGAAATTTCACATGTTTGTTGTATTGTTTAGTTATCACCACATTGATACCAAACTATTATGTTATAAGTGTTGTATGTATTTTGAGTCTTTTTTATTTTGATTTTAACGATTAGAACAACGCTCCTCATAAGTAGTATTGGTTCACACGTTTAAACAAGCACTAATGTTATCTATATATTTCATATACATGTAAAATATTAGCTACCCACAGGTGACACAATTCACAGCGCATCAGGTTGAACATATTTTTGTTTGTTAAATATTTTAAGACGAGATTATCCCACCGGAGATTGTAGTTGTGTATTTAATATACATAATGTTGTATCATGAGAATGTAAAATATCTTTAGATATTTTCATGTCTCACTTTGATCCTTTGCCTTGATGTCGTTGAGCAATTGACTTGGTGTTGTATCTGTTTTGGCCAATCTCTTTACTTCCTCAAATACATTAGGTTTTAGATTTCCAACTATGGAGTGAACAACTAAAGTCTCCGCATTCGGATGGTTATAGTGACTGAACGATACACTACATTTCCATTCATTTCCTCTCAAATTGAATACAAGCTTAAAGGGGCACCCCTCATTCCTCGTATTACTCTTCTTTGGATATACATAATCCTTTATTTTGTGGTTGTTCCTATCGTACGACCCACCTCTCTCGCAAAACATCTCAAACCGAGTCTTTGAACCTTTAATGTTCCTCGGTAGAACACACTTATTTCAAGGACC
This sequence comes from Papaver bracteatum, assembly GCA_023529315.1. Lineage (NCBI taxonomy): Eukaryota > Viridiplantae > Streptophyta > Magnoliopsida > Ranunculales > Papaveraceae > Papaver > Papaver bracteatum. The sequence goes on from JAJJWX010000210.1 coordinate 2,019,815, forward strand.
TATTCCACATCCCACTTAGTTGCCTCGTCTTTACTTTTTGATCCCTACATAAGGACAAACGAGAGATTATATGCAATCTCAAAGTATAGTTCAAAATAAGTAATAATACTAAGTGAGCAAATTGTTTGGTAACCTACCAAATCATTCGCTATAGTACTCTGACGTATCCGGACCCAATGGTTTTGCAGGTGTTGACTGATCGAGTACAATCTAAGAAACAAAACAAAGAAAAAATAGAGAAAATAGATTATAAGACGACATTAGAAGATAAGAGATATTTATGTCGAAACAAAAGTTTTCGGCATGCTCGATTATTAATTAACTACGCCGGTAAAGAGTTGTTGGCATGATCGATAAAAAACCAGCAATGCTCATTGCAGATCTTGGGAAAACTTTAATACTTGTAAGTTTTATTATTGGAATATTGCTTCTATGCCAACAGCTACGCAAACTAAATGTAAAAATCTCAGATTTCTGGCGAACTTGTAAATACTATCGACATAGTAATATAAGCAAATACCATGCCGAATGAAAATTACAGACCTTCGGCATGATTGATAATTAATTTTCAATGCCGGTAGTATAATGTGGGAGTACCTATTTTTCATGTACAATTTGTAACACCTGTCGGCATTGATGTTTTAGTAGAATTTCATGCCGACAGTATATACGATGGAATATTCTCTTGTAAGTGAAAAGTAACTTATCTTCCGGCATAGTTTTATAACGATACCAACAAAGCAATTTTAATTTGGGGGATATTCATAGTTGGCGTGGTAGAAGTATGAATGCCATGCTGAATAGTGCGTTATCGTCATGGTATTCATACTTTTACCACGCCAAAATTGAGTTTTTCAGGTGTAAAACTGGGGAATGCAAGGAAATATAATCAAATTTCAACACATTTAATACTTATAACTGAGTTTTTGTAGTACTTGTATGTTCAGCTAATTTATGTTCCTCGGTTGATTCTTCACTTAAACCTTCATGCTCCTTAATATCTGGATATAAGGGTGTCCCATCAACAAAATGTTGTGATTGTAAATTGTTATCATTAGCTGAAGATTGAACATAAGTCCCTTATTGATGACCCGAATATTCAAGAACATCTCTTTGTTCACGGGCATGACTCGTCTTCACCAAATCCCTTTTCCCTCAAAACTTCTCTTTTTACTTTCTAATCAAATGACTTAGATTTACGCTAAAAATTTAAAAAATACATCTAACTATAATTAGTCAAAGGTAATTTAAGAATCACAAAAAATATATAGATAGGGGTATTGAAAATCACTTTTAAATAACTCTATTTTGTTTTATCATCCTCCAATTAAATTTTATATCCCCAAATTGTGGGTTCTTAATCAATGGGCAATTCGTGAATTTCATCTTTTCCTATTTATTGCATAAATTTCATAAAGAATATAAAACAAAGCATGGAAAACTTAGCCTAGATAAAGGACGATCGGGATGCATTCCGGGGAAAGCTAAATCCATGGTTGTGGGTTGCTCTAATTAAAATTTATCATTATGAGTGTTTTATTAATTAGTGTCTCATTAATCTCTCATAATAGACCTTCTAAATTGGAGCAGTCAACGGTTCAAGTAGAAGTTGTCTCAGATTTGTTTTTACAAGGTCAAAGAATATGGAATATAGAGTTGTTATCCGCAATTTTCTTGCCGGAACATGTGGTAGCAATATCAAATATCTATATCCCTCAAGATGAATCAGTTGCAGACAAACTCGTTTGGCTAAAAACCAAGTCAGGTTCTTTCACTGCCAAATCTTGCTATAAACTTCTTGCGGACAATGTAGCAACAACTTCAATAATTTCCTCCTTTCCTTGGAATCAATTCTGGAAAAAGATGGTTACTCAACCAAAAATTACTACTTTTATCTGGAAGGTGATACATAATGGGTTGGCGGTTTATGTAAATTTAACAAGGTTCAATTCTCATATTACAAATGTTTGTCCTCTATGTAACTGCGAAGAAGAATTTGTTAAACATTTGTTATTCACTTGTCAGTTCGTGAAAGAAGTTTTCCAACATAGCCCACTGCATATCATCATTCAGTAAGATCTTTCTCCAATGGATATGATACAATTATGGTTAGGACAACCTAATCAAGGAATTACATTAAACTTGGGATCATGCATCATTTGGAATATCTGGAAAATACGGAATGACAAGGTTTTCAACAATCAACAAACGTCAGCGTCTTCGTGCATACATAAAGCTCTACATGATTTCAAGCAGTTTGATTTACACCATGCCCTAAACCACTGTTCGTCAGTTCAAATCCAACAGCAACATAACCATCAATGGAAAGCTCCACCACCATGCTTCATTAAGATCAACGTAGATGCATCTTATGCAGATGGAAAAGGGGCAACAACGGCGGTTGCAACAGACTCATCAGGCAGACATTTTGGGAGCGGAGCTTTTTGCTTTGATTCTTTCTCATCGATGGTTTCAGAAGCAAAATCTTACGGTCTAGGCGCTCAATTGGCAAGAATGATACAAGGTTCGAAGATCATTATAGAAGGGGATGCTGAAGACATTCCTAAAGCCATTATTGGGAACAAGGATGATATTCCATGGAGTATATGTTCCACTGTTCTCTCAATTCAAGATCGCATCAAGGAATTTAATGAAATTAGTTTCACTTCAGTTCTTAGAGATGCTAATTCAATTGCTCATGACTTAGTTCAATTTTCAATTTCAAACTATCAAAACAGATGGTGGGTTCATGATGAACCTCCTTTATGTATTATGCAACGCCTCAATTTTCTTGAGGATTAATACTAATAAATATCTGTTTCCTTCAACAAAAAAAAATTAATCTAATAAATATGTATTTTTACATTAATAAATAATTTTAACAAAAATTATATGTTCTCCCTAGACAAATCTCTGCCACTCTTTATCTTGCAAACTTATGTGATTTAAAGAGTTTTAGGGTAAAACTGTGAAAACCATAAACGGATATTCAGTACCTGTTGAAAATCATACGGAAATTGAGTATCCGTGTGATTTCCCTTCTCTACAAGCGGGATCGGATTTGATCCACTTTTAAGTATAGCTAAGGGATATCCCAACACTTAAGCTACACATGAGACCATAGTAGATGGATTTCCCTACAAATAGTGGATAGCTAGGTGAAATTATGGCATACCATTGTGCTTGGCCTTAACGTCATCACTCCCCCATTCTCACTAACACCCACCACCATTATCTCCACCGACGATCCACCACCCCCTCCCACCATCACAACCACCATTAATGCCTACTGATTGAATATAGAATAAATATATTATGTATTGTATTAGTGAAAAAATATTTATTTTATTAATTAAAGAAACATTTATTATGAAATATCAATAGAACATTTATTACTGAAGTTAATTAAACTAATCATTTTACATCCATAGATTTAGCTTTCCCAATAATGAATCTAGAGCGTCCTTTATCTTGCCTAAGTTTTCTAAACTTTATTTTATAAGATGGTTTATAATTTCAATAGAACAACCGTAAATTTATCAATAGAAAAATTATGATATATATGAACCAATGGATGTGGGTGTTTCCACAAGTGATGTCTTGGATCGAAAGTTAAAATAAATCCAACGGTCTAAATTTTCTTATAGTATTAATGTTCCACTAATCTTTTCATAATAATTTTTTATCTATTTCTCATAATGTCATTAATTATCCAAATAAATATCTCATAATAAATTTGTTTATTAATTTCTCATTGTGCTATTAATCATTCAAATAAATAAATATATATATATATATATATATATATATATATAAATAATAAGTTTGTGTTTGAGGAGAATTAGAGGTGAAACATGGAGAGATGAGAGGAAGAAGAAGAAGAATCTTATTAGGAAGATCAGTAGTTCTATTACGTAGGTTACATTATATATATATATATATAAATGGATAACCCATGGGCCCTAGGCCTTGTAACACTCCCCCTTGTGCAGTTCAATAACAAAACTTTGTACATAGTGCTTCACATATAGTGATTTGAATATATTTCTTCAAATGACGTCCTCTCCTTGATGGCTTGTGCCGAAATCAATCGCCCCATTTAAAACTTTGACAAGGAAAAAACCCAGTGGGATAAAACCTTGGTACAACTCTTCACATGTAGTACTTCACATGTTGTCTCATATTTTACATATAGTTCGTCACATGCAATAAGATATTTAAAGATCGATGAGTCTAAGTTAATTGCCTCGTTAAAAAAAACAGTACAATATTGATTAAACTTAGAACATAGTTGGATTCGTATACATTTCCTCATTAAAACCTTGACAAGGAAAACCCAGCGGGATAAAACCTTGATGAAGGGAAAATAGTACAACGTGACAGATGCAAACAAAGGTGATTTGTTGCAGATAATCACTTTGCTTTGTTGAAGTTGACTAATTGCTTCACAACTCCTAAGGCAGAAAATACTCGTGGGAAAGACAATAGCCTTAGATGGAAAATTATGTTCCCTGTGTTTGTTGTTGTCTCATTAAAAACCTTGCCGAGCAACAAAACCCCGTGGGAAAAAGTAACCTCGGTAAAGGAAAAGAGTTCAACACACCATTAGATGCTCCCCCTGATGTCAGACAATTTTCATTAGTCTAATGCAGTCAAAAGGAGTTTATCACACTTTACTTTGGTGACTTGAATGTTTATATAACCATGTTGCTGATTCTGGAAGTTACGTTGCTTAACGGACTATTGTGTTTCATTTCTTTGATTCAGATATATTCAATAATATCAACGCGATCTTTATGTCTTCAACGTTCAATATGCATGATGTTTTTAATGTTGTCTCACTAAAATTCTTGTCGAGTGACAAAACCTTTTGGGAAAAACTATTCTCGATCGAAGGGAAAAAGAGTACAACACAGCTTCAATTTCGAAGTAACATATGTCAACATCATATCCTTGAATCCTCCCCCTGATGTCGGCATCTTCTCCTGATTACTTTCATAGTTGTTCCAGACTATTACTTTAGTCATGTACTTTTCGAAATTGAATATCGGTAATGACCTAGAAAATAGTCTATCGTATCTCCCCCTAATTACTTTCGTTTGAGAAGAGATTATTGTTCCTTCATAATCAACAACTTTTGAATTGCACTTTCATTAGCATTCCTTTTTATATCTTTGCAGGGATAAAACAAATTTATGTCAATGGTTACTTTTAAGTACATGATTGCATTCACTATACCATTCCAATGACTTTGCATTGGCGCTGAGCTATATCTAGCTAACAAGTTCATTGAGGATGTAATATTTGGTCGAGTACATTATGCTAAGTACAATAATGCGTCTATTATACTTAGATAAGGAAATTTCATGTCCCGACCCAACTTCGTCATCTTCCTTTAGACGAATTGGTCATTTATGTACATTTAAAACTCGACTAATCATGGGAGTGCCAGCAGCATGCATGTCCTTGTTAAATTTCCTGACAATGGACATATGCAAACTGGTGGAATAACATACCACAAGCTCGGTCTTCTAATTTAGAACATAGATAAGATCGAGATATCCCAGGATTTTCATCTCAAATTCAGATTTTAAATAGTTAGTAAGATCTCTTATTCCATTAAGAGTACTTATCATGTCCATACCGTCGACATAGATAGCTATAATTCTGAATCATGAACTTATTTAATATGCATGTCACGAAACCTTACTTGTTTATCCCTTCCCAATCAAATAGTCACGTAAACGGGTATACCACATCCGCCTGATTATTTAAATCAATAAGTGAGTGTTCCAGTGAAACTTCAAACACACTCCGTGGTTTAGATTCATTCGACTTGGGAAGCAAAAGACCATCATGCACTTTTGCAAATATCTTTGAGTCTAAATCTCCAGAGATATAACCACATCTACTATGTTTCAAGTTCTTTTGAAACTACCAAGCAAACTAATTAACTGAACATTATGATGTTCAAAAGAGTAAGAGATCCAGGGGTTTGTGGGAAACCTCGCGCCACAAGGTGATTCTTTATTCTTTAAGACCTCATTCTTCTCACTACACTTTGTGACAAATAACCACATATGTCCCACCGGCTTTATACTAGGTTGGTTAGCACTACCACGCCAAATACCCGTATATTTGTCAAAGAACTAAGTTCTGCCTGGATTGAGTAGGCCAAATATGCTATTTATTTGAAATTAATCAAAATAAAGCATGGTTCGATCTCATTGTGCTCTATCTCTGGAGTAATTATTGATGGATTATATAATCATTTTTCACGCATGATCCTTCCATTGACTCATATGCATTCTCATAATCCATCAGGATTTCATTGTTCTCTAAAATCATTTAATACTTCGGAGCTTCCTCTAGTTTGATTCATGGACATATTCAGAGACAATCTTATGAGATGATTTCTGATGATATAAATAAGTTGTTCCTTACTTACATACTTCATTTCTAGGTGAGGAATGATCGAACCAAGTGGTCTCTCCAACTTCCTTTATGGAGCCACAGCCTCAACCACACTTTCACTGAGTGTAGTTGCAACACCTTAGTCTATGGTGTATATCCCATATTGCGGATTTCTAACTTTGCAGGTAGGTTTACAACTGGTATGTATGATCTCATCACTTTAGCAACATCAGTGTATATTCTGAAAATCGAATGTCTTCTTTATCACTTCACATTTATCTAGTATGCACATCTGCTGGAATATTTATCTGTGTATGCTGAATCCTGCATTTATTAGTTTCCAGGTGAATTTGTTGGTTTATTCAACTGTCATGTAATCAATATCCTAAGCATTTGCAGTCTGGGGCTCTCTTAATTGAGAGTTTCTTTTAGATTCATCCAATTCTGACTAGGGAATTTTCTTTCAGATTAATGGGAAGCAATTTGGTGTTGCTCCAAGTCAGGACAGTGACACACTGGTTGTCGGCAATATATGTAAGACATGGACAAAGGAAGTTGTAAGTATGACGACACCTTCTTGATTGATCTTCCTTGAGTCAGATGTTTCCTTGATCTTCAACATAGTCAAGGTTCTATCGCTATTTGTTTATGTACTTACTCCTCTTTCAGTGTAAATCTGTTAAATTGGGCCACATTGTTTGTTTCACAGTTGAAGAAAAAACCGAGCACCCCAGATACGGTTCCCTCTTGGATTTATTCCAAGGAAGAGAGATGCTCGTCTTCTTTTTCGATGTAATCTTTGTCTTAAAACTTGGACTGTCTATCATTGTTTAGGTAAATTTCTTATATAACGCATACTTGGTTGCTGCATTATCATTTCTTTCGGTTTTATCTTTTCCTGCATATATATTCTCTGGATTATATATAACTTGTAGTAGTGAACTATGGTAGTGAACTGAATATACTACAGTCTCTTGACTGTTTAGAGTTCTAGTGTGAAAAGAATCTCAGCGTTTGCTTGGTAGCTTTAGTCTTGAGGGTGAATAACTGTAAAGTTAAACTAATATGTAGAGTTCTTATTTCTAATATAAAATCAACTTTTATAAATGGAAGTTTTTGAATTATTGTCCCGCATGTTCTCATTTTATTTATATAAGTAGGTTGGTTGGTGCCAAATGTAGTATGAAGTCTGTAATGTTAAGAATGCCATCTCATCTGCTATAGGTACAGTGAGTGATAAATAGCATTTCTGGGATACTTCATGTGTTTGTGCTTCCATTGTTAATAGTGGGTGAAACTTGCATCAGGATTTCATTGTTGACAGCTACATCCTTATTCCATTAGGAAGCAGACAAGGATCAGAAGAAAAAAAATCATGTAGAGAAGGGAGATGTAATGAAGTATCTGCAGAATAGAGTACTGAACTACAATTAGAGAGAGATGTACATACTAGCTGCTCTTGGTGAAGCGAAGTCTATGAAGGTACCTGAATATTTTAAATTTCCAATGCTTCTCATTGTGGAACTTAGCGCCGGTTCAATAATTTTAGTTGTTACGAGACAATATTTAAATCGAGAAGTACCTATCGATACCTATTTTTTTCCAGGTTTATTTAAGTCGAGTATAAAACCAATGCTTGGGGCCCGTATATCATGATAAATACCTGTAGTAGATTTTTTATTGGGCAACCAAAATGTGAATCATCCAAACCAAATTAAGTGGAACAAGGTAAACACAATTTTTCTTCAAACATTTGCATATGTTTTATTGTTATAGTTATCTCATTGAAATTCTTGAATGTTAGCAGGCTAAGCAAACTTAAAAATCTAATGGTCAAGGTTACTCCCTCAAATTTAGAATATAAAATCACTGGAAAGAGTGAGTTGCCTTGTTGTCAAATACATAGAAGCATCCATTACTTCTGGTCTCTTTTAGAGAATATGTTTTTCTTCAAACATTTGCATATGTTTTATTGTTAAAGTTATCTTGTTGAAAGTCTTGAATGTTGGCAGGCTAAGCGAACTTAAAAATTTAAGGGTCAAGGTTACTCCCTCAAATTTAGAATATAAAATCACTGGACAGAGTGAGTTGCCTTGTTGTCAAATAGATGTAAGCATCCATAACTTCTGGTCTCTTTAAGAGAATTTGTTTCTATAGGTATTTGGATGAAGTCTGCAGTGTTAAGAAATGACGTCTCATCATGGTGAGTTTATTTCCCCCCGTAAAAGAGAATTTATGTGATTTTAGGTCGGCTAAATCATGCATTAAGTCTTTCACTAATGCATTTACATCATATATTTCAGACATTGTAATGCACTCAACTACCAAATTTATATCTGGGCACGAATATGTCATGGTAGGAGCCGTTGCAGTCTAGGGAGAAAGGTATGGGTTGAATATTCATTCACTTGTTTGAAGTAATGTCGTAGACTTCTTTTATTACTCTGGAAAGCTTGTGCAGAATGGGAAGGCTTAAATCTAGTGTTTCTTTTCGTGTGCAGGTCTTACATGTCTCTGGATGCGCCTTTTATGTTAACTTGAAAGCTTTCACCCACTTCGTTGGGTCCAGACTTGAGTATGAACCATTGATGTCATGAATCGATCTATTGCTCGAGGGCCGAAGAAACTTCTGTTTCTGCATAGATTTGTCACCGAGCTGGATATAGGTTGAACATATTGAACTTACCTTCAAGTTTATTGTTCTGAACTCAGAATTTCATCCATTTTTGTGTAAATTTAAACCTGGTAGATAAAAGGAATGAATGTTGAATTCTCAGATTGAATTCAAATTTGAAGTTTCAATTCAATTTGAGTCTGGGTGTCATTTGACTTTAATTTGAATTCCTTTTGAATGAATGAGTATGGAATTCTCAAGTTTGAGTTTATATTTGAATTTCAGATTGGGTTTCATTTGAGTTTAATTTGACTTGACTTTGCCTTGACTTTGGCTTGACTTCCATTTGACTGGACTTGATCTTGATGCAGTCAGATTATTTCAGATTTAGCTATTCAGGCATTTCATCAAATCTGAATCATTTTTTTTTATATTATAATTTAAATCTGAGACTCACGACTTAGGGTCTGTACCTCGTAACCCTTAAAATCAGTCGTTGTTTTGTGACACACGACTAAGGGTCGTACAAAACAGCTACGCTTTATCAGAGACCCCAACAAAGACTGTTAATAATTGTCGTATAACTCGTATATATGACTTGTCCTGACGGTCGCGGAACTTCTGTTTTCCACTAGTGTTTGTTTTGAAGAAGTGAATGAAGTAGAGTTCTATTACCCATAGGCCCATAGGAATTTGAGGAGTTTATTAACTATTAATTATGTTTGTCCTAAATGATTGTATGACTTACAGACATAATATTAAAAGATTTGAGGCTAATGACATATTTATTAACCAACACCTCCAAAACATTTAGACTTGGATTGACTGGATCGATTTTCGCCAACAGTTATGATATGTACCGATGGATATATTTGAAATACATATCCTACGGCACGGGTTCAGCCCTAGTCATTATAAATTTAGATAACCCATTACATTAGTGGGCAATTCAATCCGGAAGCATGATTATTCATTAGCTGACCGGATTGGACGAAGAAATAATCATTAGAACCAAACAAAAATTATATCGGGTACAAGATCGTGCGGGCAATATTTGTTTTATTGGTACCTTAACGCCAATTAGCAAGGGAAATGTGAATTATTATTCGATTATCCACATACAAAGACGAACATAATGCTCTAGTAATGCCAAGAATACTATACTCTAAAAACAATTAAACTGAATGACTTTTAGCAACACAAAAAAGAGAAGAAAATCAAACAAATAAATATTCTTCAGTTAAGGAAATTGATTAAATGAAGCCAAAGGAAAAGGATAGATATAAGCAAAGAAGAGAAGAAGAGAAATATAACTGTTTCAGAAGATGATGAAGGTATCCCTTTCTTGACTTGAAGTTTGATACAAGTTTCATTTCTAAGCAATCTCTCCATTAAAAGGAAAAGTTTTGTGTCTTTCTATCTCTAAAACCGTCCTACTACATAATAATGTAACTTCCCACCAAAAGACTCTTTTTTCTAAGTACTATCTCTTTTGCTCTCATCGGGAGGAACTTCCACTTTCCCTTGCTTTTCATATTCTCTTAAACAAATTTGTTCCTCTGACTCCACAAAAACATAGGGACATAGAAAGAGATAGAGAAAGAGGAGAGATGATGCAAAAACATTCGCAGAAACTGTCGTACAGAGAATCTGTCAAAGCTCTTGAAGCTGATATACAACATGCCAATGCTTTGTAAGTTCATGGTGTTCTTCAATCCTACCTTCTTCTTTTTTCCTTTTGATTTGTACTTTATTTTCATGATATTTTGTTGAAGTCGTCTTTGTTTTGCAAAAGCAAATCATAAATTATGAGAACCCATATCATTGAAGCAGTTAAGGATTGGTTACGGTAGGAGTTTTAGCTTTATTTATTAGAAACCAAGAAAGATGCTTTTTTTTTTTTCCCTTTTTTTTGAGGGGTTTAAGAAAAACCCATTTCATTGTGTCAATTTCCGAGAAAACATAGTTAGATTGTTTGTTTAAGAGGCTGAAACCGATGATATTTGAGTTTCTGTATGTGTTTTTCGCAGGGCAGTTTCTCTTCCAAGAGATTATGGTGGAGAATGTCTTCAAATGAGATTGTCTTTCAATCCTCTTGCTCCATTGTTTATATTTTTGATTGAATGGATGGATTGTAGTTGTACAGATACCCTTTCGAACTATCTAGGTCTTCTTAACATACTTATATACAAGGTAATTTGTTACGTCTTACTATTATTGCATTTTACTGCTCTTAACGCGATAAGTTGCTGTTTCTTTCGTGTTCCCGCATATCTGTGAGTAAGTGAGTAACCTGTAATTAAGCTTCTCAAAATTGTTTCAGGTACACGTTGACGGCAAAACAACTATATCTTCACATGAAAGGAGAGCCAGCCTTAGGGAATTCTATGGTTTGTACAACAATTTATCTCTTGCTTCGTAATGTGATTTCGAAGTTTTAAAATATTATGGTTTTTTTTCTTTAACTGTCATATTGGCTTTCTAAATGAAAACACTCTTTCGCAGCGGTTATATATCCGTCTCTTCAACTAATAGAGGGTGACTTAACCGCACTGGAGGAAAAATGTAAGATGAGTTGGTTTACACATGTCTCGGAAAAGAAGAGGGCCGAAGAGAGGAGAAGGACCATTAGCAAGGATCTTGAAACGGATGATGAATGTGGAATTTGTATGGAAGCTTGTACTAGGATGGTCTTACCCAACTGTGGGCATTCCCTTTGCCTTGACTGCTTCCATGATTGGTAACTAAGACTCTTTTTCCTGTTTAATCTGTTTCCATGAGGGAAATTGCATCCCAGTGACTCATAATCTTTCTTTTTGTTTTCTTTGACTAGGAATTTGCGATCTCAATCCTGCCCTTTTTGTCGTGGTAGCTTAAAAAGAGTAACCTCAAAAGACTTGTGGGTTCTTACGAGTAACGATGATGTGGTAGACACAACAACTCTTGCAAAGGAGAATCTCATACGTTTCTATCTCTACCTGAATTCCTTGCCTCTTGTGATCCCCGATACCCTTTCCTTTGTACATGATTACATGGTCTGATGACTTATAGATAGCAAAGATTGTTGTTCTAGAATCTACAAGCTTAAATGCAAGGTTACTGAACGCCCAATTCTCGGACTCGAATTTGGTGTCTTTCTTCCTCTCATGATCTGCCAAAGACAAGATGTGAAGCACTTGCTATTATTATAAAGGCTATGCAGATAAAGGAGGGATAAGGTATGCTCATAACATATTCTCAGTTATTTTGGAAACCCTGAGAATTTGAATGAAATTATTAAAGCACATGCCTTGCCAATTACTGTACATAAAATTCGCTGTGAGCAATGTGCTTGTAATTTTATTATCTATCAAGAAATGTTTTACAGCATATGTATTCTACATGTTTAACGCACCTGACCTTCGGAATCACTAGGTCTTCTTTCAAAAGAAATGAGTTGAAATTTGCCCCTTCCAGACGAATTAGGCGAGGAGATCTTCTTTCTCTTTAGCTTTACATTTTGCATATACAAATTCTCTCTTCTTTTTTTCTTACGCTTGCTCAAAAGAAAGCGCTTATTTATGGGGATCAAAGTTTGAAAAAACAGTCTTCCAATCGATCATCTGCTTTTGCAGATGATTGTTTGATTTTTGCAAATGCCGACCTCGTGAAAAGTAAAAACATTCGAAAATATTTTTTGCAATTTAGTGAAGGTTCGAGGCAATTAATAAATTTTTAAAAGTTTGACATTTTCTTTAGTAAATTAATAGGTGTCACCTCCGCATACAGCCGGGGCTCAACCTTCGTGTGGTAGAGGGATTTTAGAGTTTGCTGAGCTAGGACCTTCAGGTCCGGCGTGGTTATATTAAGGTTAAGCTAAGCTTAGGAAGTTTAGTTTCTATTGGGTATAAGTGTTAGCTGGAGCCTAGGCTCTCCTATACTTCAACCTAAATTAGACATTCAAGCAAATTAATTAGGTGTATTCTATGGAATAATCCGATATTTTGCAAACATAATTGTAAAAGTTTAAAATCTTAAAGCTACATTATCAATAGTATTAGCCCTTAACCCGTGCCGTAACGGCACGGGCCATGATGTTGGTTCATTTTTAATATATCGTATAATTTGTGTCCCGAATACTTATCAACTCCTTATAATTTAATATGTGTTTGTCATAAAAATAGTTGGGATTTTCCTCTCTTTTTTTCTTTGTTTTTCCTTTACTATTTTATCGCCGGAGATTTGCTCAGACGAAAGAAATATAATCTTAACTTCCAGACACTTTTTTATTTAGGTTCATTGCTTATAATGAAATAATGCTCTACATGAATAGGCCTGTCAATATTTGTCCGATATCCGGGATCCGTTTCCGATTATTCGATATCCTATAGGATTTTATCTGTTGTATCGGATATCGGATATAATATGTTATCGGATATTTCTTCCTTAACATATAGGAATCGGAATAAGCTATATCCGTTTGTTTAGATATCCGATATGTTAAGGACGTAATTGTCATTTTTCCAAACCCTTATTTCCCCTACTAATTGATGTCTGATTTTCTTTTAATGTTCAGGTTGATAAGTTTGGGATTCGATATCCGATAATATCGAGTATAATATCGGATATTATCGGATATTGTCGGATAAATATCCGATAAGTGTCAATTATGAAAATGTTTTACAAGGGTTTTTAAGATTTTTTGGTATAACCGGATATTTATCGGATATCCGATAGCTTAACATATCGGTATCGATATCTGATTTTGATATCCTATAGGATATTATCGGATATCGGATATCCGATAATCCTTAACCTGTCGGATATCAGAATTCTTAATATCCGACGGATATTCTTCCATTGACAGGCCTATACATGAACATGGAGGTTTAAATATTTTTTGGAAATATGTCGTCAGCAGCGCTCATCTTAGTGAAATCAACCAATCAATATCGTCCATAAATGTTTCCACATGCTCCTATTTCGTTCCAGCTGACTCATCTATCATGGTCATGTTGTCTATCCTCCAAATAGGCAGAGAATAATATTTTTTTTGCATCGAACGATTGATACAAACTATCCAATGTGACATGATTTTCCTGTAATTTTTCAACACCCATTAGATGACAATGTTTAAAATGTGTACTCATTACCTTTTCGAAGGGATTGAACCTACGCCATTAAATCTTATATTGTGCCCAACAATTCGTCTTAACAAAATCTAACTTCAAAAGTCTTGGACATTAAATCTTCAACAAAGTATTGTGCCCAACAATTCACGGTGATTTCTTAACAAAATCTTTGGTAACTTCAAAAGTCTTGGACATTTTGTCACTGAAAAGAAGGTGATGCTTTGTTTTCCTACCTTCAATTGGAATACAATCTGTTGAGTTTAGAAATTTCTGGAAACGTTTTCCAACTGTCCAAAACAATTACCTCATAAAGAACCTTGAACACATATTGTACTCCCTGATCCTAGTTCAAATTAATAGGTTGTCAATAGATCTGTTACCAAAAGTTGACATATTCTACATTGAATATTTATAAAAAAAAAAATTATGGTGTTGTGGATCGTTGCTTTCTAAGAATGTAGTTTTCAAAATTGGCCTCTTCAAGTCCCACGACTTTCTAAGTTTATATATCTTTCTTGTTTTTAACATTTTAGTCAGTCATATTATGTTGTGACTAACTTTAAACTTGATGTCATCTTCTACTGTGAACTTTATGTGATTTCAAAATCGAAATAGTTACACCTCTTTCATTCGTATAAACTAATCCGTTGTATATCCCAACAATTCTTCTACAACAATTCCTTTGTTTTTCCGTTTCCGGACCATCAATAGCCATTATAATCAAACGCAGTCTGTCTAATTTTTGTTGATGTTATGTATTTGCAATGTTCATTTTTCTTAAATAAATAGATTGTGGAAAAACTAAAAAAAAAAGAACATAAGTATTACACCGGGTCTAAGTTACTATATCCAAAATACTCCGGACACTGCTTTTGGTGCCTTGTTTCCTTAAATTCCTCGTTGCATTATAGACAGTACATGAAACACCAATCATTTGCGAAGTGAGTTATTTGCGCAAGTGCGGTCAATGTATCCCTTGTCTGTAATAATAATAACAACACGTCAATTTTTTTCAAGGCATCCAGTTGTAAATGGTATGAATCTAATAGATTTGAATTATACCTTAATCTTAGATATCACCTTCTTCTCACATAACATAGCAATTGAGGAAGGACAAATCTTGACCACTCTTTACAAAGGCAGAGTTAGCCAAACTACATTTTGCAATTGTCTTACATGAAAATTATTATTAATCCATATTTTAGTCAGCTCCTATCGAAGCCGATCTAATTAGTCCTATGAAAGTTAATCTTAAATTTTTGACATTATCTCTTGACCAAATTATTGAAGTATTCTCAGTCATGTTCTACTTTGTGTGATCTACCTATATGTGTCTACTCTACCTTCTAACACAGTGAATGAAACCTATACATATTGATCCGTAATTTGATATTGTTGATTTGTCATCAAGTGGTCGCATGATTTGAGAATGTAAAATATAAAAAATATTCTATAAACATCGGAGGAGAGATTTAGATTTATGATTTAGAGTATTTTATGATGATTTTGATGAACAAACATAATTTTCAAACAAATATTTTAGAATGCAAATACATTTTCCCGGTCAATAAGGTTTTATATCGGGAATTGAGTGAAAGTTGTTGTCTTTGTAGGTAGTTGTCGCGAAACAACTCAGCATTGATGGTCTTTCAGGAAAAAGAATGTAATAGTACTTGAGAGAGCGATAATGTTCTCCTACACGGGTATACCAATTGCCTTTATATAATACGGGTGATCGAACAGTCATGATCATATTGTCTTATACATTCCGGTATCATCCTCGAAATATTTGGTTTTTGTCCTTATCAATCGTGCTAAAAACAACCAATTACATCTTTCACAATACAATGTCGCATGTTTTGTGACGATTTTTTTTTTACTTGGTCAATAAAACTCACTAAAAAGCAAAAACTATTATTATACACTACTATTACCAACACCCACCACCATAAAAACCATCCACCGCCACTATTTCTTCCACCAATAGTAATGTTACCGCCTTCACCATTCACAAACACTCGCCACCTCTTATACTAACCCTACTTCCACTACCACCATTATAATTAATATAGTTTTTAGTAAAATTATTAATTAATAAAATTATGTATTTATGTTAGATTATTAAAGGGACATTTATAATAGAAATTTAATTAATCATTATGAATAATCAATGAGACACTAATGAATAAAACATTTAAAAATGGTTAAGTTGAACAAACCCCAGCGGTAAATTTATCTTTTCCAAGGACAAATCATGACCACTCCTTACATAACAAATCGATAATAAATAATTTCATATGTTCTGAGCTTGATTTTTGTCGTTCGTTTAGTTATTACATAACATGGCAATTGATTGCACCAATTTTTGAAAATGGACATGTGTTTTATCGAGTTTATTTTAACATTAGAATGATCAACCACATTTTATACTTTATAATATAACGTTACACATTTTGTGGCATTACGAAATTAGCATAATATGTTTTTGTTCAACAATACCCGCCACCATCATAAAACCATATGAATCCACTTTTTTTATCCACCACCACCTAGTAGCGGAGCCAAGGGTTGACTAACCTGGCTCTAACCCCTTAAATTTTTAATAACTACATAATTTTTTTAGTTTATTTTATAAATAGTACTTTGTCCACATGTTTCTTTAAAAAAAAAAAAGGCTTCCTCAATGTCAATTTTTGACTCCACAACTGCCACCATCACTGCCGCCCATCCCATGTAGGTTGTTGGACGCAATTCTAATTTTCAATCACAAATGCCATGTATGAGGTTTATATTGAACAAAATTTCGTCAATTGATTAGTTTCATTTTTTTTCCGTGTATATATTATATTTTGTATTGCAATCAATTTTATGTTAACATTAAAAAATCATGATATATACGATATAGTACCAAAGATAACAGGGGTACCATTTGGGTGATCCAACTACGATCATGAAAATATTATCTTGTATGATATTATCCCTGAAATATATGGTACCTTCCTTTATCAAAAGTGTTAAAAACAACCAACCACATCTTCCACACTACGATGTTATTGATGTTGCAACGGCAACATAAAATTAATATTGTCCATCACTACTCACCAGCATTCACCGTCACTACTTCTTCCACCACAAACCAGGGGTGGAGCTAGGATTTTGAGGAGAGAGGGAGAAAAAAATCTTAGCAAGTTGGATACATGTGAAAATGGACTTTGTATCCCATTTTACGATAAAAGAACAAAAATAAATATAATTGTGCTTGGCTCCGCCCTTAACCACCACTAATCTTTCGGCCTCCACCTCTTCTACTACTCATTGTCGCAGAAAATGTCTATTGATATTATTTATTAAAATTACTTATTAATAGAAATAAATATTATAATTAATTAAGAAAACATTTATAATTAAAAAATGATTAGTCATTTATTATGGGTAATCAGTGAAACACTAATTAATAAAACACTTTATAATGAATAGATTATTTATTATGTGCAATTAGTGAAACACTAATTAATAAAGCAATTATGGTATTTAAGTTGAACAAACCGCCACTGTTGATTTATCTTTTCTATCAATTCCAACCAAGGTGGAACACTGGTTAGAAGCCACTCTTATGACACAATAGGTCATGAGTTCGAACCTCCCCGTTATAATTTTTGAAATTCCATATCTTGACTTGAGTATTCATTTTTCATTCACAATATTGAAATTAATGCCACGCATGCGAGTTGTAGGGGTGGTCAGGAGAACCACAACCCTTGATTTATCTTCTCTCTAGACAAATCCTGACCACCACTTACATAGGCAAACTTAGCCAAGCTTTGTTCGATCACCAGTATTATATAAAGGAAATTGGTGTACCCGCGTAAGAGAACATTATCACTCTCTCAAGTACTATTACATTCTTTTTCCTGAAAGACCATCAATTTTGAGTTGTTTCGCGACAACTACCTACAAAGACAACAACTTTCACTCAATTCCCGATATAAAACCTTATTGACCGGGAAAATGTATTTGCATTCTAAAATATTTGTTTGAAAATTATGTTTTTTCATCAAAATCTTCATAAAATACTCTAAATCATAAATCTAAATCTCCTCCGATGTTTATAGAATATTTTTTATAATTTACATTCTCAAATCATGCGACCACTTGATGACAAATCAACAATATCAAATTACGGATCAATATGTATATGTTTCATTCACTGTGTTAGAAGGTAGAGTAGACACAGATAGGTAGATCACACAAAGAAGAACATGACTGAGAATACTTCATTAATTTGGTCAAGAGATAAGGTCAAAAAATTAAGATTAACTTTCATAGGACTAATTAGATCGGCTTCGATAGGAGCTGACTAAAATATGTATTAATAATAATTTTCAAGTAAGACAATTGCAAAACGTAGTTTGGATAACTCTGCCTTTGTAAAGAGTGGTCAAGATTTGTCCTTCCTCAATTGCTATGTTATGTGAGAAGAAGGTGATATTTAAGATTAAGGTATAATTCAAATCTATTAGATTCATACCATTTACAACTGGATTCCTTGAAAAAAATTGACGTGTTGTTATTATTATTACATGCAAGGGTTACATTGACCGCACTTGCGCAAATAACTCACTTCGCAAATGATTGGTGTTTCATGTACTGTCTATAATGCAACGAGGAATTTGAGGAAACAAGGCACCAAAAGCAATGTCCGGAGTATTTTGGATATAGTAACTTAGACCCGGTGTAATACTTATGTTCTTTTTTTTTTAGTTTTTCAACCATCTATTTATTTAAGAAAAATGAACATTGCAAATACATAACATCAACAAAAATTAGACAGACTGCGTTTGTTTATAATGGCTATTGATGGTCCGGAAACGGAAAAACAAAGGAATTGTTGTAGAAGAATTGTTGGGATATACAACGGATTAGTTTATACGAATGAAAGAGGTGTAACTATTTCGATTTTGAAATCACATAAAGTTCACAGTAGAAGATGACATCAAGTTTAAAGTTAGTCACAACATAATATGACTGACTAAAATTTTAAAAACAAACAAGATATATAAACTTAGAAAGTCGTGGGACTTGAAGATGCCAATTTTGAAAACTACATTCTTAGAAAGCAACGATCCACAACACCATAAATTTTTTTAATAAATATTCAATGTAGAATATGTCAACTTTTGGTAACGGATCTATTAACAACCTATTAATTTGAACTAGGATCAGGGAGTACAATATGTGTTCAAGGTTCTTTATGAGGTAATGTGTCTCCAGATTGTATTCCAATTGAAGGTAGGAACATACGAAAGTGACAAAATGTCCAAGATTTTTGAAGTTACCAAAGATTTCGTTAAGACGAATTGTTGGGCACAATACTTTGTTGAAGATTTAATGGCAGAGGTTCGCACATATACAATCCCTTCGAAAATGTAATGGGTACACATTTTAAACATTGTTATCTAATGGGTGTTGAAAAATTACAGGAAAATCATGTCACATTGGATAGTTTGTATCAATCGTTCGATGAAAAAAAAAATATTCTCTGCCTATTTGGAGGATCGAGAACATGACCATGATAGATGAGTCAGCTGGAACGAAATAGGAGCATGTGGAAACTTTTATGGACGATATTGATTAGTTGATTTCACTAAGATGAACGTTGTTGACGACATATTTCCAAAAAATATTTAAACTTCCATGTTCATGTAGAGCATTATTTCATTATAAGCAATGAACCTAAATAAAAAAGTGTCTGGAAGTTAATATTATATTTCTTTCGTCTGAAAAGAGAGGAAAAAACATTAAAGAGAGCAAATCTCCGACGGTAAAATATTAAAGGAAAAAACAAAGAAAAAAAGAGAGGAAAATCCGAATTATTTTTATGACAAACACATATTAAATCATAAGGAGTTGATAAGTATTTGGGACACAAATTATACGATATATTAAAAATGAACCAACATCATGGCCCGTGTCGTTACGGCACGGGATGTTTTGTCTCTAATACGATATTGTTCACATTCCTCTTACTTCATTTTATTCGTGAGTAATTATTTTGATATTCAAATAGGTTTTGGGAAACAAAATGGGTTACCTGATCTTTTTATTTTTTACTTAAGCATGTTATTCCAATTTATTATCTGGACGGAGTAATAATGTTGTGCCAACATGAAAAGTAAAAAGATCCCGTAAGCAGAGGGAGAGTTGGTCTTTGATTTCTGAATGATAATGAATATAATGAAACGCTCCCTCTCGGTTTCTTTAATGAACACCGAAACCTTCTAAAAAGAATAATCAATCGAACAACACTTAGATGGAACGCATCACCACTAGTGTAAACTTCTATGAATTGATACATATCCAGTGAAATTTCTACAGATTAATATGGTGATTTCGTCCTACCGTAGTTTTTAACGAGGCATGCAATTAAATCTCTAATAGTGATTTTAATGGTATTTAATAATTACAAAATTCTCTTATAAGTTTTGTTTATGCAAGTATATTGATTTAACTTGGGTTCTTTTATATTTTTGTGTTAAGTTGATGACTTTTTAATTTGAATACATGTTTGGTTAACAAACTTTGATACATATAGGTTATTTTCTTTGTAAAACTGATGTTAGTCTCTCATTTTTCCCGTTAGCACTTTGTTTCGATCCCGTATTTGTAGACATTATTTGACTAATGTTGGGGTATTTGTTTAATCTCAAGGCCGATTAAACCCAATGTGTGTTGTATACATTGAAGGCGACAGAAGTTTGTGTCGGCTCTACCTTGAAACTAATAATTTTTCTTTGGAAGATTAGTTGAATTTATGTAGATACACATATCAATATGACTATGCTCTTTAAAACTCCAAATTACTTGAGTAACACTAAATGTGAGAACGTTATTCATGCACTACTTAGCATAGTTGGTGTGAAATCTTTTTATCCACGAATTTCTTCAATTTTATGTTATCAATATGATTGAGAAAGAATCTTACACATGTTTTGATTTACTATTATAAGTTTATTTTTTCAACTCACATGTGTATATCTCAGCCTTCCAATAGCCAAGGGTTCTTCATTTTTATAACTCTCACATTTGCAAAAAATAAATAAATATTGTTTATCTATAGTAGGGAAAATATTATGGGTTTTTGCTTCACTCCTTAGATCCTTAGTTATCAATAATTTCGGGACAAATGTATTCATAAACATCATGGAGTTGGATTGGCAGTTTAGGTATATGTACTGTTAGATGAAATATTCTTTTTGAAGTTTGAAATTATGGTATGATGGAACAATAAATGGGGAAATTTTTTATTTACTGTATTTTTTATTTTATTTTCATGTTGGCACAACATTATTACTCCGTCCAGATAATAAATTGGAATAACATGCTTAAGTAAAAAATAAAAAGATCAGGTAACCCATTTTTTTTCACAAAACCTATTTGAATATCAAAATAATTACTCACGTATAAAATGAAGCAAGAGGAATGTGAACAATATCGTATTAGAGACAAAACATCCCGTGCCGTTACGGCACGGGTTAAGATCTAGTAACCTCTATAAAATAAAATAATAGCGTGGGGACCGGCAAAATTTATCAATTTATCGTGATATCAAATAATCGATTACAATATATTAATTAGTTTATCAAAAAATTGTTTAATTCTTAAAATAAAAAATCAACAAAATGAACCAATACACCTTATTCCATTACAAATTATTTTTGTCATTGTGAGATTCGTTCAATGGATGACACCATATCAAAGAATCCAAGTAAAGCGTTAGATAGTAAAGGAACTAGAGAATTGCAAAATTTAATCAATGGATTGAATTATCACAGTGGAATAGATGATGAATTTCTTTTACACTTCCCTCAATAGGATATTATTTCAGATTTGTTGACTGACGAAGAAATAATTGAGGGTGTCATGGTAAAAGATGAAAGTGATGATGTGGAAATAGAAGATGAAAGTGCAGTTACAGAGCCACCTTCCCGTAAAGAAGCTATCAAAGATACAAAGATATTGAATAGGTTTTTATTGAACTCGCGATTGGGGGATATTGAAACTAATTGGGGGATATAAATTACTTCCCCCAACCAATAGTGTCTGCTAAGGGGTGATTTCTGGGTATGAAAATACTAAAATACCCTTTGGTTAATTAAAAAATATTATGAAAAGACTATAATACCCTTTATACATAAACTTAAAATCTAAAAACCAAATCATTTATCCCCCATTCTCTCAAATCAGTTCCGGCACACTATGGTTAGCTTTTGAATTATTATTTTTCTTCCATCTTCTTCTTCATCGTTCTTTATCCATTCTTTATCGAAGATTAACCGTCGATTCAAAAATTTCTTTGTCGATTAACCTACCCGAATCATAACCATGCCTCCAAGAAAGAAATCAGATGCCCAATCGAAATTAAAATCGATTGCTCAACAAAAATTAGAACAAATGCTTGCTTTGATTGCTTAAGAGCAAGAATAAGAAGAAGAAGCGAACTCGGACAATCAACTTCTCGTAAACATGTCTTATGTGAGAAGGTAAGTGAT
Organism: Papaver bracteatum; assembly: GCA_023529315.1. Lineage (NCBI taxonomy): Eukaryota > Viridiplantae > Streptophyta > Magnoliopsida > Ranunculales > Papaveraceae > Papaver > Papaver bracteatum. The sequence continues at coordinate 2,042,503 of JAJJWX010000210.1, forward strand.
TTTTAAATAGTTTATAAGTGTTTGAATCGATTTACAACAGTGTGTTTAGGTTAGAATCACGAACCCTAACTCACACAGTTGAGTTTCAGTGAGTTCCGACATTGAAATTTGTATGAATACAATGCCGGTACTTAATAACGACATTGAATTTAGGTTGAAGGCAATGCCGGTAGATAGTTACGACATTGATTTTAGTATGAATGCTATGTTGGTATAGAGTTACTGAAACACCTGAAACTGAATGTTTTGTCCCGACATTGATATTAGGTTGAATACAATGTCGGTAGTGTGTTACGTCATTGGTTTAAATTAATTCGAGTATGCCAATAGTGATTTTTTGGTATCCAGGAAACCACTAGAAATTGTTATCAGTACCGGCATTGACTTTAGGTTGCCTTGTGTGCTGGAACCTAGTTACGACATGGATTTGAATTTTTCCGTCTATGTCGGTAGTGCTCTTTTGGTATCGAGGAACAACCTAGGGATTACCGGTATTGTCGATAGTTATTGTTCACTTCCGGAATGGTGTACTGGCATTCTGTTTTTCCCAAATTACTATGCCATTTTTTGTCCCAGAATGGTTTGTTTTTCGTAAATCTATGTCGGTATTAAGAATGAAAGTGAGTTGTCTTATATTCATTTCGTGTGTCTTTTGATATAGGGCTAGAGCCAAGGAAGATAACAAAGGAAAAACTAAAGATGATGTCATTAAGACAAGAATGAAGGAAGTTCTTAATACTCCCCAGTCTTTGCCTCCTTGAGGGAAAGATCAAGGTCGCAACAAGCGTTTGGGGGATGATACAAGAGGGATAATTTGGGAGAGTCGTGTTGACCGTAGTCGGCTTGTAATCCGTGAACTTACTGGAACAGTTGAGCACGATGAGCAAGATGAAGATTAAAGTGAGGCAGAAGATAATGAGGTTCATCCAAGTCAATTAACAAGACAAAGCGAAGTTGTAGATGAAGTTGGTGGGCCAAGTCAATAACCGACACAATGCAAAGGCAAAGGCAAGGGCAAAGTAAAAGTTAAAGGTTCCCACATTCCTCATGTTGATAACATGATACCTGACCTTGCTCGTGGTAGAATTTGGGGTGAATCTGACGATCCGAGAATTCTATTTGGCTACAAGAACACGTAGGCTCGTACTATTTATCAAACCTATGTAAGAATTTTTTATTTTGTACATATGTATTCTTGTGTATTTATGTAAAATCTTTTAATCATACTATATCCTAATTGTATGATCATAAGAAGGATGTGTGTGTTTGCTGAAACCAAGCGGCGTCTCGTTGGGATTTTTCTAAGGAATATGAAGAGGTCCAAACATTAGTAAGAGATTCTAGTCTATATGCTTTGGTTGAAAATTATATGAATTGTGATTCTATGACAGTCAATTGCTTCGTCGAAAGGTATCATGGTGAAACTGATACCATGCACTTACCGTTTGGGGAGATGACCTTGATCCCTGATGATGCTCAGAACATTCTAGACTTGAATGTTATCGGCAAATCAATTGCAGAAGGAGATAAGTGTCCGGACCTAGAATGGTCGAAGTTGTACGACGTGACTAATAAGCTGTTGGGTTGGGACTATAAAACTTCTATGGAAAGCTTCTATGTATCTAAGGCTAGTAGGACAAAGACAATCAAGCTGATGCTGCTTAAGGAGAAGTTTGAAAAAACGCAGGAAAGAAGTTTGAAGGATAAATAAGACCCCGCACAAATTCGTTATACAACCGTTGCGTACCCGTTATTCATCTTGGGCACTAAGGTATTCCTTGACACTAGTGGAAACAGGGTTAGTGCAAGCCTCCTTCAATACTTGGATCCATTGGAAGATGTCTATAACTATTCTTGGGGCACTATGGTAATGGCACATTTGATGGCGGAGATAAGAAGGGCCTTTAAGGCTGTTACAAACCAATTTGTTGGGAATTTCACTCTTCTCCAGGTAATTTTGTTTTTAAACTTATGTTCTTATGTATATTGTTCACATGTACCCTTATTATGAACTTAGAAACAAAATTTACTGCTTCTTATATGTATTATTTCATATTGGTATAGGTGTGGGCTTATGAACACTTACCAACATTGTTCAAGGACTACCCCTTATTGAAGATCATAGACCTTCCCGAACCCGAGGCCGCTAGAGCTAAGAGATACCAGTTCAATAATATTCTGAAGCCCGATAATAATCATCGACTGATAGATATGAGATTGGCTCTGGACGCGATGACTTCCAAAGACGTTGTGTTCGACCCTTACAAGGAGATTAGAGAGAACCACCAAATTGTTAGGTTTAATAATGTTGCATTATACAATGGACCGTTGTTCCACCCAAAGGTATATGTTATGGCTGATCTTCGACGTGTGATGCGGCAACTTGGATATAAGCAATTACCTTGTTTAATGATATCCTCTACTTTAAGGTACACTCTTGACTTGGCTGAGTGCATTACAAGTTCCTCAAAGTTGAGTGTAGTGTATGATCCAGTTCCAGAACCAACATATTGGAGGGATAGGAAACCAAGTCGTTTGGTAGATAATAGTAATTGAGAGCTTGTGAAAAACGGTGATGAAGTCAATCCCACATACATTGATAATTACCTGGAATGGTCATATCCCTTTGTCGTGCGCCCGGATGACGTCCAAGTTCCACCCCCGAAAAAACCTTCCGTTTCAACTCCTACAGAGGCACCACCTACAATGGCCCAACTTAATAAGACTCTTGGATTGCTAGTAAGTATTGTTAATTCCTTAGTCGTTTAATGTATACATAATCTTATATTAGCATATATATACTAATTATGTGTTGTATGTATGAAACTAGCGGCGGCATCTTGTCAAGATGAAGAAGATGTTTGGTTCCAAGTACGAGGAAGGAGAGGTGCTATCCCTTGAATAAATGAAGGAAGTCGAGGAAAAGCTTGATAAAATTGAAGACCCAAGTGCAAAATCTTTGTTCGGGGAAACGAAGAAGGTTGCGGTCCACAAAAGCAAAAGACCAAGTGATTAACTATTTAGTTGTGTTTCTTTATTTGGATGGTGGTTGTTACGTTTTGAACAATTTCGAACTTATTTTTGTTTATACCTCATGATTAACTCTTTAGTTGTTTGGTTTACTTTTGGTTTATGATACCTGGATTAAGAACATTTAAGCACAATCCAGTTGTTTGGTTTATGTTGAACATGTTTAGATTTCTAGTGAAATGTTTTTCTTTGTAAGTTTTATTTACACCATAGGTGCCGGCATTGAACGTGTAGGTTCTACAGTGTCGGGACTGGTTCCAACATGTAAAAGTAATTATAATTCCATGATGCTACTTGTAACGGCATTGAATGTTTTTTCTATAATGATGCCGGAATTGGAGGATGAAAGGGTCCAAGTTCCTGTATATAATTTGGATAGTACCGACATTGAAATATTAACTAAATCTATAACGCAATTATGATTTTCTTATAGTTGAATAGTTTTTCCAGAAAACCGGCATTGGTTTGGATTAAACTACAATGCCGGTATTGATTATAAATCCGTTCAGAATGTTCTTTTATTTCATTCCTAAGTAATTTATTACATTGGATTTGAAAGTTTAAATTAAAACATACTAAAAATCATGAAATGGAGTAATTTTGGTTGAAGATGATCTCATAATCTATTTACATCCCTTTTCAACAATTGCGGGACCTTTGAGCCTTTTGCGAATATCTTCGAAGACATCGTCTGGAATCTCGGTGTCAAGGACCATCCTCATTGGTTCATATTCTCTTTCAACATATTACTTTCCCTTCATATAACACCCATCAATAGATGTCCATTGGCCCTTGTGGTTTTCCCTTGCTTCTACTAGTGCAGCTTTGTCAAACCATTGAAACTTTTTGCACTTTGGATGATTCAAACACCTTAGAAATATTCTTCCATTATCAGCATCACCAGTTTTTGCAATCCAAAACCGGCGTGTCCCATCACAGTTTCTACACTTCTAATATATAAAAGACAATCCATGGCTTGATGAGAAGGTGACTTGCAAATTTGATAGCTGCAATGATGACTCTGTAAGAGAAGATTATATTAGTGATAGTAAGTTTTAGTAGAGAAGATTTTAACTGTCCAATCCATCGTTAGTAATGTTGAATCTACTTACTTTGCAGGTAGATATTAATGGTGGTTTTCAAATAGAGCTTGTTGATGAATCTACCATCCCTTGTGAAGCTTGATCCGTGCTTGCTTGATCTATTTTTTGAGGCTTGCTTTCTTGAGAGAATGATTTTTGTTATTTGGTGGGTGCTTTGTGTACATTTTCCCAAAGGAATTGGGGTTTTTTATATAGAATGAAGCTCCAACGGTCATATTTTTCAAAAAAAACTAGTTTTTTTTTTTTTTGAAATTCACAGGTACCGGCATAGACGAAGAAACACAATAATTTCCGGTAGTGTGTGTCGTCCTTGTACGCTGTTGTTAAAACGATGCCGAAACTATCTGCACATTTGGACCAATCTCTGTATAAGAAAATCAATTACATGCATTGACGTTTAATGGTAATCCATACCGGAAACTGGTGTCGGATTCTACGTTTATATTAACTTCAATGCCGGCACAAGGGATTTCAAAAAAACTATCCATTGAGGTTTTTCTCTATATAAAGAGAGCTAATACTTAGACCTAATTTCCCAAAACTCGTGTGTGTTTTACTATATCCTTGAGACTATAAACTTATGAAACCCTAAACCCTAGAAGATTCATCTATAGATAGCTTAGTATATAACCTACTCCCACATACAACAAATGGAATCATTTGACTCCGAGGGAGATATAGAAATCACCAAAGCATGGTACTCTGAAATTCGTCCATCAACTATAGATAACAGTTCGGGGGATTCCATGTGGTTGAAGATTTTTAACAAATTTACTCACGATTATGGAAACCCGAAAGGAAGAACTGCTCAGCAAATCGAGCAATGTCACGACATCATCCTAGATGCGGTGGTTGAGTATTTAAAAATCAAACACCGGATCGAGCATGCTACCCATAATAGATTGTCCCCTCAACAACTCGTAAGTTTCTTTATGATTACTTCGACACAATCTACTCTTTTCAAGAAAATAGGGAAGCGCGTTACCTATAGGAAAAGGGGGAAGCATTCATGTTTGATGAAAACATGAGCCACATGGTAACCAAAGTCACCGAGTACCACCAGTTGGGTGAATTGGATATGGACTCTTCTTAAAAAGATTGATAGGTTTAGTGCTTTTTGGTTAGGTTTTTAGGGTAGTTTTTGGTAAGGTTTTGTGGGTTGATCTGTATGTAAACCCTCACGAGACTATAACTCGTCCACTTGGGTCACCAAGTGGTTTAAAGTCTTGATGCACGAGCTAGGTGCATCCATGGTTCCTACGACAAGGATTACATTTGAAATAAATTACAGTTTTGGCATACTATATGTTAACATAATTCTATGCCGTTATCGTGCCGGCGTAGATCTTATATATATATATATATATTACTATGCGGGGATATAATGTCAAAATTTTATGGTTTACGTGTACAATAAACCTTATTCCGGCATTGAAATATAATACAACTCCACGCCAGTAAAGGGTGCCGGCAACATCGTTAACCATAGTTCAGTGCCGGGATTTAACATTCAATACCCAACGACTACTTTTTCAAACCATTAATCAGTGAAGGGAACTTTCGGCGTGGATTTTAGGTTACTGACGATGCCGGTACAATAAAGTGGAAATAGAGCCGTTGTGTACTCATATATTTAATGGAATTGATACACCCATTGCACTTGATATCTAAAAAAAATAAAAATGCTCTAACACATATGTCGAATGGCAAATCCATCAACAACTACCGATTCCATCATTGCCATGGAAAAAGAAAAACTTAATAAGAACAAACTATCGACTCCGATAGCAAATCAATCATCATCCACCACCAACTCAATTGCCATTATACAAGAAAAACTTAGAAGGAAGGAAACCACCACCAAGTCAATTTCCGCAATAGAAGAAGATATACTTAAAAGGAAGAGAGAAAAAGAAGAGGCAGCAAAAGAAGCAAAATATCGCAAAGAAACAAAGGAAATATACGAATGTGTAAAACAAGCGAAGATAGAAGCAGGTGTTGAGGAAGAAACCGAGTTGATTAAAAATTTCTACATAGTATCGGATTTCCCGGAAGATCACCATCCATTGTCTCTTTTTTGGGGTCTTGTTCGTTGTGGTCCTTATATGTCGTAGTTTGAGGACGGTAAGTGCAAAAAACGCAAAATGGATTATGGGGATGAGTATGTAGCGAATCGGACAACTTCCCTCATAAAATTATGTCGCAAATACAACGAGTTTCTCGTAAGATACAGAGGGAATAGGTATCAAGATCAGGACGCAAATACCAAGTGGAGAAAAGAGCCTTTTAGGCATTTCGAAGTTGCTTTGTTTATGGAATCTCGTTCCAAGAAATGATGTTAGTTGCAATTAGCTTGAGATCTTTCATTTTATGCGTAACGTTCTTTAAGTGATTAATTTTAAGTTTATTTCCTTAAGATTAATATGAAAGCCAGTATGGGTCAGTTTGCTTGCTTAAACCTTTAGACTCAATTTAAACTGATCGTCAAAATGCCGGCATGAATAATAACAAAGGAAAATTACGGCACCGGTGCCGGCGTTGATGGTGATCAACATACAATTCCGGTACCCTAGACTCAGTTTAAAATTTTTGTTAGAGTGTCGGAATTAAATTGTACCATCTCTCTATGCCGGCATTATGACGGTTACAATCTCAAGTTATGTGGCAGTTACAAAGTCCTTAATTCCATTTATGTGACGGTTTCAAACTCCCTTATCCCACTTATGTGACGGTTACAAATTCCTTAATACCCTTTATACGTCGGTTACAAACTCCTTAATTCTATTTAAGTGGCAGTTATAGAAATGAGAGTATTCAATATCTCTTTGTATTCATTCTACCTTTGTACTCAATCTCCCTTTTTTTTTAATCTTCTGTACCAAACACAATAGGTCGTCGCAAACCCAAACCCAATCCTGAAGAATCTGTTGATGATGGTGGTAAATCGAAATCAATAGCGCAACAAGTGCCTGAAGAGTCTGTTGGTGAGGAGAAAATAATAAATTTGATGCGATAAATGATGTCTATGTTGAATTGAAGTATTTTTAGGGTTTATCCCATACTAGAAAACACAAATTGAAACTTCCTTGATTAGTCTTTCTGCTACACTAAAATAAAATTCTGAAATTGCAATTTTGTCAATTGAATTTGAGTTACATGTTTGTTTCGCGGTAGAATTCAATTTGAAAACCATTCCGGATTATATGTCTTGTATCTCTGTCATATTGCATGAAACTTCCGGCATCTAAATTTAATTGCATACTACACCAGTTTTCTGTGTCGGTTTTGTATATTTAATCAATGCCATGCCGGATTATATGTCTTTATTTGCTTCTCCTGTTAAAAACTCTATACACAATTCCCCCACTTCCTGCATAGGATATCTCTATTTTACCATGAGGAATCATCCATGCCGTCATTGTAGATATGTTTACTAACCATGCCGGTTTTCATTCCCTTAACTTGTTAATTCTATGTATAAAATTCAAGAAAATCGGCATTGAATTTTAATCATTTAGTACGCCGACATGACTACCGGCACTGATTGTATGTTTAATAACCATGCCGGCTACCTATTTATAACTCAGTTTACATATTGGGACGTAGGTCTAGAGCAGCACAAATGAAGAAAGGAAAGGGCAAAGCTGTTGAAGAATTAAAACATAAGTCTTCTCAAGGTTGACATAGTCGTTCTGATCCGGATCGTACCAAGGTCATAATTAGGGAGCATACGGGGGACACAAGTAGTGATGATGATGATGGTGATGATGAGTGGAAAAAATTTCCTAAACCGGACCGAGCAGGTGGCTCATCCTCACAAGCAGCTGGCTTAGGAAAACCTGATGTCGGAGATGAAGCCCCTAAGAATAATAACCAGCCCACCTTCCTACAAGATATGATATGATTCCAGACCGCGATGATGGAAAATAGTGGGGTGAACCGATAAACCCACAACTCTTATTTGCCTACAAGCACTCTTGGGCTCGTTGGATCTATCAAACTTATGTAAGACATTTGCATCTTGTTATTATATTATTTATCTGTGATCAAGTGAATTTAATTTAGCTTGGTATGTTTTATAGGACCAGAAAGAAGCCTTCCGTGTTAGATGCCATCAATCAAGTGATATATGGCCTTTAGAGTTAGAGTGTCTCTAAGTTCAAGCAATAGTTAGATTATCGGGGTTGTATTTCGCGGTAGAAAATTATGTGGACACTGATACCGTCACGGCGAACTGCTTTTTGGAGAGGTTTTTTGGTGAAACTGATACCATGTATTTTCCTTTTAGCGAGATGACCATTATCCCTGAAGATGTCCAAAGAATACTAGGTTTAGAGGTTCTTTGGAAAGTTGTTAAGGAATGAGAACACTGTAAGGAACTAGAATGGGACAAGATATATGAGCTGACTAAAAATTTATTTAGGTGGGACAAGGAAACAACTTTGGAAAATGTGTACAAGACAGCCCGTTCCCGGACAAATACTATCACATTCGTCAATCTCAATTGATTGTTTGGGAATACGAAGGACAATGAATTGAATCCCGAACAAACTCAGCAAACTGTCGCTGCTTATCTATTGTTCACCTTGGGCTCTGTAATATTCCTTGATGCTAATGGTAACAAGATGCATATGAACAACTTACAATACTTGGATCCCTTGGATAGGGTCCATCAGTATTCATGGGTCACCGCTTTCTTGGCATATTTTTTTGCAGAAATGCTAGAGCTTATAAGGAGAACGCCCGTCAATTTAATGGTTATTTCACTTTAATTCAGGTATAGTGAACTAGTTATTTTGTCATCATTGTCATTAGTTTTGTTAGTTTCCAATTATGTTGTCATTAATTTTTTTCTCTTATATATTTCATTGGCATAGGTGTGGTGGGCTTATGAACACTTCCCAAAATTGTTCATAGGGTATAAAGGATTGAAGACTGTACGTGAATATCAAGATCATGAGGGTCTAGCTCAGAAATACTACTTCAACATTACCCCGAAGCCCAATAACATGAAATGGTTATTCGCAATAAGGTAGTCTTTAGACTCCATGGCTATCCAAGATGTTGTGTTTGACCCATATAGGAATGCCATAGGAGTTCACTTTGCAAGGTGTGACAATGTTTTATTTTACAACATGCCATTATTTTCATCCAAAATGATTTGTTATGCACAACCCTCGCCGTGTAATGCGCCAACTTGGGTACAAGCAGAAAAGTCTTACAGATACGTCTTATCAGAAATTCTCTCATGACTTTCCTCAATTCAAAGAAGATGAGAACCGCACTATAGTAGCTTACCACCCAAATTTCATTCTTTCACATTGGGGTGAAAGAGAAGAACGAGGACTTGTGTTGGATATTGAACTAGTTATTTTGTCATCATTGTCATTAATTTTGTTAGTTTCCAATTATGTTGTCATTAATTTTTTTCTCTTATATATTAATTGGCATAGGTGTGGGGGGCTTATGAACACTTCCCATAATTGTTCATAGGGTATAAAGGATTGAAGACTGTACGTGAATATCAAGAGCATGAGGGTCTAGCTCAGAAGTACTACTTCAATATTACCCCGAAGCCCAATAACAGGAAACGGTTATTTGCAATAAGATAGGATTTGGACTCCATGGTTGTCCAAGATGATGTGTTTGACCCATATAGGAATGACAGAGGAGTTCACTTTGTAAGGCGTGACAATGTTTTATTTTACAACGGACCGTTATTTCATCCAAAAGGATTTATTATGCACAACCCTCGCCGTGTAATGCGCCAACTTGGGTACAAGCAAAAAAGTCTTACAGATACGTCTTATCATAAATTCTCTCATGACTTTCCTGAATGCAAAGCAGATTAGAACCGCACACTGGTAATTTACGACCCAAATCACATTCTTGCACATTGGAGTGAAAGGGAAGAACGAGTACTTGTGTTGGATAGGGTTGGTTGGGAATTGGCGGAAAACGGTTATGAGACTAAACCACCCTTTCTCAGAGTTCATCGGAAGTACTCACATCCTTATATTGTACGCCAGGCTATCATAGAATTTCCTCCAAAACTCCGGCTGAAATTACTGCACACGTACTACAAAAGATCCTTATATTGTTGGTACGTACTTCTTGTTCACCTCCTATTCTTTTAATCTATATCTATGAACTTATATAAGTGTGAGTACTAAGTACATTTTTAAAAATATGACAACAACGTAAGAAGATTGGAAATTTGTCAAAGTTCTTTAAGAAGGTGAGACACTATCGATCCACCATCTACCATCCACCATCTATCATCTTCTTAGATGCTTCCAAGGAGGAGAATAGAATCAAGAACAGTTGGTAGTGGTGTTGATTCAGATGTTGATTCAAACTCAGGAAAAATGGAAGGTAATCTAATTTTGGGTTTCTTATATTCGATTTTGTTTTAAGTTTATTGGAGTTGATTAGATAACATAAATTCTTTAAGTGTTGAGATTATTAGTAGTTACTGAATAAGATTGATGTAGTTGCAGGAAATTCTACACTACACCCTTGTTAAGAATTTGTAATTACCAACTCAAATTTGAAGATTAAAAACAACAATTTATTGTTTGATTTTCAGAAATGTTTACAAAAAATATCAGATTTCAAGAATACAACTTTTCTCTTAAAGTTTCTCTCTTCTCCAGACTTTCTCAACTCTCAAAAATACATCATCCTTCTCTGAATCTATTGGAACCCTTTATATAGGAAATGACACAATGGATGACAGATAAACTTTCCTCTTATTTCGGATTTACTCTGCGATCTCATCGCGGTAATTATAATGTTCATTCTCGCAAGCTTTGTAACCATCGCGAGACAAACATGCTTTTCTCATGTTTTCTTCAATCGTCAGCTATTACGTCATTCTTTTAACTGCTTTTGTGACACTCGCAAAGTGTAATTGAAGAACTTGCGGTGATACTCGCTGGGGAGTGTTATAGCGATATTCTAGTCCTACATCTTGCCTCTTCTCATGTCTTTTCTGCGAAGAAGAGAAGATCATGAGAACTTTAAAATACCGTAACTACTTATCTTTTAAAATTTCTCTGTTCTGACACGTTTATGTATCCTTCGCCAGCTGTTTTCACGTAGTCTCTCTTCTAATAAATTTTTGACACGTCCTCTCTAACCGCTGCGATCTGACCATTCATGTTTTTTCTTTGCATTTATTGCATTCATCTTCTTCGAGAAATCTCTTCTTCTATAAATACTCCTTTCATTCTTTTATTTTCCTCTTTTACTTTCTTCTTCTTTCTCTCCGTAACTTCTCTGCAAGTTTACTGTTCTTCCGTAAATTGCGCGTATGTTACCGCTGTGATTTCTTTTTTATTTTTCAACCTTTTTCTTCATTCTCATACTTAAAAAATGGTTGCTGCTGGTGCTAAAAATTTGGCTGCTTTTGGTGAGATGAGAGAAAAACTCAAAAGTAAAGGTTTTACTTTGTCTACAATTCTAGATCAAAGCCCTAAATCCGAGCTTTCCATCAAATTATTTTCTGATCATCAATGTTCTCGCGAGAAAGTTATAGTATCGCTAGGTCAACTTGACACTGGTCTTCGCATTCCTCTCTATGACCCGGATCTTCCCTTATTTTATGAGATAATTTCTCACGAGAAATTCTCGCGAGCTGTATATCAATTGGGTGGAGACTGTATTCGATTACTACTTTAATATGCTTCTCTCGGTGCCAATAAAGGATCTTGCTACCCTAATGCTGCGAATAATCCCAATTCAAGGATGTTCCAATCATTCCCGCGATGTATATTGTGGATAATTTCTTCATCAACTATGACATAATCCCCATGAAGAGAGATCGCACTTGCTGGGGTGTCCGCTTGCAAAAGAAATATAAGATTTCTGAAGATAAAGCTCTTATGTTGGATACTGATTGGCATACAAATAACAATCAAGGTCCTCGCCATTTTAGCGATGACAAGTGGTTTATTTTTCCTCTTATTTTAGAGGGTCCGTATATTTATGGCACTCATGCCTTTCCTGCAAATCTCGTGGAATACCAACCATGGGTGTTCTATTGGCCTGAGAAAGATAAAGAAGTATGTCCTCCTTAGTTCTTCACATTACAAGTTATTTTTATTATTTTTCTTTGATTTTCACATCTTTAAGCTCTCGCTGATTATGCCTGTTTACTAGATTGAGAGATTAAAGGCCTACTATGAGAAGTTTAGGAAACCTGCTACTCGTTCATTTCTTCAATTACTCACAGATGAAGTAATAAATATTTTCTTTATAAATCTTAACAATATATTGTTGCTTCTATTTCTTATCTTTATTTGTGCTCGCAGGTAATTGAAGAATTAGAACCAATGGAACCACAAACCAAGGTGAAATCTTCAAATGATCGCAAGGGAAAATCTAATGCTCCTCCCAAAGGGAAGCCTACTTCTCCTCGCAGTGAAGAATATAGCGATCCTCCCTTAAAGAAAAGGAAGACCCAACTCTCTTCTTCTTCAACTCTTCAACCCATTCCAGAAGATTTAAGTGTTGATTTTGATAAGGATAATAATGATGATAATTTCGGTGTTTATAATGACGTTCCTTCCATAAAGGATTCTTATTCTTCTGAGTCTGCAATGGCTCAACTATCCAAATTTTTTGGAGATAATACATTTGGTATCTAGGATGAGTATGGAGATGAAGCTATTAATGGAATATCCCAGTCTCTCGCCAAAGTCTGCGATGCTCCCATATTAGCTGATAATGATTCCCTTCGCGGGGTTTCAAGATTGCTGACTCCAATTATCTTGAATTCGCTTGGTAGCCTGGTATGTTTATACTTGTTCATCCTTTTTATGTATCTATTGATATTTTTGTCAGATCTTGACTTATATAGTTCTATCGCAGGTTGGAAGAGCTGCTTTTGCTGTTGCTTCTGATTTGGATAATAGACGTATTATTTATGAAAATAAAGCTGCTAATCTTCGCCAGGATAAAGAAAAACTAGAAGTTGAAGTTGCTGAGCTTCGCAGGAAAAATAAGCAGCTGGAGACTGAAGCTTCTGTTGATAAGAAAAAAAATTCTGATCTTGATAAAGCTAATCAACAACTCTATGGTATGATTTATTTCTTTTCTCTTTTAATTCTTCTCACCCTATCACAGCTTATTTAAGCAACCATTTTTACAGATATTTATGGTCTTACTGACGAGGCTACATTCCTCCAATATTTTCCTGAACCTGTAGATGAGAGTACCCTTCTTGCTCGCCTTAATAGTTCTTTAAGTAGTTTCTCAGATGATCAAATTAGATCCCTCTCTGTAGATGAACTTAAATCCAAACTTAATCTTTTAAAGATTGAGCACAGATTCAATTTAAGTTTAAATAATAAATTTAAACGCCTTTATCTTAATTCAAAAGAAGAAATCAGTAGATTAAGAAGTAAGAATAGTGATCTTATTGACGAGAAATATCATGCAATTAAAAATGGCACTAAGGCCCTAGAAGATTTCCATGAAACTCTTCTTAGCATTCAAATGGAAAGAGATAGACTTATCCACGAGAATGAAGATCTTCTTGCGAGGGAAACTCAAGTTCGCTCTCGTCTTCTTATTAATAGCGATGATGAATTTTCTTGGGCTGCGATGGTTCTTGATAATGCTAGAAATAATTTAGGTGTAGATATTAGTCTTCATACTGAACAAGCAGCTTTAATTAAAGACATGATTTCTGAAATAGAAGGTTGTTAGTCATCCTTCCTTATTAATTATTTGTTTTTATTAGTTTTCTTTGTTAAAATTTCTAACTTGTTGTTATATACTCGCAGGAGCCGAAAAGAGATATTCTGAAAGGATTGGAGAACTTGAAGCTGAAAATAATCAACTCGTAAATAGTCTTACTGCTCACAATAAGAAGTATTCACGGTTGAAAGAACAATTTAGAATTACTACTGCGAATTTTAATAGATCTCTTGTTGTTGTTCGCAATAATTCCATTAAATTGGTTTGTGATGATCATGATATTCCTTACTCTACGTACCCTGATCTTGCAAAGGAGATTCCAGCAAAAACTCCAAATCTTGTTATTTCTGATAGCGAGACTGAGGATTCTGGCGAAGATGAAGGTAATGATGATAATGATAAAGAAAAATCTGGCGAGGAATAGAAATCTGACGAAGATATAGATAATAATGATAATGATGAAGGAAAGAAATCTGGTAATGAGGAGAGATCTGAAGAAGAAGAGAAATCTGATGAAGGTGGTGATGGATCTACTTAGTTCTGTTTTTTCTCTTTATCTTCCTTGTAAATTCTGTATACTTATTTCCTTCTTCTTGTAATATTTCTGCACTTTCGTCCAACTTGTTACGAGTTTCTTCTGTATGAATCAGAAAACAATTCTTTTTCTGCAAATTAATCAATCAATATAATTATTACCCTTTAATTATCTGTATAAATGTATCATAATATCTATGCAATTTTATCATATGATGGATGAATAATAATTTCATCATTCTATGCATTCCCATACTTGCCTCTATTATTCATCTGCAATATGAAAAAATTGAGTAGAGATTAGATTATTAGTTGTAAATCAAATTAAATTTGCCTCAATATCGGCGATGTTATCGCTAGCAACAATTGCATAACTTTATGATCGATGCGTAAAATTGCAAATCTCATAAATTCTGCGAGCATTATCGCAATAATCTTATGGTCTTATTATGCCTTCCTAATTAAAGGTCTTATTTTGCCACATTTTTTCTTTCTGCGACAAAATCGCAGGACGTCTTTACATTTGCATGTATTGACCCATTGATCTTGTCTTGTCCATATTTTTTCAACATCTCTGCGACAATACGATAAGTATAAACTCTCTTGCAAGAATTAAACCTTATGACATTGCCGTCTTGCGATGAAATCGCAGGACGTCTTTACACTTTCATGTAAAAACCCATTGATCTCATCTTAACTTTTCTCTTTTGGCTTGTTGCCTCTGTATAATTTTCGTCACGCGATAATATGACAGGCCTAAATGTTCTTGCGATCATAAAGCCCCATGAAATTGCCGTCTTTAGACACTTATCAGCTCCCTAATGGAGGGTGCCGCCCTTATCTTCCCACTGGTTGCCCCTTCAAGGAGGGCACATCGGCCATACAAGACTAGATCCTCCCATCCGGATTTACCAACAACCAGTTGTTTTCGCAGCCTCTTGTCATTTATGCCTATATAGATTATAGTTACAAGACTGCACCCTAAGTGGGGTTTTCTTCAGGCCAAGTGCATTATAGCCAAGACTTACCAAGAATGGCTAGGGTAGTTTCGTACGCCCCGGGCACCCTTGGCTCAACCGTGTACCTCGGTGCCTTGGTCATACTTTGCACTTCTTAGAAGAAATTCTCAGTCGTCCAACCAGGGTATAACCTTATATAGTTGGAAATCCAAGATCTCTCTCCTGAATAGGTTTTCTTTAACCCCAACATCTGCATGACTCAGGTTCCAAAGAGCGGTATAACCTTATCCCTGAGTCATGTAAAGAGATACCCCCTTATATGACGTACTATTAGGTCTTACATTTGCCTCTTGCGAAATTGTATCCGCGAACTAAGGTGCACGCCATAAAGGTTTGTCCCATTCTATTAATCTCTGCGAAATTTTATTCGCGCTTCTCGCGAGTATTGTAACTCTGATAAAATTTCATTTCTTTGACCTTCTTTCTTCTTGTAAAATTTTGCAATTCTTTCAAACAGAATACTCTTTTCAATTACATTTTCTTCAAACAAATCATTCGCAAGCTTCTCTAACTTTTATCATTTTACCTTTCTATTTACTATTTTCTATTGATGCCTTCTTATTGCGCTTTGCTATTTTCTCTTCACTTGCGAGCCGCTCGCCTCCAACCATTAATTTGTCACTTTTTTGATCTCGCAGCATTTCATCTTCTCGTTGTTCTATTGCATCAACCATCAACCTCTCACATCTCTGTCGTTGCTTGATGTTGTACTTCCAATTGATATTCTTCTCAGCTCTTTCCACGCAAGATTTTATATCAATCTCATAACATTTATTTCTTTCTCCCCAATCTCCCTTAATGACTCCAATACCATTAGGATTAGGAAATTTAATACACTGGTGAAAAGTAGATGCTACACCTAATATCCCATGTAGCCAAGGTCGACCAATCAGGGCATTGTAAGGTGATTCAATGTCCACAACACGTAACAGGATCTTTGAATTTATCCCCTTCAATGGAATCCGCATTGCAATTTCACCTTTTGGTTTGTTAGTTGTTCCATTAAAGCCATAGATTTTATACGTTGATGGTGTTAGATCTTCGTCTCTTCCACCCATGGTTTTGTAGGTATGATAGAATAATATTTCGACTGAACTACATGTGTCTATTAGAACTCTATTGATGGCCCAAGTTCATCATCATTTTCTTCATCTTCTTCTTCTACTTGCTTTGGATTTATCTTTAACCTTACCACCAATGGGTTATCATGCTGCTCGCCAAGCTCTGGTACTTCTTGTGCAGTGAAAGATATAGTTTTCTTTTGCCATTCTTCTAATGGCGAGTCTCTCGCAATGTTCATTATCTCTTTTCCATCTGTGTCTCTCGCGAAGACTCTGCTTAGAACATTATCATGGAAATCCTCAATAGTTCTGGATGAATGTACAATGGAATTACAAAAAAAAATTCTTTCCTTTAGCCCCGACTTCTATTACGAATGTTTCTGCTCCTTTTACGGCATTCACTCTACGAATTTCTGGTGCTGGCAGTAACTGTTGGGATTGTGGATGTCCTATTATAAAATGATTTAACTTTCCTTGATCAATCATCCTTAAAATTATCCTCTTCACATTTCTGTAATTATTTATTGAATGACCATGAAAATGATGGTAAGGACAAAATTCTTGACATCGATTATTTGGATGTGGCTCTTTTCCCATATTCCATGGTGATGGTATATTTTCCATCAAAATAATAGCCTCCCAAATTTTTTCTATACTAGCATTTAGAGGTGGCATCTTAATTTCTTCCCATATTATCTTCTGATTACCTTGCCCTCTAAAGTTATTTTGTATTTGCCCACCATAGGTTTCTTGCGGCTGATCAAGCCTTTGAATCTTACTATTTTCGCCACGATTGTAATAATTTTTCTCCCTTTCATACTCTTCTTGATTTCGACTGCCCATCGCTACTAACTTCTGCTGATTATCATTCACCACTTTTTCTTGTTGTGCCTGCGAGGTGCTCGCCACATTGTTAATCATTTTAGGAAGTAAACTTCCATTTTCCGCTACTGAGCTGGTGTTTGCGATTGGATATGATTCCATTTCATTTTGTTTCTCCTCCAAAGCAATGTATTCTTCTTGTAGTTCTCGTAGCTCAGTTATTGTGATAGTATTTTTGATTCTGAAAATTTGTATGTAGATCAGATTAGTTGCGAACGTTGCATTAATGAAAGACAAAATGAGATATCTTTCATCCACTCTTCCAGCCATCTCACTGCACATTGTCTTCCATCTTATGGTTAAGTGCTTCAAACTCTCGCCAATCCTTTGTTTTAATCCAAATACATCTCCAATGCCTGCCCGCGATGAATTGTTGCTTATATATGCTCCCAGAAATGTAGCTTGTAAATGATCAAAAGAAGTTATAGTATTTTTTGACAATCCCTCGAACCATTTTAGCGCCTCGCCAGTTAAGCTAGACGCAAAATACTTGCATAATACAACATCATG
The DNA here is from genome assembly GCA_023529315.1 of Papaver bracteatum. Lineage (NCBI taxonomy): Eukaryota > Viridiplantae > Streptophyta > Magnoliopsida > Ranunculales > Papaveraceae > Papaver > Papaver bracteatum. Next base: position 2,060,347 of record JAJJWX010000210.1, read on the forward strand.
ATTCTCCCATTGTAGCATACACCTGAAATAAGCCTTAACATGCTGAACAACACAAGTAGTTCCATCAAAGATACTGGTTAATGTTGGTAAATTGAATTTAGGAGGTATTCCTCTTAGGTGTACTTCCTGAGCGAAAGGGGTTCTCGAAGCTTCTTCAATTGCTTCATCAAGTTGTCTTCTGCCTCCTTCTCTTCTATTGTTTATCATTCCTCGTATTTCTGCTAATTCTCTCAATATTTTCTCATTCTCAGCTGAATTTTGCTCCATTGGTCATTTTAATGCAGTTTCCCTTCTTTTGCGTTCTTGTCTTTCTTGTCTTGCGAGATTTTGTGCATCTTCTTCTTCATCGTCATCTCGTCTTTCTCTACGATTTTCTCCTTCACCTTCTTCTTGGAATCGCAGCTGATTATGATGTCTATCTTTTTCTCTGCGAATTTCTTCATTTCTCATCATTTCTCTTCGCTGTCTTTCTATTCTCCTTTGTATTCTATCATACTCTTCCTGAATATTATCATTATAGCAATTTTATGTACGTCTCCTTTCTCGATTTTCATGGTTATTCTGTCATACTGCCTCTTGAAACTCTTGTTCTTCTAATTCTGCCCTTAATATTTCTCTCTCGCAAGCTAGTCGTGCTTGTTCAACATAATGTCTCTCAATTTCTTCCTCAATTATTCTTCGATTTCTCTGAATCTCTCGCCCATGTAATATCCTCCTACCTTCTTCTGTATTTTCTTCATCATTTTGGTTGTTTCTTCCCTATTGATTTCTATTGCTACGTCTATTATCCAAAGCTTCACCATGCGGATCATAGCGATTTTCTATTGCCTCTTCTTCTCTATGAAGTTGCTCTTCATTTGGATTTTTCATTTCTTCTTGGATATTTCCTCTAGTATTTCTCATTGGAGAATTTCGTCTTGGTTCTTCTCTTAATGATCTTGAATTTGATCTAACAGTACTTCTTGATCTTCTACTTTGTAATCTCAAATTCTCCATTCTCAACTCGTGATTTTGTCTTGTTAAATTTGCACGTTCTTCCGCCTCTAACCTTCTTTCCTCTTGTATTATTTGTCTTAGATCATCTGCTATTTCATCTTCGCCTTCTCCATGAATTAATCCTTCAACCATTCCTTAATTTCTTTCTTCTCTTCTTCCGTCTCTTAATTGTTGATCTTCTACATCTTCCATCGAATCCGATCTCCAAGTATGCACACTCACTCTATCATAATCCACATTTCTATCTTGTATTAGTGTTTGTTGATTTGGTTGTGGAATTTGATTTTCTCCTTCAATCCTTGTTCTATTTCTTCTTGTTCTTATCCTTGAAGATTCTCCTAATTCATTTGATTCTCCACCTGCAAGTCTTTTACTCCTCCTCACAGTTGTTGGTGGTTCTGATGTATTTCTTCTTCTTCTAGCCATTTCTTCAACTCTAACAATTTCTTCAAATCTTCAAGTTGTAATTAGAGATTTCTTAGCTTGATTATCCCTGTTTCGGGCGCCAAAATGTAGTTGTAGGAAATTCTACACTACACCCTTGTTAAGAATTTGTAATAACCAACTCAAATTTGAAGATTAAAAACAACACTTTATTGTTTGATTTTCATAAATGTTTACAAAAAATATCAGAATTCAAGAATAAAACTTTTCTCTTAAAGTTTCTCTCTCCTCAAGACTTTCTCAACTCTCAAAAATACATCATCCTTCTCTGAATCTATTGGAACCCTTTATATAGGAAATGACACAATGGATGATAGCTAAACTTTCCTCTTATTTCGGATTTACTCTGCGATCTCATCGCGGTAATTATAACATTCATTCTCGTAATATTTGTAACCATCGCGAGATAAACATGCTTTTCTCGTGTTTTCTTCAATCGTCAGCTATTACGTCATTCTTTTAACTGCTTTTGTGACACTCACAAAGTGTAATTGAAGAACTTGCGGTGATGCTCGCTGGGGAGTGTTATAGCGATATTCAGGTCCTACAATTGATATGGACAGGGTTGATTTTTGATGGAATTGTGGTTGTTTATGAAGTTAATAGTGATATCGTTTTAGAATGGGTATTTGAAGTGAAAAGTTAATATGAGCTGAGATATATTGTGTAGGGATGTTTGAGTTGAAATGTCTTGGAGTTAAAACTGTAATTGGTGGTGTAGGCTTGTAACTATTGGATACAGAACAATGGTTGAGATTTGTAACTGTGTTGTATGTTACAGTGGTGCAGATGGTGTTGCTTCATGGAATTGAGATGTTGCTGATTCAGTGTTGGTGATGGTGTGGTCTTGAATTACATGGATTGAAATGAAGGTGGAGTTGATATTCTGTTGGATTGCTGTTTAGTGAATGAGTAAAGGTCGAATGATTGAATGGATAAAGGTTACAAGTAGTAGCGGTGATGTTGCTGCTGCTATGGTGTTGTAGAATACATGGAAGATTTGGTGATATTGAAGTAGCAGGGGATATTGAGTTGAGATTTGAAGTGGTGAAAGACCATGGAATTAATGGTGATGTAGAGCATTGTTGTGTGTTGAGTTGAGAGAGAAAGTTGAACTGAGAATAAGTTTGGTAGGATGAAGAAAGGTTAGATTGTTGAAAAGCTTGCAACTACTGCAATTGCAGATAATCTTAGTTTGCTTTGTAAATAAAGTTTAAAGTTATTTGAATGAATGAATTGATGTAATGAATAGATGGAAGTTGAACTGAAGTTAGAGTTGCAGGTCATAAGAATTAGTAGAGAAGGTGTTGCATAAAGATGCAATGGCAGGTAAACTGAATTATCAGTCGTATTTGAGTTATAAAGTTGGATTTGAGGAAGTGTATTACTGAGATTGTAATTGTTGGTTGTTAGAACTGAATTAATATAGAGTGTTGCCTTTTTTTTAATAAAAAGAGATCAATGAAGTTTGTAATAGGGTTTTGGCCTATAGAGTTTGTTGTTGTTGCACCATGATGGTGCAGTTTAATGTTTGGCCTGAGAAAGGGCCTTGGTTTGAATAACCTGAATCATTCTTGTGGACTGAGTTAACTCACTGAGTTTACCCATATTGACCGAGTTGACTCATTGACTCAGTTGGCTGATTTATACCTGACCTTGGACGTTGACCATCAGTTGACCCAGTAGACTGTTAGTGACCGTTTGTTGACCAGATGGACTGTACCTTAGTTTATTGGGCTGGTTTAGGAGACTTGGGCTTAGGACAGTTTTCTTAATTAGATGTTTTGGACCTCTTGCGGTCCGAATTAGCTTTTGGCTTATTCTACAAAGTTGTAGATATTTATAAGACTTAGTTGATGGACTATAGAATCAACCTAATTGAATTGGTAAACCTTAGTTACGCTAAAGATAGATAATAAAAGGGTATAGAAACGTAAATGGGCTTAGGACTAGTAGTTAGATTTGTATAATTCTTGTGTGTGCCATTTTGGCTAGAATCTTAGAGTTCTTGTGTGATTAACAGTTCGTTATTAACAACGTTCGATTCAAAGGATGAACCAGTGGATCGTGGATCTCGAGGTAGGCGTGGCCTGTCATCAAAAGGTGTGGGAATGCAATTGACTCTTTTGTAATCATTATTGTTTCTTTTATAAAAGTTTATGTTTAATAAACTCATGCATTGTTTGTCCGTGCATTCCATGTTTTGTTTAAAATGCATTATGATAATCTTGTTTATTCTGCGAATCTTTCCACGATTGGAAAGGACTTGTATTGTTTTGTTGTCAATATGAATTGCTATGGGAAATGAGAATTTCCACTTGTGGTATATAGGATACGCTCCTTCACATTTATACCTACTTTAATTCAGCTTTTATTGTTTAGAGTATTGGTCACCATGGTCTTGGTGGCATACATAGCTATTAGGTGTGAATTGTCGGGTAGGGATTTACAACCATACTATACATTGTTTGAAGAAGGAGTTTGTCCATATACATGTATGATTATTTCAGTGACTTAGTCACTGTTTAATGTTTCGGAAAAACATGTATTGTTTTCCAAATCTTGCCTATGATTACATAGAAGTTTAAATGTTAATTATTCCCACTTCAGTTTCTGTGACATATCAGGGTTGCGCAGCTAAAGCTCCGAGAAGTTGACTTCGCTATTTGATTAACTTATGTTATATTTATTATGTTGTATATTTTATTTAAAAACCAAATGACTATTATATATGTATCATTTGAGAGAAGATCCTGTATATATATTTCTGATCGGGGTTAGTTTTTGGGTTAAGTTTTATAGAAGATTTCTTATTTGATTAATTCAGTAAATGTTTAGTTTTAGTGCCTCTATATTTAGTTAATCTCTTGGATTAGTCAGTTGTTAGCTTAAGGGGCGCTACAGTGGTCTTCAGTAGAAGATTATGTCAAGAAAAGTTTATATAACTTGCAGTCTTCTCATATGGGTATTAAGGTTAAACAGGTGCCAGTTATTGCTTCTCCTCCGCGAACCTGTACTTTTTGTGGGAAACCGAATCACTATGCTATCCATTGTTTTGTAAGAAGGAAACAAATTTATAAGCTTCATAATTTGCTTCTCTTCACTGTCAATGGAACAAATATTCAGTCGACTAACGTAGTGAATCGTCTACCCACAAGAAATCAGAAACCTTATAAGAATGATCTCTACTCTAGAAATCATCACAGGGCTCAAGTACATTCTGGCATAAATTCTTGGGTTGCTAACAAAAGCATTTCCTGCACTTATAAAGATGATTCTGATAAATCTAAGCCTAGAAAATGGATGCCTATCTATTTTGATCCTCTTGAACCAGTTTCAAGAGGTCCTAGACTTAGTCCTCAGAGAAAACCATCTGATAGAGTTGTTAAAAATGCCATGTTTTATCCTTCAGGGGTGAATACCAACCGAAGAAAGGGGAAAAAACAAAGATCAAACGGTCAGATGATATATATAACTTCTTTCCCGATGATCATAGTGGAATTAACTTCCACTCGACTACCTGATTCCATGTATTACTTTCCTTATTTCTAACTTGAGAGGTGCAAGGAAAATAATTGGGGAATACTCAAGTATGTTGTATATTAATTATGTTTGAGTCTTTTTGTTGGGAGTCCACGAACGTCCGCGTCCTCTTCTTGTGAGTATCTAGGGTTTTTCAAAACCAGAGTTTTCTACTTTTGTTGACGAACGCATATATACTTGTATATATTGTGTTCTTCCTTCCATAAAATCTATGGAGAACTCTGCAAGATCTCAAGAGATTGTGCATCTTGATATGGAGGAAGAAAATCAGGAACGTAAGTCAATTCAGAAGCTGGTTCTAAAGAAGATGCTTGAAAGAAAGGATCACAATTCCTGGATTGATGATTTTGTCAAGGATTTAACTCCTTTTCAGAACGATTCAAGGGTCGAGTTTGCAAATATTCAATTGAAAATAAACCAATTGTTAGATGGTCAAGCATGAATTCTTGCTAATCAGAACATTCTGATATGGAATCAAAAGAAGCTTATCATGGACTGTGCCAAAGCTAGACAGCTTGCTCGGGTGGTTGATTGTAAAGTTAGTGTTCTAACTCACGAACATGGTGTGTCTACGGTCAAGAGAATAAAGGAAATCAGCAATACATTCTTTGATGGATTAATTTAAAGATATGAGGTTCTTAATGAACTATGATTTCTTAATGTCTAGTAAATCTTTTATTGTTTCTCTTTTGTTTAGAAGAATAACTAGTGTTTTGGAATAGCCATTATTGTGATTACACATAGCTATATCCAATATTTTTCATCTTTTTCTTTTTATATTTATTGGTTTAAATTCTAAACTTGTTTATAAGATGATGGTTGCAGTATTAATCTTTATGGTTTTATATATTGCAATATTTTGATGGGATATGTGTGTTTACGTCCGTGAACTTGATTGTCCCATATTTTTTCAAAAGTAAAGTCGTTCGTGAATTGATATGAAAATATTGATAAAAGGATGAATAGACTTTTGATAAACACAAAAGTTAAGCCTATATTATCAATCTTTGATATAAGATAGGTTAAAATCTTTTGTGATTCAAGGATTATGTCTATTGTGTGTCATTATGAATTCCGAAGTAATTGAGCTTCACTATTCTATATTTTGTGTATTACTGTGAGACTCCGTATTGTGACTTATGTTGAGCATTAGACAACCAAAGTTGATTATTTTGTGATTAGCTTAGTTGTGTTCCGTAAGGCACTTTATGTCGAGTATTTTGAACTAGATCAATCATCTAGCATGGTTTTTTAGTTAGAACTCCGTAAGTTTTTCTCATGTTGAGCATGATTGACTAGGATGGTTATTTTTATGATTAACTTAGTCATTGCTCCATAGAATGATCTTATATCGAGTGTGGCCAATTAAATTGATTACCCTTGTAATTAGTTTGGTTGAGTATGACAATTAGATTATTTGCGAGTTTTCTTGTGATCAATCTAATTGATTTATTAAGTCTCCATAAGTTTACTTGTGTTGAGCATATTTAGTAAAATTAATCTTGGTTCGCTTTGGTTAATTTGATTGAATATTTCTTGTTGGATTCCAAGTTCATACTTGTATGTAGTTTGTTGAGTCTAAAGAAATCCTTATTTTCCTTTTGAAATTAAGGTCGCTCATGTTGTTCCTTAGGGAATGACATATAATTGGGGAGAGTTCTTTTGAACTTGTGCTTAATTGCCAAATCTTTATGGGGAGTGCGGTTGTGGAATATTAGAGGGGTTATCTTGCGTCTTTATAAACTCCTTGATGAATGCATTTAGCTTCGGATTTATGATTGCATCTAAACAAGATGATACACATTTACCTTTGGTCATGAAATGTCTCTTACGGAAATTTCATTAGGATCCCGTTCTTGTACCTTTGCCCATTTTATTAACAAAAATGGGGAGAATTAATATGTAGTTCACACTACAAATACATATGGTTTTCGGATCATTATGTAAGGGGGAGTGGTTTCCATGTGAGATGGAGTATTGACCAAGGGGGAGTGAAGTATCGCCATAGTATTGTTGTTGAAGTTGTGATGCAATTGGACTTTGACGTTGTGTAATAATACTATAACAGTATAACAAAGATTGAGAACCGATGCTCTTCTCATTGTTATAGCTACGGATTTTCAACAACGATGATGCTAAACTTACAACCTTCGGAATCATTAGACTACTTGGAAGTGACGAAGATTTCGAGTATTGTTGAAGATTAGACATGTGTAATAGGAGCTACAAAGTTTATTTATATATAATTTTTTCCATATGTATTAATAGTTTTGCCACTAAAATTGACAAAGGGGGAGATTGTTAGAGCATTGCTCGGTCGAACTCGCATGCGTTGCTATCTCAAGCATGTTTGTCAATGTTAGTGATCAAAACTATAAAGTCTTGATTTATATTCTACTATAGCTAAGGTCTCGGACTAGGATAGAAAGTGTAATTGAGCTCAAGAACTAGAGCTGGCAAACAGGCGGGCCGGGGATGGCCCGTTGTGGGTTACACGAGTTCGAGTTAACACGGGTCAAAACCCGCGGGTCGAAATTCTTCACGGGTGGTCATTTCTTCAACATGTACCCGTAACGTGTTAAACTTGCGGGTTCACGGGTTAGCCCGCCCGTTTGCCATCTCTAAATTTTACAGAGTTTCCCCTGATTTCTGGTCTATTTTCGGCCACATTCAAGCCATCTAAAGCTCCTTCTCTGCAACCTAACATTCATCTAATTCATTTACGGCAAATTATGCAATCACACATTCAATAACAACTGCAGCAGTTCAACCACAAACCTATACTCGTTTGAAATTCATCTAAAACATGAAAACAAAGAAATTGATTATGAAACAAAAACATCTACTGCATTTGAGACTATCCTTTGTCTTCTTGATCTCATTCTATAAACATCAATTTCAGAAAATCTAAAACTTGATTTCATTCCATAAACATCAATTCTAAATTTGATAAATAAACGACTAGATAATTAAAATAAATTCAGATTATCTAGTAAAGATTATAGAGAGGGGAAAGAGAGAAGAAATCTGAAATTTCATCTTCTAACAAAGATTTCCAAAAAGATCTGAAATTCCGAATTATTAATTTAGGCATTGATTTGGGAAATTCGCTAGGAATTGGACTTGTTTTCTTTCGCTTAGGGTTTTCCGAAGAGAAAGCGAAATCTCGTTAATCTCGGAACTCCATCGAAACCCTGTAATTCATCACCATCTTCAATTAACTGAAGCAGAAAAAATACCCATCTTCTGATTCTTGATAAACTCTCGATTTCAACTTGATTTCATCCTTGATTTATTGCAATCAACTAATTTCTGGGATTAACTCGAACCCGAACTTTGATTTCTCACCATATTCATCCATGTTTCACGATATAATCGCAGTAACAGCTTCCTCCTAATTCTCCTCTAACCCATCTAGGACTCCTACACACAATCAACATCTAAATTCCTGATTCTTTCCCATCTTCAATTTCAACCATCGACCTAAGAGATGATGAAGGATAGACTAATAAATCTAGGGTTTTATAAGGATTGAAACTTCAATTCAATGATTCAATCCATGTTTTATAGTTTTAAATTATCAGCAGAAGAGAAGAAAGAAAAGAAGAGAGTTAAGAGGACGAACATGAAGGGGGTGAAACGAAGAACTAACCTGAAAGGGTTTTCTTTTTGGTTTTAGTTTCTCCAAAATAAGAGACGAAGAGACAAGTGGGGGTATTTGGAGGGACACGTGTGGGGGTTCACGGGTTCATGGGTTGTACCCGCAGTTTTACGGGCCGGGACGGGTTAACCCGTTTACTCACAAGCCGGCATTTCTCCAACCCTAACCCGGCTTGTTTAGAAACCAAGATTACAGATCTCTAATGGAGAATCTTCGAATCCAGACTTTCTCATAGCTTCATGAATCCGCGAAGAGATCAGCAACCACTGCACCTGCTCTGTTGGAAAGAGCAAAATCTACAAAGACTGAGGAAGCACGCGACACTCGAGGAAGAAGACGTCTGATCAACAAGCAGTACAACTTTCAGTCCTCTACAAACGTTCTTGCAGAAGGGAGCAAATGCAAGGATGAATCCCCGAACAAGCATGCCGCAGCTCCTCCAAAGATGCAGAAGAAGGACAAACTAGAGACACGGACAACGCACAGAATCTCCTAATGACGCACCTGATTTCCATCTCCCCATTGGAGAAGTGCTTGAACTATTAGATGTCTGGATCCAAGATGGTGCAATCAAATTGCCATACGTCAGGAGAGACCCAACTGAGGAAGACATGGAAAATCCTCGTAATTGCCGATTCCACCGGTTCGTGAACCATCCAACAGGCAGTTGCAAAGTTCTAAAATGAATATTCAGGAAAAAGGTTGAGTCAGGAGAACTTAATCTTGGAGCCGAAGGGGTGCACAGAGATCCTCTTCCTGTCATGACTTTCTCCATTTCTGAAGCACTAGTCAAAGAAGCAGTTCAGTCATTGATAGAGCATGTCTGCGAATTACTCTATCTATCGAAAGTGCAAAGGGAAGATATGTTCACGGCTTTAAACAATATAGTTTCTGGGAAATGCCTACTGATTCCAGACATACCTCCTGAACCTTCAGCTACCGACAAAGAAATATATGACTGGGGACTGCTCACCACAGTGCACATTAAAGGAAATGAATAAGGGCATTTGTTGATGTTGGTACTGCTGTCAACATCATCCCTTTGACAACTCTCAGGGCTGCTGGCATTACTCGACAAGAATCCACTCATGCTCCCATAATAATCAGAGACCATGAAGGGATTTCCAGATACGCATATGGCTTCATCACTCTCAAAGTTACAGAAAGTTTGGTCTGCACTGAGACCAAGTTTTACATAATCCTAGAAGACCCTGGATATGACATGATCCTTGGGAGGACTTGGATCCATGCTGGGAAGATAACTCTGATGCCTTCAGCACACTTTACCGCCGACAAAGGCTCTGACTCAGAAAAAAAATAAGCAGAAGATGCTCCACTACTTGAATGTCTAGAGGAAGCTAAAACCTTGGTAAGACTTACACAAGAATCTGGAGAAAGTCAACACACCTTTGTCAAAAGGTTTCAAGCTGAGGCAAGTCTTATTCCTCCTCATTCTCCAATATTACCAATGTTCAAATATGCTACTCTGATCCGGGGACTCCTCCCCATGAATAATTTAGCAATTATTAAGAGTTACAAGTGGATGACTTCACCTTGGCAATATTATACTCAATGGTTGGGTTCAGAGCATTTCCATGTTGATCATTCCATCAAAAAGTTTATTACTGAAGACTTAGCTAAGAACGACAAACAGTATTCTGGATACTCTCCTCTGCACGAGTGTCCGTACGTGCCACAACCGTGGAATCAACGCAAAATATTCAAGGTACGAACTGCAAGGCCGAACATATTCGAGGAAGGAGATTTAGTTCTGAAGGCAACTAAACGAGATCTCCATTCTTCAAGAATCTCCAATTAGGAAGGACCATTTATGGTTTCTAAGTCCATAGCTGGAGGATACTATAAATTGATGAACACAGATGGAAGAACCCTGCCAGTAATTCACGAGAATTGGCTTAAGGCATTTGTATGAAATTATCAAGATATTTGGGGTACTGGGCGTTTGAGTACTCATGATGTCTAGATTTGGAATTTAGGATTTTATTTCATTGTATTTCAATTCCTCCAAAACTTTTGCAATACTTGCAATCAGTATTTGAATTCAGCAATTTATCAAAAATTCAGTTCACTTACTTAAAAGAAAATCTCTATCAAATCCAAAACCAAAAGAAAATCCTCAATCATAGACGCAATACCTATCAAAGATAAAAACCCAAATAAAATCTCTCATCTCTCACAGAGTTCATGTTCAAGAGATTATGGAAAATGAATCAAAGAAAATCAGCGAAGAAAGATTTTTGCGCCTCTGCATCCTTCAAGGCCTGTAAAGCCGCCTTTTCCTTGTTCAGCTCTTCAGTCAGCCTGGAAATCTTGTCTTCCTTCTCCATCACAGCATCATTGGGAAAGGCTATGTTATTTTCACATGAATCCTTAATATCATTAATTTTCTTACGAAGCCACTTCACATTGAAGCCAAGTCTCTCAGAGTTCTCCAAATTGAACTCCCAATCAAAGAGTACATCTGGAGTTACAGCATTTCTGGCTCTAGTGCATATATCGCTTACAACACACAAGAGTACACTTACCTGCATTGTTAAATCATAAGCACGCTCGGGATTCCTGTCGACGATTATATGGCCAAATTTCTCCCATATTTTCTTATACAAACCCACATATCCAATGGGAACGCTGAATCCACCAACTAACTAATGATACGGGAGTGAGGCATTGAATGGAGGATCAAAATCAACTCCTGCACTTGGATATTCGTGTACAACTATACGGTTTTCAATTACTAGAGAAACTTCTACAATCAGGGCAACCGTTTCTTCAATATTCTCCGCTGGTGTCCCGGATTCTTTTATCAGTGAAATAGCGATGATCTGGGTCTCCATGACTTTATAAATAATGTTTTCATGGCCTTGAGGTGCGGAGATATTGTCCTTCTTGTCCATAATCTCATGGTCACTCGTTTCATCATTTTGGGTCCCTTCATTCTCAACTTCGGTATTTTGCACCTAATACGAAGATTACATGAGATTAGGATCATCCAAGCATGAAAGCAAAAGAAGTCATGAATTGCAGCATACAAGTGGTCCAACATCATCAAATTCTTTCGTTATACATGCTAGATGTCAGCAAATAACGTGAAAGTCATGAAATCACGTTTTACAATAAGCTCGCCTAAGAAGATTTTACACTGCCATGTACAACGTGATGAACTGGGAGCAATTGGTGAAGAATCAAGAGTTGAGTTATATACCATTCTCTTCGTATGGGAGTTCTTTACAACATGTCAAAATTTCATGATTATTGGATAAGCAAGCAAGGATATGTGGCCAAAACATTAAGCAATGCGCAATCTGAAAAAGTTCTGAAAGTCTCCTGGAAGTTCACTATTTCTCCTTTTTCAGGTCCTGAACGTGCTCAGAACTTAAAAATCTTCTTTACGAAAGCTTGGAAATCTCCTGGGCTTGAAAATAAATATTTAGATATTGAAATTCCGATTCCAGACGGAGGTTTTACGGTATTTTCATTAAAAAACTGAAGCCTGAAATTTTCTGACGACGTATTTCGCCAGAATTATGTGCATAGTCACATGGGTTTTCATTCATTCATACACAAATCAGCAATCTTATACTTCTATGGAGAAGCTACAGGATAAATACTTACTAGAGGAGTCTCCAAACCACTTAGAGGCTCGGCAGTGTTGGAATCATTATCGACAACTCCGTTATCTCCATTCGGTTCGTAAATTTGAGAACTCTCCATATTTTCATTCGGTTCAGAATTTCGCGAGCTTTTCACATCCTTATCACTTAATGAAGAAGGCGGTACACCAACATTCTCCTCATCCACGATAAATTCCTCCTGGATACATCAACAATGGTCACCATCAAATCATCCAGAGGCATATTATACTGGTTTAATTTGAAAAAGGACACTTACATCAACTTCCTCGTCAGTATTGTGTCCCTGGGTTGTTTGAACATAAGCGAAATGAAGACCATCAATAACGGACGGAGCAAAATTCTACAACCAAATAACAAATATTGGTCCTGATAAAGTGGGTAGAAGAAGTCACGGCGGAAAAGTATCAACAACTCATCAGAAAGGCAACCGGGGACTTTATGGTATTAGGAACCAACTTGCAATTCTTACTCCTGCCTTCTCCACCGTGAATAACTGCCTCTGCTTCTGAGAAGTTCACTTCAATTCTATATCTCACAGCACGACCATCCTGCAAGAGGACATTGATGTGATGATTAAAGGTAATTATACAAGTTATATGAAGAATACACAAAAGAATACATACCAGTAAACTTCCTGGAGATGTCTTTCGCTTCTCACCACCAGAAATATTTCTCAATCTTGGACGAGAGGCACTCATCTTAGAAGAAGGAGGTTCTTTCACTAAAGGTTGGGCGGCCGTCACATAATCATTTAGACGCTCAAGCTGCTGGTCCCAGAATTCTATGTAACCCGGAGTCACATATGTGGTTCGATTAGCACAAGGGAACCAATAAGAGCTTCCTTCAGCATATGTATGACCTAAACAGGTCTTAAGTTGTTCCATCGATGGTTTTCTCCTCCGGAAAGTTGGGACACATTGGTCCATACCCATATGACGGGCGGTTCTATCAATGTTATACTCCTCCACCGAAAAATCTCCACATGTAGCTGATAATAGATGACCGGGAGTGCAACTCAGCATGAAAGATCTTTCTCCATCGCTCAAATCAGCACCGTATTTTAAATACTTACTTTCTCTAGTATTGAAAGTCGTCAATTGAGAAATGTAAGGAGGAACCACCACCCAAGGACGGAAGTTGAACTCAAACTCGTCATCTAATGAAGCGCGTTTTTGACTGGATTTGATTTGTAGACCAGCGCATGATCCTAGTGTTGTCCTTCTCATGGAAAATACGTCGAGCATCAGTAGAGTTCAGACTTTGCAAGATACTATGGGGAATAGGAGCATAATTCTCGAAACGTTCCCACATCAGATCTTGGAGAAATATTATATTGGCGTAGTAATCAATCTTCATGAAGCCGTTCAAAACGCTGGAGTCTATAACCAAAGAATCCAGGTAAGAATACAAAGAGCCCAAGAATAAGCTACCTAACAGGAATTGTTCACCTTGAGCCATATTAATAGCAAAAGGGATTACAAACTGCTTCAACAAAGTCCCAGCATCTTCAAACACGTCCATGGACAGCCATAAGCACAAGAAAGCGGCAATGGAAAACATACCTTCGGGTTCATCAAGAGGGACGTCTCGTGGCCACCAGTGTGTGAGCCAATGAACATAACAACCTTTACTAAAAACCTTGTTGATCCTATCCATCTCAGCTGTTAAGGTTTTGGAAACTCCTTTCTCCTCTGTCGTCCAAAGTTATTCAGGAAAGTTACCTGTAATTGGAAGATGCAATAAAGCAACTACATCCTCTAAGGTGATGGTAAACTCTCCCCAGCTGCATATGAACGTATGAGTTAGGATGCACCAGCGAGCAAGGAGAGCTATAATACCTCATGCATCATGAAAGATATATAAGTTTCCAGCTGTCTGAATGGCCCTGGTATCTTGTGCTCTATCCAGCATATCTCTAACATAAGGAAATCCCAGCATGTACCTTGACCATCCAGAAAAATTCTATAAGGGTCGTCGAGAGAGCTTGAATTCAATCATTGAAGCTTGGAAGAGACCTCGTTCAAGACAAAACCGGATAGCAGCTCGAGGAGTCACCAGTTTATTTTGAGTAACTGTTCGGGGATTAATCAAAAGACGATACACTAGGGACTTGAGACGATTTTCAGTCTCCTGAACCTCGAAGAATGCATCATCTATGTTTGGAACATTCTTGACTCCAGTTGTTTCTTCTTCTTCACCAATAGAAGTCTCATCCGTACATGTTTCTTCTCTGGAGAGGTAATCATCTACACACATTTCATCTCTGGAAGCATCATTGGCTGGAGAATCATACATCCTTGCAAAGCAGCTGTGAAATCCCCAACAATAATTATTTTCAGTCGTCTGAATGCAAATTTGGCAAGATGATGGATTCATGCAAATGGGAATTCCAGCATCTAAAAACGGTAATTCTTAACTCTCCCCTCTTTCAATTTCACTAACAGTAGTGATTGTGCCGCAAGAGTTAGCATACAAAATTAGTTCGTTTCTTGAAACCTGCAGTGAAACTTCATTAGTTCATAGGAAATGATTTTCTCATAAAATTATAGACATAATTTTCATAATATGAACGTTCACACAACTGAACTTTGAAGTTTACAACAACATATTATTTCATCATAAATAAATTGTCCAATTTCGAAGGTTATTCAAAACCCACATCTCGATTTTTACAAAACAATGATTAGTGCAATTTATTCACGTAAAATTTTCAAAAATTTATCTAATGAGATCAAATCCATGTTAATAAGGTATGTCATCACATCCCACATTATATGTCACGGCTACATATATGTGCATAAAAAAACAATCTATTTTCCTTCGTATTAGCATTTCCTTCAAAAAACGAAGATTTATGCTAATTTTGTGAAAGCTCACACTTCAGGTGATAAAATATTAATTTTCATGAAATCTCATACATAAGGTTTTATCACTGAACACAAGTTATACACACATAATATGTCACGGCCACATATTTTCTATTTACTTCGTATTAGCATTTCCTTTAAAAAACTAAAGTTTATGCTAGTTTTGTGAAAGCTCGTGCCTCTTGTGATAAAATATTAATTCTCATGAAATCTCATACATAAATTTTTATCACTGAACATAAGTTTATGTGTACAAAAAAAAACTATTTTTCCCTCGTATGAGCATTATTTTCTAAAATGAGGTTTATTTGGGTTTTGTGAAAGCTCACACCTCTTAACATAAGATTTTGTTTCCCATGAAAGCTCATATAAATTTTTTTATCACTGGATACAAGTCTATTTTCAAAGAAAAATCTCTCCTAAATCAAGGATTATTATTAGTTTTCAAAACTAACAGTTGAATGAACATACGTTTAATAAAATAAGGGTTTTTCTACAAAACTCACGTTAACATATACACATGTATAAGATTTCAACATGAGCAACTCATGAAATCAGCAACTCTGAAAAAAAAAAAAAAAAAACTTACGCACCTTGGTCGGCGCCGGCCGGAAGTTTGTCGGACGATGATATCTCCGGTCGGCAACTGGTGATGCTCCGGCGAAAATCCTCATGATCTCTACTGCTGCTACGATATGAGGAAGGAGGTGATGATGGTGGTCGGACATGTGGGAGAAATAAAAAAAAAGGATTGATTCCATTTATACCTAATTTTATTACCAAAACCTAATTCCTTAAGGACTTCCTTTTTGGGCTTGGCCCATGAATCCTAAACCAATCAGGGTTCCACCATCGAATCAGCGGTTCTACACCAATTTATGTTCATTGGATGATGCTCAATTATGCCACTGGGGTTTCCGCTCAAACCATGGTTTGCTCATTCAATTGAAATCCGGTAATATCTTATCTAATAACAAAGTTCGATTACTTATTTTTATGTATACCTGGAAAATCACCATTCAATGCTGACTGAGGAACATGATTGTTCCTCACTAAGCAGGGGACTTAATGTAGATGGTGGATTTTCGACAGAGGGTAGAATTGTAAAACTATACTCCAGATTCGGTAAACAGATGAGTATTGAGGCTCATGTCTCTTGTTAAAGCATGAAAGCTCATGCCACAAATCTCTGCCTGAGAAGGCTGTCTCTCAGAGTACATGTAGATGTGTAGTCTCTCAGCTGAGAGCATGGCACATCTCATGAATACTGAGCAATTTCAGTAATTACTACGGATCCGGCAACCGGACGAGTATTGAGACTCATGTCTCTATGCATGAAAGCTCATGCAACCTCTGATAGAGAAAGTCTCTCAGAAGATGTAGATGTGCAGTCTCCCAGCTGAGACCACGGCACATCTCATACTGTATAGAATCGAAAGATTGGACGGCTCCTAGACAGCATGCCTGCTAGTATACAACTACAACGTCTTCGTGATGCAACCAGGTTTTCCCCGACTATGCAAGAGGAATATGATACTCCAGCAAGTTCATATTACTCAACCCTCAGATGATTAATGCTCCTAGATAGGAAGCCCTTTTAGTATAGAGCTATCAATTAATTATCTTAAATCGTCTGAATATCCAGCAATATTCTACGAATCATTCGCCTGAATATCCAACAATATTCTACGATTCTTCGTTATATTTCGTCACTTCAATTCGTAGTTCTTCCCAGAAGAATACCCCGGGTTAGTGATAAATATTCAACGAAACAAGCATCCGACCATTGAATAAGCCCTGGAAAAAAATGGTGCAAGTGTAATTACCAAATAATGCACAGACCATCATTTTGAATGCACGAACGAGCATTTCAAAAAATATGAACGAACGAGGAACCTATGCAAAATAAGAAGGAAAATAATAATAATAAAATATTAGCAAAAGCGCCAGGGGACTGAGCTCACTAGCAGGCCATTCATGCCATGACCAGTCCCGCGACGAATTTTATATTTTATCATATTTTTACTATTTTCCTATCTCATGAAAATCCTCTCGTTCAAGCAAATTTTCTTTATTTCAAAGAAATTATCTGAATCACATGATTTCATCAAAAAATAATAAAATTAGGAAAAGGTGTCATGGGACCGCCGGTCGGCAGGTCATGCCTTAGCCGTGTCCGGTCCCACACCTCACGTTCCCTATTATTTTATTATTTCTCTCAAATTATGAAAATTCCTTGATTTTATAAAGTTTCTCTAAAATCATGAAAATTGCCTAATTTCATGTATTTTATCTAAGTCACATGATTTTATCAAAAATAATAAAATTAGGAAAAGGTGTCATGGGACCGCCGGCCGGCTGGTCATGCCTTGGCCGTGGCCGGTCCCACACCTCACGTTCCCCATTATTTTATTATTTCTCTCAAATTATGAAAATTCCTTGATTTTATGAATTTTCTCTAAAATCATGAAAATTACCTAATTTCATGTATTTTATCTAAGTCTCATGATTTTATCAAAAATAAAAAAAATAGGAAAAGGTGTCATGGGACCGCCGGCCGGACGGTCATGCCTTGGCCGTGGCCGGTCCCACACCTCACGTTCCCCATTATATTATTATATCTCTCAAATTATGAAAATTCCTTGATTTCATTAATTTTCCCTAAAATTACCTAATTTCATGTATTTTCTCTAAAATCATAGAAAATATTAAAAAATTAGAAAAAACTTGTGGGACCGGGCTCTAGCCGGCCGGCCATGCCCTAGCTGGTCCCACACGCCCATTGTTTTATTATTATTTGTTGTTTTGTTTCATGATTTCATGAAAACTCCCTGATTTCAACAAAATATCTTGGTTTTCAACAAATCTCCTTGATTTTATGAAAATTATCTAAAATCATCAAAATTTGGTAAAATTGGGAAGAGTAGCTTGGGACCCGTGCTCATTGGCCGACCGGCCATGCCGTGGCCATTTCCGATCCCACACTCCCATTCCCTATTTTATATTTATTAATTTATGTCTCTCATCTTATGGAAGTTCCCTAATTTTGCTTAACTCTCCGGTTTCATGGAATTTCCCTTAAATTACATAAAACTGGGAAAAGCATGTGGGACCGTGTGTCATCCGGCCGGCCATGCCTTAGCCTTGGCCGGTCCCACAACTTGTAATTCCTTGTTTTATTTATTTTCCTTATCTCATGTATTTTTCCAGTTTTCAGTAAAACCATGGATTTTGCATATTTTCTCCAAATGTTGCTCAAACGTGCACCAGAAAATATCAAAATGCTCAGGACTGAAACACGGACGTTATGGTGACATGGGCACATCCCCTTGACCGACCGAGGGTGACCCTGAGGATTGCAAACAGCTGGCCCAGCATGTTTTAATTATTTTAACCTAATTTGCTCAACTGCTCATATTAGGTTCAAACTCTTTCCAAACAATTGGAAGTTTTCTCAAACGACCATCCACTGGTCCCACATGCACCAAGAGCCGGTCACATGACCTCTTGGTCGGTCCTTTGTATTTTCATAATACCCGGTTTTATTATCTGTCGCTCACAAGAGCATTATTTTAATGATTAAATCAACATTTAACCATTATTTCACCAACTGGTCCTCAAGAGACTTTGGTATTTTTGCTCATTCGAGCATTTGGGCGATATATGGTGAACCCATCATCCCATATAGCCTGTCCCTATGTTATTATGTATTGATTTGCAATGAATCACCATTTCGGTAAAATTAGGGTTTTGAATCCAGAGCTCTACAGAAACGTGATTCTGAGCAGATTCAAACACTCTGATAATTTTATGTTGATTTCATGATTAACATTTTTATTTATTTTGCTCGACCTAGTAGTCAGTAAATTAAATTAATATTTTGTTCGGCCCTGATACCGATAAATTCATCAAACGAGCAATATTTGCTCGAACCGGAAATATTCACTCAAATTAGCAATATTCGCTCAGACTAGCAATATTTGCTCGGATCAAAGAATATTGGTTCAACTATCAATATTCGAAAATTCAGTAACACAGTTTGCTCGTTTTAGGTCATAATGGTACCTCGTCTCAGCAGACATACATTTAATTCATGAGTTTCGGAACATTTTCTACAACGTGTTCAACTCAGCACTACATGGACTCATCGTCCCACAAAGTCAGCAACTGACTCCACAATCACGAGATTTCAATCGTGTCACAATAGGGGGGATATTAACTATGGTTTTGGTCTGGCGGTCTACGGCACGTGTGTTCACCCACGATAAGAATGTGAGAAAGTCGTGTAATCAGTTGGAAGAATCAGCAAAGTAGTGAGTGGAAAATTAACTAAGTCTCCGCACGATGAGTAATTGGTTTAACACAATTTCCCACTTTCTCACTCTCTGATTCCAACAACTGTCACACTTCATGGGATCATGGTGTTTTCAATTCCGGCATTATAAAATGTCTCTGAATCCTAATTCGAACATTCGTCTAAACGAGCAATTTCTCATCAAAGTTCATACAGACAATCTTTCGTCTACACGAACTCACAGAAATCACTCTCAATCATAAAAAACTCAATCATTCAGAGTATTCTCACGCTGAAATCACAACACACCTACAATCTTAGATCACCATTGATCTCACGCATTTCTCATCTTCCCTACTACAGATCAACCCATCCTCTCTTGTGACCGAATTGACTTTAGAATGGCCATTGTTCTTTGTTTAGGCCGGAGTCTTACAGATTGATCTCTCGAACTTAAAGCACTCCCTTCTTGCAGTGTATCTATGTGAGGTTCAACATTTTGCTCGGTTCAAGGAGTCTCCACATGGTTGACTCTTCAATTCCGTAAAAACCAGCAAATCATTTTTCCCCACCTACGCATCTTCTTTTATTTTTAGCAACACTGAAGTAACTAATATCTATTTGCAATGTGAACTGCCCTCTGCAGAAACCTTCTTAAACTCATCACTCAGCTGCTGCAACTACACAAAGATCTCCTATATCTAGACATAATTCATATAGATCTAGACCGATATATCCTCTTCCAACCCAGGGATCCCAGTTAAAGAGAAGTTTTGCTACGTAGAATCCCCCTAGTAGACATACGTATCTAACTGAAAAGCAAAAATCCGATATGTAATTAAACATTTCTTTTCTCAAGAGATATCTCAATCTACGGCATCGAAATACAAAACTGGACTCCCAGTGGTATGTTCTTTTTGCAGCTATTTAAATCCATATTGTTTTGAGATTTGAATCGAGTGATGTTAATATATCCTATATGTTTTGTAGACTGGGAAATGCAAACTGGCCCATACCTCACTAAGGAACATCTTTGCAGTTACTTTTCATCAATCAGTGGCAAAAAATATAATGCATGAAGTTCCACTTCATGTTGATTGCAGCAGAGTTTCGTAGCTTGGACAAAAGCACTCGTGACCTCTTGCTCTATTGTAAGTTGCTTTATTCCATAGTCTGTTGTATATGACGGTGAAACATTTTAATAACTTTGTGAATCAATGTAATATGTTCATATACATGTAATGGATATATCCCATGAAGTAGAGGAGGCGTCAATTGTTCTTTGTAGCATTCATGTGGTAACTATAGGTTTATCATAATTTAGGTACAACCTTCCAAGGCAACAGTTGTTTTTGAACCTTTTACACTGTGCAGTATTTGAATCTTTTTGTGCATGTATATCTACTAAAACACGTTTTTACTGCAGATAAAGCCACTTGTAGATCCTGATGAACATGGTGCTGACCCCAAAGTCTAAGTAGATGAAGAACAATAAAGCTCCAGCTATGAATGCTTAGAGAACCAGCAAGTCATTGAGAGATATAGTTGTGGTACCTTAGACTTCGAATGTTCAAACTTTTTGAATCTCCAATTGAATATTTTATGTTTTAAGGTTTTGCACGACTGATCAGACATAAGAGAGGCTTATCATATGATTAATAAAAAGTATTTTGGACCAATTTTAGTTTTGCAACAATGATTATCAATATTAATTTGGTTGTGTATGATACAAATAAGTGACCGCTACTGGCTGCCGGTGGCTAAATATGAAATATGGTCACCATGGCCAAATGACTGACTGAGCTACATATTTTGAGTGGCTAAAAATCGTTACTTGTGTCCAGAAGGCAAACAATAGCCACGTTTACATGATTGTATGTGTCCACTTGTTAAGTACTTAGTCACGGTGCTACAGAATCGTAATACTATAGCTCAAGAATTAGCCTTGTTCAAATATTTTTTGTGTGTTTGTTAATAGGGACGGACATGGTGCTATAAATTTAGTATAACTACTCCCTCCATTTCAAAATAATAGGCAAGTTTGTGTGTAAATTTACACACAAACCTGCCTATTATTTTGAAACGGAGGGAGTATAAGTTATAGATTGGCCATGCTATAGATTCAATGTAGCTATATGTCATAAACTGGCCATGTTAAACGATTTTTTGCGTGTTTGAATGATAGAAATTTCCATGGTAAAACAATTCCACCTGGTATCAGGGTACACAGTAGCCACATCGAAACCATATTTGATGAGTCTAAAGATAACGAAGGTCATGATTAAAATAGATTCATGTGGCCTTACAGCAAACTCTAGCCACGTTAAAATCAAGTTGTGTGTCTATAAGAATTTTATGGCCATGGTAATACAAAAAATAAATGCTTTATTACAAAAAAGAGTGGGCACCATATAGACACGGTTGTAGGATATGTCTATGGAATATTATATGAACTAGCCACTTAAAGTTTACGTATCCATAAAGGTACCCTATTGTTATGCCTCCTACCATAACGGTTTTAGAGTGAAAAAAATCCATGGTTAAAGGCCTATGGGCACACTATTTGAGTGTGGCCTATGTGACTGTTTGTACTAGTGTTATGTTTCAATCACTTTGGAAATTTCTCTGACGAAAACTAGTTTGTGAATAACAACTATATGACGCCCTCTGAGAATGTTTCAATGGTTGAAATGAGAGTTAGATAATATAACCACTGGGGATATAAACATTGTTGTGGTAACACATATATGTATAAGTCCTTAGCACTTGAACTGAAGTTTGCGAACTTTATTGATCAAGTGAAAACCGAAACTTGAGCAGTCAACCCAGTCCGCGAACGTGCGTAGTTATCGAACCCGAGAATTTCTGTTGGAGTTGTAGCTCGGTTTTAGTCCGCGAACTGACGGAGGTTCTCGAACCCAAGAATTTCTGCTGGAGTTGTAGCTCGGTTTCAGTCCGCGAACTGACGGAAGTTCTCAAACCCGAGAATTTCTGCTGGAGTTTGTGAACTCCAACCGGTTAAACTTGAGTCCGCGAACTTGAGTGGTTATGTCTAAAAATGATATTCGTGAACTTATCTAAATTATGTAAGGAATGATATTGCAAACCCATGCTTTATAGTTCATGAATCGATTCGAGTGAATCACATCGTTTTTTGTTCAATTGTGTCTTGTGTAGTATATAAGATCTCATAGCAATTGAACAACTCTCTACCTAGTTCATTTGAGTCATTTGGACTAGTTATGGTGAATAAGAATATGGTTGATATGAAAGTAATCATTTGGCTAACCATTTGGTTGACTAATATTGAACCAACTATTGTACACATTTGGGTACAGTTACACAAACCCAAAATCGTCAAGTACATTTGTGTATGGCAAGCTAAGTTTTTGATCTAACGGTTGAGAGATATTAGCTTGCATCTAATTAGGTTTTCATCTAACAGTGAATATTGAATGCTTTGTTACTAAGCTAACATTGATTGCAAACCCTGATTTGAAAGACTATATAAGGGAGAACTCTAGCAACTGGGAAACCTAATCCCTACACATTCTGTGTGATACTAGTTTGCTAAGCTAGAGTCGATTCTCCTTTAACCATTGGTTTTATTCTTCTAAAACCAGGTTAAAGACTTAAAGACTTCATTGGGATTGTGAAGCCAGAACGATACTACTTTTCTTATAGTTGTGTGATCTGATCTTGCTATTTCTATAATACGAGTACAATTATAATAATTGGATTGAGATTTCTATCTCCGATAGGGAAGATATAAAAGTAATCGCAAACATCTTCGTCTCATCGTTTGTGATTCCACAATATCTTTCGCTGCGTCGATTAAGACTATTGTGAGGTGATTGATAAAACTGAGTTGTTCGAAGCCTCTAGTTCAATCTCGTGCAGATCATATGAGTAACACTCATCAGTGATGCGGCACTGAATATTCTCCAGAGCAGTTGTGGCCACATTAACGTTGAGTTGTATGTCACCAAACACCTCCTTGTTCCAACACTTGAGAATAGATTTCAGGCTTCGAACAGACTCATTGAAGCTCTAAAGATTCAAAAAGATTTCTGGCAAGACAAATCGCGGTTACAGTGGGTGAAAAATGGAGATGCTTGTACAAAATTCTTTCACACCTATGTTAAGATTCGAGCGGCGACCAACAAAATAACTCATCTAAAAACAGATAATGATCTGTTGAGCTCCCATGAGGAGGTTTCAGAGCATGTTGTTTCCTACTTTAAAAATTTATATAATATTGATGCTTCTATTAGTCCAACAGATTTCGTTTCCAGGAATACTAGCAGAAAGGTATCTCAGGAAGAAAACAGGAGCCTCACTGCCATTCCAGACGGGTTGGAAGTTAAAGTGGCCGTTGATAACATGAATGCTAATGGTGCCCCGGGTCCGGATGTTTTCGGTGGTGTCTTCTTTACAGCATTCTGGGATATAGTAGGTACGGAGGTGGTTAATTCTGTCCAATTTTTTTTCAAGAATGGTTGGCTCTTTCCAAATGCAAACCCTTGCCATGTTATTATTATACTGAAAGAAACGGGAGCTGATAGGATTGAGAAATTTCGTCCGATAGCTCTTAGTAACTTTCATTTCAAGATCATTGGGAAGATCCTGGATAACTGATTGACTCCTATAGCTTCAAAGTTTATATCTCCTCAGCAGAGAGCTTTCCTCAAGGGAAGAGACATTTTTGACTGCATTGGAATAACGTCGGAGGCTATCAACTTGCTGGAATACAAATGCTTTGGAGGCAATGTGGCTCTTAAATTTGATATTAGAAAAGCGTTTGATACTCTTGATTGGGACTTCCTCATTAAGGCACTGCAAGGTTATGGGTTCAGTGACACGTTCCTGGGTTGGATTATTTCGATCCTGAATTCGGCTAGGCTTTCGGTTGTGATTAACGGCAAGGCAATGGGATACTTCAGCTGCAAGCGGGGTTTGCGCCAGGGCGATCCACTATCTCCCATCCTATTCTGCTTGGCGGAAGATGTTTTAAGTAAGGCTCTAGCGAATGCTTTTTCTCAGGGGAGGATTAACCACATATCTTCGACAAGAGGTACAATTTTTCCTTCTCATGTTTTATACGCAGATGACATAATGGTCTTCTGCAGAGGAACCAAGAGGGATATTACGGCTTTAATGGAAATATTTAAGAAGTATGGTCAGAATTCAGGTCAATTCATCAGTGCTGAAAAGTGCACAATGTACTCAAGAAAATCTGCTCATAACAGAATGGCAGGGATAGCTGCTTCTTTTAAGTTAACAATGGGGACCCTGCCATTTCGCTACTTGGGTGTTCCGATATTTCGGGGTAAGACGAGAGCTGTTCATTTTAGGGACATTATGGAAAGAATAAAGATTAAGTTTTCTGCTTGGAAAGGAAGGTCTCTATCAATGATGGGAAGAGTGGAACTTGTAAACTCGGTGATTGCAAGCTCGGTCATGCACATCATCCAGATCTACAGTTGGCCTACCGCGCTAATCAAACTTTTGGAGAAATGGATAAGAAATTTTGTCTGGTCGGGAGAGATCAATACTACACAACACCACACTGTGTCCTGGGATAAGGTATGTCTTCCAGTGAATGAGGGGGGTCTGGGAATAAGGTCTATAGCTAGCTTGAACAAAGCTGCCTTGATGAAGATGACATGGAAACTGATGACAATCAACTCTATTTTTGGTTCTTTCATTAAAAAACGTTTTGCAGGTACAGCTTATAAGATTTCATCCATCTAGCATGGAATTAAACAACAGAGGTGCATTATTAACGAAGAAGTGTTATGGTTGGTTGGAAATGGTAACAACATTGATTTCTGGAAGGACTGTTGGAACGCTAATATAGAGATGTCGATCGCGGAGTATTTGGGGTTGGATGACTCAAATCTTCAAAATGTGGTGGCAGATTTCATAGTGGAAGATCGATGGAGCATTCCATCTTATATTCCGGAGTTTTCTGGCCAGGTTAAGCAGTGGATAAAAGAAACTCCATTTGTTGCTCATTCTGAGGATAGACAAATCTGGAAGATAAGCTATTCTGGGAACATCAACATGAAGGAGGCTTATGAGTTCCATAGACACAGGGTACCGGAGTTGAGAGACTTCAAGGATCTTTGGGATATCAAGATTCCGCCGCGTCGCGCTTGCATGGTCTGGAAATTGCTAAATAACAGGGTTGCTTCTGATGACAATGTAAAGTTTTTTGGACGCGACACGGTAAACTGTTGCAACCTATGCCCTACCCCTTGCTGTAGGGAAACTCAAAACCATTTATTCATGTACTGTTGGTTTGCTACTTGGCTCTGGAACTGGATTATGCAGGTATTCAATTATAGGTTGAATTGTTCCAGTACTAATGCTATATTTGATGATGTAAGGAGGTTCGCGGGCTATTCGCAGACTAAAAATCTCCTCTGGGTGGCAGTGGTGAGCTGTATTTGGTTGATTTGGACTTCCAGAAACAAGCTAAGGTTTGAGCATATTGTGACTTCTCCTCAGCATGCGGTTAAGCATCTGACGAAACTGATTATGGAATCTAGTACACATAGTGGAGGGTACTCCTTCAACACCTCAGCATATAAATGCATATTAGAGAGTTTAGGTATCAAGAGTAGAGCACCTAAAATGCCGAGCGCGGTGATGGTGAAATGGCTGCCGCCTCCGCAAGGGTGGATGAAAGCAAACACTGATGGATGCTCGTTGGGAAACCCGGGTCCTTCCGGCTGCGGGGTGGTTTTCCGAGACTCAATGGGTATAGTCAGGGGATGCTTGGCGCAAAATCTGGGTTTCAAGAATTCACTGCTGGCGGAGCTGTGGGGGGCTATTTATGCCTTCAGAATAGCGAAGACAAGGAGGATTAGTCGTCTGTGGCTGGAGTGTGATTCTGACTTCGTCTTACAGGATATCAACAATCAAAGTCTTGTCCCATGGTGCTTATCTACGCACCATGGGACAACTGCATCAAGTTTGCCTCTTCTATAACGTTTAAATGCTCTCATGTATTTCGAGAAGGTAACTCGGTAGCAGATTCTCTGGCTAATCATGGGGCATCGGTGGAGTCTAGATGGTGGACAAACCCGCCTTGTTTCACAAGAAGAAATATAGCGATGGATAACTCAGTGCTACCCTTATATAGATTTCGCAACATGTAACTGTTTTTTAGTTCTTCTCTTTGCTTTGATTTCTTTGTTTCTTTGTACCTTTTGGGGGTATGGCTCAGCCCTCCCCTTCTTTTTTTCTTGGTTTAATAAAAGGCACCAGGGTGCATTTATTTAAAAAAAAAAAAAAAAAAAAAAGAAGAAGATAAAACTGAGTTGTTCTTCGGGAATATAAGTCTGGTTTTATTGATTGGTTCATGTTCACCTTGATTTATCAAAAGACGGAACAAAACCCATAGGTTTATTCGTGGTAGACGAATTTATCTATCTTGTAGACTTTTTTGTGTGAGACAGATTTGTTTGCTAAAGTCTTCGACTTTGGGTCGTAACAACTCTTGGTTGTGGGTGAGATCAGCTAAGGAATCAAGTGCGCAGTATCCTGCTGGGATCATATGCGTAGGAGCATAACTGTACCTTAGATCAGTGTGAGATTTATTAGGGTTCAACTACAGTCCAGACCGAAGTTAATTTGGATTAGGCTAGTGTATGTAGCGTCTTAATACAGTGTATGTTTAATCTGGACTAGGTCCCGGGGGTTTTCTGCATTTGCAGTTTCCTCGTTAACAAAATTCTGGTGTCTGTGTTATTTCTTTTCCTCACTATATTTTGTTATATAATTGAAATAATACAGGTTGGGAGTTGTTCAACTAATTAAAATATCTGACCTTATTGGTTGTTGATTTAAATTGATTGACACTTGGATATTAATCTTTGGTACTATCCAAGTTATCTCTCTTTGATTAGACTCGCGAATCACATTTTCTTGAGTAAATCAAATTGAGAAATTGAGATAATAACTCCTTGAGTATTTTCTATTGATTGAGTCTAGTTGATTCTCTAGAAAACAACTCGGAGTTGTCCATACAGATTGCTAATCGAAATATTGGGTGAGGTTGTTAGACCCCCGCTTTTTCACGAAGTAGTTTTGGCCTTCGATATAACAGGTTGACAGATGGTGTTGTTGTAGAAATTAAAACATGAGATAAGAGAATAATAACATACACAAATAATTGCATGGCATACGCAAGAAGTACATAAAACCTTTCTAACTGCTTCTGTTTGTGCTGGCTTGCAGAATTATGCCACACATATCTTGAACGGTTTGGATATGTCAAACTCGATTATAAAGCATCTTTATAACCGTCTCAACCAACTTCTTGTTCTTGGAATGTGTGTGATGCACACACCACTCATAACTGACAGCTTGACCAATAACCAACAAACATTTTGCTACACTGAACTTGGCATGAGCCAATATCCATCTATGATTTCTCGACATCAACTTGGCCTCTGCCAATATACATCTATGATTACGCTATATTTATCCCGGCCATGTACTTGGCTCATTTGGATGCCAACATTCGAGTAAAATCATGTCAATCTAGTCTTGCCTTGCTGTGTATTTCAACTCCATACTTTAAGTGCATCACTTGAATTCTTTTTATCGTGCAATAGACAACAATGTCACATATGGCAACGCCACTGTTGCATATGCATTCTCCAAGCCTTAGCCAATGCTTGGGTCAATGCCATAGTCATTCCATGACTTGCATTTCATCCTTCATTCCTTGCTTGAGATGGGCTAACTCTGAATCAAGGATATGCAAACATTATTGCATAATATTGCATGTGCTAAGTAGCCTTTCTTATCTCAGCCATGATAGCGCTTCATCGTTGGACTATGCAGCTCCATTGGTCAGGCTACTGACTCCAGTAATGCGCCATCTTGGCGTTTCACTATTGGGACCCGTCATAATTCGTCACTACCATCTTCAATGAAGTTCACTCGTATTTATGGGCAACTGTATGGCATATGAACATCTCCTCCACAAGTAAAATACTTTGTAGCTAAAAGATTACTGACCTTGTGGACTCCATTTGTAATTTGAACAGTGTTACTGATATTTTGGGCGATTCTTTTCCCTTATTATTCCAAGTTGGTGCCTTTGGCGCAGTCTTACTCCAACTGGATGTGGATATTGTTCGACTAGAATTGAGACTCTTCAAGCGATGCCTCGCCCTCTCTTCAGTTTCCAATATTTAAGGCTTAAGCGTCTTGTAAGTTGGTTACTTTTATCTAACCAAACTCTTTTTGAATTGTTATGTTCAGACACCGTAAGTTTTGGTGTATTATCCAACACCGATATCACGTCGACGCAAGTTATGAAACTTTTCATCCAATGTCACCAAGTACTCAGGTGGAAGAAATTATTTACCCAACTTCTGATCCATGTGATCCTAAATCCAAATTTTCTCCTTTGCTCATTTTATAACATTGTTTTTCCAACCTTTTCCACCAATGTAAAGTCGTTCCTTTCGGTTTCAAGTTCACAAACAACATTTTACGAGCCTCGGTCGTGGGCTTCCATGCAAATGATCTGCACTCTTAAAACGATGAAAGCACCATACTTGTGATACGTGAAAATGATGGTTGGACATAAATATTGTTGGATATTTTCAATAACATAGAAAATAAATCGGTTTTCATTTTTGGTTTGACGCTAAGATAGGGGAGCGTTCTGTGTTGAATAAACACAATGGATGTTAGTTGGAGATGAAGAGACACCTCTAACAGGTGTGATGGTTCATAAAGGACACAACCATTCCCAATATACACCTTATGTGTCTTTTGGAAGTGAAGTGGCATCTCCAATAGGCATGAGTATCCCTATAAGTAGTGAAGGTATTCTCCCATTCTTGACAATCAATTAAACTTGTTTTCTTTCTTTCTAAAGCATCATCAGAATTCTTTCTAGTGTGTTCTTAATTGGGTCAAGGGGTGCAAACCTTAAATCCAATTTCTATGTTGTAGGGCTTTCATTGTATCCTGAAGGCATTATTTCGCATACCTGTTGCAATCGCCAATTGATATTGGGAGGGTAGAAATAATCGTCTAAAAGAAATATTATGAGCCTTGAAAGTTTGGAGTACAACAATTTCTTTTAGTGTTTCCATCTTCTGTTAAAACACCCACTTTTTCCAACAGTTTTAGACAATTAGTTTCCTGGCAATGGATGATGAAAATTTGTTACTTTCTGAGGACATCTTCAAGCGAAGTTTTCTTGAAACAAGAGTTGGGTGAACTATTAAGGGTTTACCGATATGGGCTGTTTACCAACTATTTTTGTCCGGGTCATAAATCAGAGAGATAGCGGGTTCTGAATCGGGTCTTTTTTTATATCCCCTACAAGGATCTTCTGCGTGAAGGATAAACTATAAAGGAATGATGTATCGCTACATAAATTGAAAAGAGAAGATCGTTGACAGTTTTGTTCACGTTATTTTAATATTTGGAAGTGATCCAAATACATGATTGGTTATGTGCACATCAGGACACACCGTTTGGAGTTTCTAGAACTTATAACCCTTTTCAATCCCTTCCAAATTTTTCCTTTTCGATTCCCTTTAATGCATGAATGTTTATTTTATTAATTCATAAAAGTTCTTCATATTAATCAGTTTGATTTCTTTTATGGATGGAGGGAACTGAACCAGAAGGAATGGAAAGGGAAAATAAGGAAAGTGATGTTGTGAATCCTCTCTGAGATGCATCAACTGCAAGAAACGGTTAGTACAAATTAATTTTTACATCAATAGCAATGCATGATATAGGATCACTGATGATATTGATCAACTTCATGTTTGAGTTTGAAACCGTTTGATGACCGGTTGGTAAACTAAAATGAAGAATCAAGTACGTGTTTGTTCTAAATTATAGTGTATAGTCTCCAATCACCATTAATGGCTAAAAGAGATCCAAATTCGAAGACGCGATTGTTTCAAAGTATCGGATTTGAAGGCTTCCTTATTTTTAGGAGTTGTGTAAACATGGACAACGAGATTCATATGACGTTCTGCCTTTTGGTGATGTGGTTGACTCGTTTCGGCAAACTTAGTAACAGGAAAACATGGAATCCAAATTAGGAGATTCAGCAGTCACCACTAAAGAAGTTTTTCTTTTCCATGCATTGCGCCGTGCCATTACTCGTATGATCATCCATATTCTGTTTCCTAATAAACATTATAAATATACTTTGTGGGGCTCTCTCTTTTTAGAGTTCTTATTGGTTGACACATTATATAATTCATGACTACATACTAGTGCCAGTATGAGTATGGTTGAGTACAGGGGAAAGCCAATTTCTCCAATAGCCACCATTATAATGCTCCAAGACAGCCAAATCCAATACCAATGCCGTGTGAGCTTTGTCTGCACGTAATACTGGATTTGAAGGTTCCTTTTCTTTATTAGGAAATTGAGTGAGCATACTGATAAGTAGAATTATGATTATCTCTCGTTGTGTTATGGTGTTGTGTAAATGAGACTTGAGTCATTGAGCCATGAATGCAAAAGTGTATTAATTAGACATAGGTAGGCATTGATTGGAATGTTTGCAAAGGAAATCCAGATCCATAATAATGGTACCCGTACCGGTATATTGGATTCGAAGTTTCAATTTCTATTCAGAAATTGTGGGTGTACGTGTTTGACACAAATCGTATTTCATGACATTGAGTTGCATTTTGGGAATTTAAGAATTATTGTGAATTGGTGGGAAAATTTATATGACAATGTCATAAATTTTCTACTTGTTGGGTTATTTCAAAACCAAATTCGTCATAATTGTCGAGACAACAACGGTATGGCATGAAAATAATTCTTGCGATGAAAATTATAGGTTCCGAAATTTGGAAAATGGGATGTCTTTAATGATATCAAAAGAAGTGGAATTCCAGTTGATATGTAACGTATTGGAAGATTGGCGTGCGACCAAATATCCAATGAAGAGGTGTTATGATATTACCGATGCATAATTATGAACATTTGCATTACATAATGTAAAATGTTGAATAGACTTTGTCTATGTTTTGTGTAACAATTTGTAGAGGATTGAGCATGAGTAAAAGAGTTACTCATCATGGTATTATATTTGTTGAGATAGCAAATATATAAGTTGCCTACAAATTTTCTATGCCTCTAGTGTATGCAAGTCGGTAATGACTTCTTATGAATTAACCGTAAATGTTAATTAGGATCACTAGAGAATTACAATTATTTTGTAAAATCAAAGAGGAACATTTTTAATAATGTTTTCAGAATTGATTGCATGAGTAGATGCAATTAATGAGGAGGAATGGATTAGAACCTAACTTGTAGAGATCCCATTTTTGGAAGAATCCATCTCAAGCGGTCTTGATTAGTTGTGAATCAGGCTATGATCTATAACGTCTCTAACAAAGAATTATAATGAAAGGTCAAGACACACAAGTCTTGTACATTGAACGGTAAGTCAATTATTCAAGAAAGGAGTAATTGCAATTAGCCATTGAAAAGGAGAAAAACTTGGTAGACCTATTTATGAAGAGTCTCCCAAAGGAATTATTTTCAATGAAGTATACATAAATGGGACTAGGGTCTGTGAATGAAAGTTCGATCACCCATAGCAGAAACCCAACCTATGTTTTTAAAAAGATAAACATGGTTCAATGTGGTATCAACAAGTTATGGAAGTGATTATGGTGCCCTAAGTATAAAACTTCTCATTTCTGTTTAGTGCAGGTTTTGCAAGAAAAAAGGGATGGATGAAAATCCTTAATAAGTCTAGCTTTTATCACAAGGTGTCTCGCAGAAACACTTATGAGACTTACCTATATGAGTATGGAAATCAGGCCGTTTCCTAAGAGAAGAAGACCGTTCTCTAAAGAAGACTCATGAATCAAGGATATAAGTACATGGCCATTAACGTGCTTGGATACAGAACACATGATTTATGAAATCAATATGTGTGGAGACTCTGGTTTTATCATAAGGGATACTTGGTTCAAGACTGGTTTTACCATAAAATCCCGATAAGGCTTTGAGTTTCTTACACTAAGTGAAGGTTCAAATCCAAAAGATACCTATCATTTATGTATTGATTTCAACGATGATGCTTATTTTCCAACTAAGCTTGAACTACGTTGGCTTGATCCCACTCGGGTACGTAGGCAGTCACTTGAGTGATGCAGCCACTCCGGTTTTGTAAGTTTTACTTTATTTTCTATTTTGGTTTTTGAAAATAATGGGAGATTGTTGGATATTTTCAATAACATAGAAAATAAATCGGTTTTCATTTTTGGTTTGTCGCTACGACGGGGGAGCGTTCTGTGTTGAATAAACACAATGGATGTTAGTTAACACAATGGATGTTAGTTGGAGATGAAGAGACACCTCTAACAGGTGTGATGGTTCATAAAGGACACAACCATTCCCAATAGACACCTTATGTGTCTTTTGGAAGTGAAGTGGCATCTCCAATAGGCATGAGTATCCCTATAAGTAGTGAAGGTATTCTCTCATTCTTGACAATCAATTAAACTTGTTTTCTCTCTTTCTAAAGCATCATCAGAATTCTTTCTAGTGTGTTCTTGATTGGGTCAAGGGGTGCAAACCTTGAATCCAATTTCTCTGTTGTAGGGCTTTCATTGTATCCTGAAGGCATTATTTCTCACACCTGTTGCAATCGCCAATTGATGTTGGGAGGGTATAAATAATCGTCTAAAAGAAATCTTATGAGCCTAGAAAGTTTGGAGTACAACAATTTCTTTTAGTGTTTCCATCCTCTGTTAAAACACTCACTTTTTCCAACAAATACGTGTGTTTGTCATAACTTTAACTATATTGTACCTATTGACATTTGTGGTGTGCTAATGCTATCCGTCCTAAAATTCAACGAAACAGTTCCCATCTAGAGATGATATAGGTTGCGCATCTAGCATGAATGCATTTTATCTTCCTAAAATTCTTTAGTTTCCAATCATAATTGTCCATCTCCTTGTAAGAGTTTTAAACAAAAAGAAAATTGTTAGTGGGCATTTCTTTTCATAGCCATTAAGATGCTTTTTAATAGAGGACTGTTTTTTGTCATACCAAAAAATTATCGGGCATACATTTTATCTAGGTTCAGCTCACAAGTTGTGAGCCGAACCTAACAAACCTAGGTAAAAAAAAAATTGTGAGCCGAATTTTGAGCATGTCCGGTAATTTTTTGGTATGACCAAAAACATGTATCTTTTAAAACTCTTCCTCACTTAACAATCTCCTCTCAAAAAAGCAAACCCAACAAAACCATGTTCCTTGAAATTGTGACTCCACTACCCAGTTGATTTTGATAATGTCAGCATTAAGTTGCAGTATTCCCTCCCTACTACCTAAAATGGTATTTTGGCTAAAAACGTAATCGCGATTGTGTACATATTTTTGAGATGTCTCGAGTTGAATTCAAGCTATTATACAGACAGACGGTCGACGTATTCATTCTTAGAAATGCAATGAACATGACATACTCTTACGTAAAATTCCACCATTATGATTAGGAAAAAAAGAAGCGCACTTGAATTAAAAACTGATAAATAATAGCTTTAAGCAACTTTTTTGACAGGAAATGTGTAATAAGAGCACTTAAAACCTTACCTAAGATTAGTTCTCATGATTCATCAGTGTGACATGGTTAAACAGGTTAAACAATCAATCAAAAAATCCCAAATACTAATAATTGGGCCGACCGACCGAATGACCCGAAAGGAGTTAGTCCCTTTTATAATCACTTTTTTATAAATTGAAACCTAATAAAAATGTTCAATTTGATAAAAAGATTGGAAATCAATTCGGTGATAGTCGTTGGGACATGAAAAACCTAAAATGTCCATCCTTTTAGTCTAATTATTATATCTCCTTATACATCCTATTTTTTCAGGGGTATAATTGACAACCAAACTTTAATATAACATATATAAAAATCCGTGCCTTGGAATTTTACTATTTTTATGTCATTTGAAAGGATTTTAAGAAATCTACACAACGAGTACAAACAAAAATATAAAATTTAGTGTTTTTACGAAAAATCTGATGGTGACTTTCAAAATTTAATGCATAGGCATTATGCAAAGCACCACAAAAAAATCATAATACGTGGGGAAATTGATGCAAACCACCACAAAGAATACATAGCACATGGGATAAATTGATGCAATCTATCACAAAAAGTGCATTAAAAAAGGGAAAATTTATATTAATTTTAGCCTTATAACACCATTACGCGTAACGTCGTTTCGTTTTTTTTCGGTCGGCTCTCTCCACCGTGGCAGCGGTGATCTAGTAGTTGGTGTTCCACAAATAAAATTAGATGAAAAGAAAAATTGAGAATCTCTGTATGGTTTCGCGTGTCTTGTGTCTCTTATCCGAACTCCAATTTTTTTTTTGCTTCTTACCCATACAAAAAAATTGATGTTTCTAACTACATGCACATGATGCACTAGTAATAATTATTATTTTAGTTTACAAATAATAATTATTTCCACTTATAATTCTTTAAGTTTTCTTTAAGAAAAAAGATTAACATTCCTTGAGTAATGAGTACATTCTAGTATTCTACATTCTCTTAACCCTTATTTTTAAAACTCTAATAACCCTTAAGCCATCCACATTGCATACCTCTTAACAACATTGAAGAAGAACCTTATCAAGATTCCTCTTTACAAAAAATAAAGAAAAATATGCTCTGAAGTTGAGAGCCTAAACTATAGGGTGATGACACTGACGCCCTTCAACAATCTATCTAAACCAATTTGGGTTAAATATAGCACTTCTGTTACGCGTATATAATCCGTACTAAATAGAATCAATTTTTAACGATAATCAAGATCAGAGCCAAAAGTATAAATTTAACAATTTTTATCACCACGTAATACGCACATAGTTAACGACCGTTCCAATAGAGTATGGCAAATGTGATTAACAAATAACAATTAGCTTAAAGTTATACTATAATTTTAAAATTTTGTAGAACACTTGCCTTGTTCTTTTTTTTCTTTTTCTTTTCCTTTTTCTTGTTTTTGCTTCAATGATCCAAGGAAATGTTGGTCATGAAAGACAACTAGACAAGCATCAATGAAAGGTGTTTGTAGTTGTACTAATGCATAGTTTGGTATAATACTATGATTGGTTACAGTCAGGGGCGGAGCTAGTGTATAGCAAGGGTGTGCAATTGCACACCCTTCCAAACTAGCTCCAAAGCCTAATTTAGCCCAATTTTTTCAATTTTTTGGGGTTTTAAGCCTATTTTATCATAGTTGCACCCCCTAAAATTTTTTGGGATTTTTTGCTCCCCTTATTTAGATTTCTGGCTCCGCCCCTGGTTACAGTTTCCACTAAAACATAGAATTATGAGTTTAATATGATGTTCTCTAGCCATGAACCATAAAAAATAAAAGTAAACATTTTTTTTCTTTTTGGTTTCAAATTGCAGTTGTTTTTACTAAAATTGGGATATTTTTGTTTTGAAAAATGGTGTTTTATGAGTCCCATTATAATGGATTCTCCAATCCACTTGGCAAAAGCAAATACATACAAGACTATAAATTTTCCAATGAGATATAAAAAGATTATAGTGAACAAACAAAGACACCATTAACTAACTCCATACCCCTCTTGCTCTTCATTTCTTTGTGCAAAAGCCAACATTACCCATTCAGCTTTCTCTTTTCTCTCTAAAGAAATCATTGTTTTTCTTCTACTTGTGTTGTTTGTTTTGTCTACTTTTTAATCAAAACTGACAAACTTGAGCTTGTCATTGGATTGATTCATGGAGAAATTTCCTGCCGGTCTTCGTGTACTTGTTGTTGATGATGATCCAACTTGGTTGAAAATTCTTGAAAAGATGCTTATCAAGTGTAACTATGAAGGTAGGTGTTTCTTTGTTTTCTAGTTCTATGTTGGTTTCTTTTTCGCTTGTGTCTATTAATTGCTTTGTTGCAAATGAGAGATTCTTATATAGGTTTTAAATAAAAACAATGGAAGAAAAATGGAATAGTACTAAATCAGATAGACTGACTTTGTTGCCGGATATTGGGGTTATGATCATGTTAGTTTTGAGTACTTTAGTTTCCTATAACACATCTGAAATGTGCTAATAAGAAGGGTTTGCGGTAATTGTTTCCTAGATACTAGTACTTGTTTTGTTTGTAGATTCAACAATTCCAAGCTATGGTGGGCTGTCTATATTTTCGGTATCAATTTGTTTCTTTTGCAGTAACAACATGTTGTTTAGCAAGAGAAGCTCTTGACGTGCTCCGTGAAAGAAAAGGCGGGTTCGACATTGTCATAAGTGATGTTAATATGCCTGACATGGATGGTTTCAAACTTCTTGAACACGTTGGTCTCGAGATGGATCTACCTGTTATAAGTCAGTTTTCCTCTCTCGATCTCTTTCCATCTGTACATAACTTAGCAAGTATGAGCTTTGAATGCGTGGATCTCATAATCGGTTGTTATTCGTTTGCAGTGATGTCTGTGGATGGAGAAACAAGCAGAGTGATGAAAGGTGTTCAACATGGAGCATGTGATTACCTTCTTAAGCCTGTTCGAATGAAAGAACTTCGAATTATATGGCAACATGTTTTTAGAAAGAAGATGCAAGAGGTGAAAGAGATTGAGAGTCAAGAAGGAATTGAAGATGCTCTAAAAATGAGAAACGGGTTATATGAGTTTGATGCTATTAGTCACTTACTAAGTGGAGATAACAGTGACTCAAGTTCAGCAAAGAAACGGAAAGACATGGAAAATCATGACCTGGATGAGAACGACTTCAATGATCTTTCTTCCTCAAAGAAGGCTAGAGTGGTGTGGTCTGTTGATCTACACCAGAAGTTCGTCAAAGCAGTGAATCATATTGGTTTTGATAGTGAGTGCCAGCTAACCTCAATTTCTTATTGGTAACTTTGGTAAAGTTGCTTTCGGCTTTTGGCTGTCAAGTTTGTGCACCCATGTAGTTTAACATTTCTTCTTTTTTTGTGCAGAAGTTGGTCCAAAGAAAATCTTGGACTTGATGAATGTTTCATGGCTAACAAGAGAAAACGTTGCTAGCCACCTGCAGGTACATACGTCTCTGTGAGACTTAAGCATGCATTATACAAATGATGTGAAAAAAAG
Source organism: Papaver bracteatum (assembly GCA_023529315.1). Taxonomy (NCBI): domain Eukaryota; kingdom Viridiplantae; phylum Streptophyta; class Magnoliopsida; order Ranunculales; family Papaveraceae; genus Papaver; species Papaver bracteatum. The sequence continues at coordinate 2,097,946 of JAJJWX010000210.1, forward strand.
ATTAATGTTTACTAGCTTTGCACTTACACGCCGTGTAAAAATCATGTTGTGCAGAAATATAGGATGTACTTGAGTAGATTGCAGAAACATAATGATCCCAAGAATTCTTTCGGTTCGATAAAACAACCAGAAATCACTTCCAAGGATCATCCTCCAACTAGCTTTAGCTTTCAAAGCTCGAGCACGATGCAGCAACGTAGTACTTCACCAAGTTGCAGCTTTGGGTGCTCAGCAAATAACGTTCTTATCCAAGATGTCAGCTCTACGAATATGCATGAAGATGTTAATGGCATTGGCTCCTCCTTCATGTCAGCTATAGAACCTAAAGAAGCTTCCTCTGATGATGTTATTGCTGCCCCGAAGGCAAGTCATAAATCAAGGGTGGGTCTGACTTCTTTTCGATCAGTGGAGCAGGACGTGAAATGTAAATCATTCGCATCTATCACTCCGCAGCAGATATCTTGGGGTAGGGAAACTCAACAGACACAGTTCCTGGAAGAACAAAAACAAGAACATAAACCTTATCGATACATAGATCCACCACAGCCTAGTTTAGAGCATCAAATGATTCAACATCAGTCATTACCTTTCGCTATCTCTGGAACTTTAGTGACTGCTGAGAGAGGTAGAAGCCTTGCAAGGGATGTCGTATCTCCCTATACAAGATGCACTACTGATTTATTTTCTGCTCAATCTGATACAGACAGTACTGTAAATACCCAAGCTTTGGGGGAGATGTTCAGTAGATTACCAAGCATTAAAAATCACAATCTTGAACAAGACTCACATCTTGATCTAGAACCTCAACAACAATTCTTCATTAAGCGAAGTGGTTCAACTTCGGTATCCACTGAAGAGGATCATCAGCAGCTTGTCTCAGTTCAGGATTATGGTTACTTCGAGAATGTTGAGCCGAATAACAGATGCATCTTGGATGATTATTCGGAGCCAATTACTGAACTTTCAAATTCACAGTTGTACGATGGACAGAAGCTTAACAGTGCTTATCTTTACGAAATCATGGAATACCCCAATGTGGATCAACTTCTTTTCATAACATGAGTACAAAATGAGTCTTGCTTAAAGATGGGACGGTGAAGCAATACAATGTTGTTTGTGATGGCTGGTGATCTTAAAACAATGCTCTGTTTGTTATTAGTGCTGTATAAAACTTGAAGTTTGTCATGACCCTTCTTCTTCTCACCAGGGTTAGAGAGACGTCGAAACATGTACAACAGACGAAAGTAGACATACTTCCTTCTGATGCCTGAGATATGTTAAAGCACATATGTTGTTGGTAACAATTGGCATAATTCCTGCAAGACGAAGAGTCACATAGCAACAACAACACAACTACTAGTAACAGCTGAGCTACAACAACTACTAGTGAAAGCTGAGTTGTGGACTATGTCGCTTTTTCTAAAGACATTTCGCAACTCTGCCTAAATGTGCAAGCACCAATTGACATGTCCTCCCCAAAACAAAATAGCACTGTGGGAAATTGGGAAACTCTCTTAATTAACACCTTGTCACATCAGAATATCCAAGGTTACAAAAATAATAATTTTTCTAACAAAGATTTTTTTTTTCATATCTAAATATGATCAGAACCTCAAATCTCGACTACAAAAGTGGATGCAAATCTCTAGATTAGACCAGCTAGGTGCCTCTCATCTTTCTAGCCCATATTTGATTTGCAGACCTGTTTCTTAAATTGTGAGTTTGTGTCCGGTGCTTCTATTTTATTCCAACTCCACAAGTTCGTGAGCCACTTTCTCCTCAAAAAGGTTCCGCTCCATTGTTAATGAGAAACTCTGAGATCTTAAAGCGTTCCGTTCCATGGATTTCCGATGGTATCTATTTGTTTTTAGCCAAGTTATAATGTTGAAGCCAAAAACAGAAATTACAAGTAATTACCCAAGGGGCCCGAAGGTCCCGGACCCTTAAGAGAAAATAAAGGGCAGACAAAACCTATAAATATCTAAAAATTAAAAGAAATGGGCAAAACAGGCTCTTATAGGAAACCGTAAAAACCTATAACTCTCATTAAACTTCAAGCATTATCTTCACAAGAACTTCAAGCATCATATAGATTACTAGCATTAAAACTGGGTTTATATGGCTGTAAAGGACCACGAAATTTCTTACTCTTTCATATATTACCATCAACCGTTGTTGTTCGATGGTATCTAACTATCTATAGTTGCGACTTCACTAGGGATTTGAGAATGAAATATATCTCGGTATTTGCACGCACTCATATATTTTTGTATTTCATCTCACATCGTCAAGGGTATGATTTAGCGAAACAATTTGCTAATAAGTTGAACCCATATCGGGGATCTGATGTGATTTATTAGTTGATCGAACATGTGGATGCGAAATATTCACTTAGGCATTTAATCATTCGTAGCCGTAGGACTGAGCACTTTTGCTCCGCTTCTTATCTGCATTTAATCATCCGCAGCCATAAGACTGAGCACTTCTGGCTCCGCTGTTTATGTGGATCTTGTTTTCGTTAATTATTGTAGTTCATGAACTATAGATCATGAACATGATCCGAGCAGTTAGTGTGGTGGGCGGTACCCTGGACCCACCCAAACTTTTAAAATAGAAATATCTAGTGCGTAGGATATGTTGAAAACAAGAAAAATGGATAATTTGCTTGGTTTCCCGACTATAAGTAAAAACCCAGAATTAAACTTAAACAAGTTCAATAAAAAAAATTACTAGTTCACTAAAAATAAATTATATTAATCAATTAATTGTATCGCAATAATAACTAGAGAACTCTTAAATAGATTTGGGAAAAAAACCCTAACTTGTGCGACAAGAGAGGATAAAAAAAAAAAAAAACTCAAAACCGACTCAAACTGAAATTTGTTATTAGTGCTATATAAAACTTGAAGTTTGTCATAACCCTTCTTCTTCTCACCATCACCAGGGTTGGAGAGATGTCGAAACATGTACAACAGACGAAAGTAGACGATACTTTCTTCTGATACCTGAGATATGTTAAAGCACATATGTTGTTGGTAACAATTGGTATAATTCCTGCAAGAAGAAGAGTCACATAGCAACAACAACACAATTACTAGTAACAACTGAGCTAAAATAACTGCTAATGAAAGCTGAGTTGTGGACTATGTGGCTTTTTCTAAAGACATTTCGCAACTCTGCCTAAATCTGCAAGCACCAATTGACATGTCCTCTCCAAAACAAAATAACATTGTGGGAAATTGGGAAACTCTCTTAATTAACACCTTGTCACATCAGAATACCCAAGGTTACAAAAATAATAATTTTTCTAACAAAGATTTTTTTTTCATATCTAAATATGATCGGAACCTCAAATCTCGACTACAAAAGTAGATGCAAATATCTAGATTAGACTGGCTAGGTGCCTCTCATCTTTCTAGCCCATACTTTGATTTGCAGACCTGTTTCTTAAATTGTGAGTTTGTGTCCGGTGCTTCTATTTTAGTCCAACTCCACAAGTTCGTGAGCCGCTTTCTCCTCAAAAGGGTTCTGCTCCATTGTTAATGAGAAACTCTGAGATCTTAAAGCGTTCTGTTCCATGGATTTTCGATGTTATCTATTTATTTTTAGCCAAGTTATAATGTTGAAGCCAAAAACAGAAATTACAAGTAATTACCCAAGGGGCCCGAAGGTCCCGGACCCTTTAGAGAAAATAAAGGGCAGACAAAACCTCTAAATATCTAAAAATTAATAGAAATGGGAAAAAACAGGCCCTTACAGGAAACCGTAAAAACCTATAACTCTCATTAAACTTCAAGCATTATCTTCACAAGAACTTCAAGCATCATATAGATTACTAGCATTAAAACTTCATTTAAAACTGGGTATATATGCATGTAAAGAACCACGAAATTTACTACTCTTTCATGTATTACCATCAACTGTTGTTGTTCGATGGTATCTAACTATCTATAGTTGCGACTTCACTAGGGACTTGAGAATCAAACTTATTGAACATATCTCGGTATTTGCACGCACTCATATATTTTTGTATTTCATCTCACATCATCAAGGGTCTGATTTAGCGAAACAATTTGCTAATAAGTTGAACCCATGTCTGGGATCTGATATGATTTATTAGTTGATCGAACATGTGGATGCGAAATATTCGTTTAGGCATTTAATCATTTGTAGCTGTAGGATTGAGCACTTTTGCTCCGCTTTTTATCTGCATTTAATCATCCGCATCCATAAGACTGAGCACTTCTGGCTCCGCTGTTTATGTGGATCTTGTTTTCGTTGATTATTTTAGTTCACGAACTATAGATCATGAACATGATCCGAGAAGTTAGTGTGGTGGGCGGTACCCTGGACCCACCCAAACTTTTAAAATAGAAATATCTAGCGCATCGGATATGTTGAAAACAAGGAGAATGGATACTTTGCTTGGTTTCCCGACTATAAGTAAAAAAACAGAATTAAACTTAAACAAGTTCAATAAAAATATACTAGTTCACTAAAAATAAATTATATTAATCAATTAATTGTATCGCAATAATAACTAGAGAACTCTTAAATAGATATGGGAAAAAAAACCCTAACTTGTGCGACAAGAGAGGATGAAAAAAAAAAAACTCAAAACCGACTCAAACTGAAATTTGTTATTAGTGTTATATAAAACTTGAAGTTTGTCATGACCCTTCTTCTTCTCACCAGGGTTAGAGAGATGTCGAAACATGTACAACATACGAAAGTAGACGATACTTTCTTTTTATACCTGAGATATGTTAAAGATATGTTATTGGTAACAATTAGTATAATTCCTACAAGACGAAGAGTCACATAGCAACAACAACACAATTACTAGTAACAGCTGAGCTAAAACAACTACTAGTGAAAGCTGAGTTGTGGACTATGTGGCTTTTTCTAAAGACATTTCGCAACTCTGCCTAAATGTGAAAGCACCAATTGACATGTCCTCCCCAAAACAAAATATCACTATAGGAAATGGGGAATCTCTCTTAATTAACACCTTGTCACATCAGAATAATGAATCTCTCCGTGGGGTTTCAAGATCTATATCTCCAAGTTTCTTACATTCACTCAATAATCTGGTAAATTTTCATACTTATATTTTTCTTCTTTTTATTTTTGTCTTGAATTCTTAACTTATTCTGAAAATTCGTTGCACTATTTCACAGGCTAGGAAAGCTTCTTATGTTGTTACCACTGACTTGGAAAAAAGGCGTGCGGCCTTTGAAAAGAAGTATCTTGAACTTCGCAAGAAGAATGAGAAATTGGAGGCTGAATCTGCCGATCTTCGCGAAAAGAATAACCAATTGGAATTTGAAACTGCTGATCTTCGCGAAAAGAACAACCAGTTGGGATCTGAATTTGCTGTCCAAAAGAATAAAATCTTTGGCCTCCAAAATGGCAATAAGCAACTCTACGGTATAGAACCTTTTTTTCCTTTTTCTTTATTTCTTTTTCTTATTATCTCTTCTTATATGGTTTATCATTTCGCAGACGTTTATGGTCTTTTATGATGAGGCTATTCTTCTTCATACATTTCCCAATATTATGGATGATGATACTCTTCTTGAACACCTAAATACTTCTCTAAATAGTTTTTTAAATGATAAGATTGAACCTCTTCCTATAGATGAACTCGGATCCAAACTTCGCTTCTTAGAAATTGACTGTAGATCTGCGTTGACTATGGTTAATAAGTTTAAACGTTTTTTCCATAATTCCAAAGAAGAAACCAATAAGTTAAGAACCAAATATAGTGATCTCATAGATGAAAAAGATCGTATTTCTCTTTAAGGTGCTCAAACTTCAGCGAAATTCCAAGAAACTCTTCTTGAGGTCCAAATTGAAAGAGATGATCTCAAACGTAGAAATGTTGTGCTCTGCGAGAGAGAGAACCAAACTCTCTCCCGTCTTCTCATAAATGATGATGATGAATTTGCTTGGGCTGCGAAAGTTCTAGATAACGCCAGAAGTAACTTAGGTGTAAATGTTAGTCTTCAAACTGAGCAAACAGCCTTGATTAGAGATATGATCTCTAACAGAGAAGGTTGTTAATGGTTCTTCCTTATTTAGTTGTTTTGTTTTTTCATAAACCACTATTAGATTGTTGACTTATTGTTATATGTTCGCAGAATCTGAAGAGAGATATCGCAATAGAATTGATGAGCTTGAGAATGAGAAAGCGAAGCTCGCAAAAGATTTATCTTCTCGCAATGAAAAATGTTCAAGGTTGAAGACTCAAATGAAGATTACTATTACGAATTTTGGGAATGATGCAATTTCTTTTCGTAATGACACCATCAAAGAGATCATTGATGACAATAAGATTCCCCACTCCAAATATCCTTGTCTCTTAGATAAAATCCCAAAAAATACTCCTTCTCTAGTAATCTCTGATAGTGAAGCTGATGAAGAGACGGAGTGTGAAGAAAATGAAGAGGAGAAGTCTGATGAAGAATCTGATGGATAAGAAAATTCTGGTGAAGAACTTGATGATGATAATGAAGAATCAAGCAAAAAATAGTTTTCGCTTCCTTGTGATTTCTTGTTCAATTTTTTGCAAAACTTGTATATTTGCTCTTGATCTTTCATTCTTGTATACTTGTAATCTATCACTGAGAATTTCTCACGTCTTCAATACAATCTCTATTTCTTTTGTTCTTTCCTGCATGTGTTAGAAATTTTTTCTATGTTGCACTATGACTACCCAAAATACAATTAACTTTTTATGCGTAAATCTATCATGTGAAAACAAATAACATTTAATTTATTCTATGCATTCCCATACTTGCCTCTTTTATTTTTATTCAGATGAGTGATTGAGCATGTTACCTTTTGCGATAAAATCGCAACTTCCTTAGCATAATCTCGCAATCATAAATTGTAAGATTGCATTCTTTCTTGTATTCTGATGTGGTCTTATTTTGCCTTCCTAAGTAAAGGTCTTATTTTTCCATCTTTTTTCATTGCGTCAAGATCGCAGGACGTCTCCACACTTTCATGTAGAAACCCATTGATCTTGCCTTAGCTTTTTGTTCTTTTGTAATTTTTGCTACGACAATATGACAGGCCTAGATTTTCTTGCGAAATTAAAGCCCCATGACATTTCCGTCTTGCGACGAAATCACATGACGTTTCTACACTTTCATGTAGAAACCCATTGGTCTCGTCTTAACTTCTCTTTTGTATTATTGCCTCTTCAGGACTGTTGCACAAATATGACAAGTCTTAATACTCCCGCGAGTAAAAATCCTCATGACATTTGCGTCTTAAGACACTTATCATCTCCCTAATGGAGGGTGCCGCACTTATCTTCCCCCTGGTTGCCCTTTCAAGGAGATGTACTTCTGCCATACAAGACTAGATCCTCCCATCTAGTCTTAACAACAACCAGTTGTGTTCACAGCCTCTTATCCCTTTTTCCTATATGGCTTATGGTTACGAGACTGCACCCTAAGTGGGGTTTTTCTTCGGGCCGAGTGCATCATATCCAAGACTTGCTAAGAATGGCCAGGGTAGTTTCATACGCCTCGGGAACTCTTGGCTCAACTGTGTACCACGGCGCCTTGGTCATACTCTGCACCCCTTAGGAGAGATCTTATTACCTTAGTCTCCCAACTCAAGTCATATGCTCAAGTTGAGAACCCAAGGTGTCTCTCATGGATGGGCTTTCATTGACCCCAAATCTCCATGACTCAGGTTCCAGCAGCGGTGTAACCTTATCGCTAAGCCATGCAACAGATACCCCCTTCTATGGCGTACCTTAGGTCTTACATTTGCCTCTTGCAAAATTTTATTCGCGAACTAGGGTGTATGCCATAAAGGTTCGTCCCATTCTAAGGATTATTCTTTTGCATTTCAGCTCTATTGTAATTTCTCAATCTCATTTTTATCATTAAGCAAAATATATTTTTGAAATTTTTGCAACAAATCAATTATACATCTTTTTTCTTTTTCTCGGTATTTCTTTCACTTCACTTTTTTTTTTTACCTTTGATGTTTTCTGCCTCTGTTCTTTTGTTGCTTTTTGCTACAGTCATTCCTTATTCTCTTTGTTCTACTGAATTAACCATCAATCTCTCACTTCTTTGTCTTTGTTTGATGTTATACTGAATCAAAACAGATTCTTCGCTTTTACTCCAACTTCTATGACAAATGTTTCTCCTCCTTTTGTTGCATTTACTCTGCGAATTTCTGGTGGTGGTGGTAAGAGTTGAGATTGAGGGTGCCCTATTAGAAAATGGTTTAGCTTTCCCTGGTCTATCATTCTGAGAATGATTCTCTTTATATTTCTGCAGTCATTTGTAGAATATCCATGAAAGTGAATATAAGAGCAAAATCCTTGACTTCTGTTATTTGGAAGCGGTTCTTTTCCCATGTTCCAGGGTGTTGGTATATTCTCCATTAAAATTATTGTTTCCCAAATTTTTTCCACACTAGTATTCAAAGGTGGCATCTTGATCTCCTCCCATATCATTCTTTGGATTCCTGATCGTCTTTGATAATTTTGTCTTTGTCCCCCATAGGTTTCTTCTGGCTGATCAAGTCTTTGAATTTTGTTGTTTTCACCTCGACTATAAAAATTTCTTTCCCTTTCGAATTCTTCTTGATCTCTGCTTCCCATAGCTACCAGTTTCTGTTGATTATCATTTTTATTTTCTTGTTGTACTTGCGAAGTGCTCTCCACTGTGTTTATCAATTTAGGCAGTAATATTGCATTCGCTGTATTTGAACTTGTGTTCGCAGCTGGATACGATTCCATTTAATTCTGCTTTTCCTTAAGATCAATGTACTCCTCCTGCAATTCTCGCAGCTCAGTCATTGTGATTGTATTCTTGATTCTGAAAATTTGAATGTACAATAGATTGGTTGCGAACATTGCATTAATGAATGATAAAATGAGATATCTCTCATCCAACGTCCATCCATTTCACTACACATGGTCTTCCATCTTATGGTTAAATGTTTCAAACTTTCACCAATTCTCTACTTTAATCCAAATACATCTTCTATGCCTGGTCACTAGGAGTTTTTAGTTATATACGCCCCTAAGAATGTAGTATGCAAATGGTTGAAAGATGTTATAGTATTCCTGGGTAGACATTCGAACCATTTTAGTGACTCTCCTATTAGACTTGATGCGAAATACTTGCACAACACAGCATCATGATTCTCCCACTGTAACATACATCTCACATAAGCTTTAATGTGTTGAATTGCACAAGTTGTTCTATCAAAGATACTAGTTAACACAGGAAAACTGCACTTTGGCGGTATTCCTCCTAATTGTACTTCTTGTGTGAATGAAGTTTTCGCAGCTTCTTCAATGGTCTCATCTAATTGCCTTCTTCCTCCCTCTCTTCTGTTATTTAGCATTCCTCTCATTTCTGCCAGTTCTCTTAAGATTTGTTCATTTAATTACCCCGGAAGTTGATTCCATTGGTCTCTTCAATTCTGCTTCTCTTCTCCTGCGTTCTTGCCTGTTTTGTGTTGCGAGATTTTGATTTTCTTCTCCATCATTTTATTCTTGTCTTTCTCTGCGATCTTCTCTTTCATTTCTTTCATGAATCCGCACACCATTATATCTCTCATTCTCTCTTCTTCGATTTTGTTCATTCCTTATCAATTCTCTTTGTTGCCTTTCGGCTCTTCTTTGTACCCTATCGTATTCTTCATTGATATTACCATTGTTGTGATTTTCTCGATTGTCATGATTGTTCTGATGTATTTCTTCTTGGAGCTCTCTTTCCTCCATTTCTGCTCTCAATGTCTCTCTCTCGCAGGCTAAACGTGCTTGTTCTGCATAATGTCTCTCAATTTATTCTTCAATTACTTGCTTATTTCTGCGATTTTCTCTCTCATGTAATATTCTTCTTCCTTCTTCTTGGCTTTCTTTATCACCTTGGTTATTTTGTTCTTGACGCTGCCTGTTTTGAGGAATTTCACCATGTGGAATGTGTCGATCTTCAATCATTTCTCTATTTTCGCGATGTTCTTCATCTGGATTTTGCACCTCCTGCCGAATATTTCCATCAACATTTTCTACAAGTGGGTTTCGTCTTTCTTCCCTTATGATTAATCTTGAACTTAATCTTGTAGTGCTTCTTAACCTTTTATTTTGTAGTCTCATATTCTCCATTCTCAACTCATGATTCTTCCTTGTCAAATTACCACGTTCTTCTGCTTCTATTCTCCTTTCTTCATGTATCCTTTGTCTCAATGCTTCTAATGCTTCAATCTCTTAATTTCCATGAAATATACCTCCAACTGCTTCTTGATCCTCCTCTACTCGTCTATCATTTCTCAATTGTCGTTTTTCCTCTGTTTCATCTGTTAAATCTGACTGACAGGTGTGTACACTCACTCTATCATAATCCATAGCTCTGTTTTGCGTTGTTGTATGCTGAATTGGTTGTTGAATTTGATTTTCTCCATTATTTCTTGTATTCATTCTTGATGGTTCTCCAGTTTCGTTTCTTCTTTCTCCAGCAAGTTTCTTACTCCTTCTCACAGTTGTTGGTTGTCTTGAAGCATTTCTTCTTCTAGCCATCTCTTTAATCTTAATGAATTGTTGAAAATTATATGAAACTTTCCACTAACTACTCCAAATTCTTTCAAATCAACATATTAATCTTCACACTATCAACAAGGAATCCCTGTTTCTAGCGCTAATATGTAGTGGCAAGAAATCCCACACTACACCCCTCATAAGAATTCATACAATCAAATCATTTTTAGATCAATAATCATAACTTTTATTGATTAATCTCATAAATTTTACAGGATGAAAAGGAAATAAATCTAAAGAATTAACAACCGCTCTGGACTTTGTCTCTCCTAATGACTTGCTCAACACTCGAAAAAAAAATCTCTCTCCTTACGCCTGTTCAACTCTTTATATAGGGAATTACATAGTGGATGACAGCTAATTAGTCCTTTATTTTAGGATCTGACTTGCGATATTCTCGGAAGAGTTCTATTGTAAATCTTCGCAAACACTCTAAACATCGCAGAATCATCACACTTTTATCATGTTTCTGTTATCGTCATCTGTTACATCATTCTTCAAATCATCCTGCGACGCTCGCTATGTGTTGTTGATCAAACTTCGCAAATGTGTCACTCTTGCGATATTCTGATCCTACAAGTTCAATAAAAATAAATTTTATTAATCAAGTAATTGTATCGCAATAATAACTAGAGAACTCTTAAATAGATTTGAGGAAAACCCTAACTTGTGCGACAAGAAAGGATTAAAAAAAAAAATCAAAACCGACTCAAACTGAAATTTGTTATTTATGGAAAATTTGAGAATTTCCTGAATAATGAAAGTATTTATGAAAAGAAACTACGGGCCACAAACAGCGAATCAAACAGACTCTTATTAGTAAAACAAAACTTTCTTAAAACAGCAAAAACCGGCCTTTTCAAGGGGCCAATGTTGTTTGGTACCACTATAGAAGTTAGGAAACAAAAAATATCACAACTTAACATAATAGCATTTTTACCCGTCTGACTCATTAATAGACAACTTTAACCCTAACAAAACAATGTATTACTTTTATGTCCTAAGGAAAATGTCGCACCTAAATCACGTATGCCTAACCCCCCATCCTTCTACTCGATCTGATGATAAAAACTTTGATCGAATTGTTTTCTCAACATCATCAGTATTGGATGTGATGAAATGGTTTTAGGATTTCTTTACTTTTGAATCTTAATTTTTATGTTTATGGTTCCTTGGTCGAATTCAATTTGTTTTGTTTCTGTTATAGCTTTAGGATTTGTTTCGTTTTGATTGAACATATTTAGGGTTTTGTCACTTCTCGTTAAACATTCCTTGTTCTTCGAATTTCTGACCGAGTTAATTAAGTTATGGTATCGAAATTAACAATGAAGGTTGATGGAAGTCATTAGAATAACAGGAAGGTTCGGATGGTTTTCAAGTTAAAGAACAAGAATGGGTATGATTTGGAAGATGATCTGAGTCAGACAAGACCAAGTGATCCAGGCATGGTAGCTATTGCGTTGCATCTTGTCGCTCTTGTGTCGCGTTTTTACTCGGCTTGGGTTCAGCTATCGCACAAGGTTCGTACATGGTTCCCAAATTTGATGGTATATTTTTAAAATCCGTGATTTTTTTATGGTACTAGCCGAGATGATTTTACTCGGCTTGTAGCTAATATGTCGAGTTGATATCGCACAAGGTTCCAAGAATTGATGGTACTTTTTTAAGAGCCGAGATGAGGTTTGTAGCTGTTATGTCGAGTTGATATCGCACAAGGTTCCAAGAATTGATGGTACTTTTTGGTTATTGATGAAGATAGTGCTGACATTGAAGTTGATCCAGATATGCTCGAGCTTGTTGAAGGCAGCAATATGGAGGAGGTCGACTAAGCCTATGGTTGTTTACTTGGAAGAGATGGTAGTTCTGTAATTACAGAAACAAAAGGTGTCAGTCTTGTTGTTGGTGTTTGAACTCAGGTGAAAAAATAGGTTTTGTTGTGGTGGTCTTAAGAGGTTTAAGAAGCTACAAAGATTGGAGGAATGAATTAGTATGAATATAGCTGAGATGGTGCTGGTGGTAGCTGCCAAAGGAACTGAGTTGCAGCTTCATTAACAAGTAGATGAGCAGCAGTTGAAGTTGAAGCAATTGCTTGAATTAGAGCTGGTGAAACCTTCAGGTTGTTGTAACTCTGCATCATTTGCATTCCCTCACTGCACTTTGAAACTACTTCTTGCCATATCTCTTCTAGTTTGCTATAGTCCAGTAGTTTAGGTTTTAAATCTGTAGGTAATAATTATCTGTAGTTGTAGCTCAGTTCTGTAAAATCTTAGTTGCAGTGGTAACTGTAGTTTTAATCACTCCATTGTCATTAGAATAATTGCATCTAGTTAGGACAGCTAAATCTTTATTTTTTCTACCATATCTGATCTAACTAGAAATCTGCATCTGTATTTAAGATCTGCGCATACTTGTTTAGGTTTTTGTCAGTAATATAACTTTGATTTTTAACCCCATCTGTTATGTAATCTGCATCTTAGTTCTAGGCAAAAGTTTTGATCCTTGTAAGCTGTATTTTAGCCCTGTATAATCTTGGTCATAGTAGTAACTTTGGTTTTCAAACTTTAAATCACTCCTTATTCAGTCTTTCTGCATTTTGTTTTATTGCATTCTCATAACACTCCTTTATTGTTGACCATCAAAAGCATAATTGGGGTTTCTAATTTTGATGACAGTTCTTGCTGTTCAGAAAGCCAGAGAGAGGCAACTGTGTTGATTCTCCAGTTCCATTTCTGCTTACTTTTTTCATTGTGGATTAACTCGTTGTAATTTTGGTCGTATAGTTATAACTGTTATCTTTGTTACCATTGGATAAGTATGATATATCTAAATTCTAACTTTCCTGCCTATATGATGTCGTTTTGCAGGTTCACATTGTTCAGAGAGGTGTTTTGCAACCTGTAATTGCTACACTTCAATTTACAGATCTACAACTTAAGGAAATGTCAGCTTTCACTCTGGGAAGATTGGTTCAGGTAATTACTTTATGACAACCTCTTCTCTTATTTGTCATGTACCATCATATAAGTAAAATTAATGTCCAATTTGGTAGTCTCAAAGTATATTGTATCTGTATATTATTGTTTATGTGGTTGACTAGATATCTTCTATTTCATGACTCCCATAACCAAGCTGGTTGGTAATGGTGGCTTTTTGCCCTTGCTTAAACTTCTTGATTCAGAAAATGATCCTTTGAAACACAATGTTGCATTTGCTCTTTATGGTTTAGATGATAATGAAGTATAGTCAACACTCACGGAACTCCGAAAAACTCACTGCAGTTTATTAAGCTTATAGTTTTTATATCCGGAACATGCATCTAGATATTAGAATGTTCCTTTTTTCCAATAAGTTAATTTTTCAGACTTTGTCAAGCTTGGAGCTGTCCAAAAGCTGCAAGATGGAGAGTTCATTTTCCAAGGATGCTCATGTTTCATTTTTAGTGCAGCTTTGATCCTGTAATAATTGACAGGAGTTATCTTATGTGCCACTACGAGTGTCTTTCTGCGAAATCATGGAGTATCTGATCAACTATTCATATTTTTGAGCCATTGTGAGTTGGCAAAACCATGGTCTGGTGGAGCTGCAGGCATTGGACCCTGTGTTTCCTCCTCTGAGGCTGATCAATTTGATCAAAATGGCAAAGATTACATGTATCACTTTACACAGGTTTTCCTTTTATTTGATCTTTTTGGTCCATTTGCGATCTTTACTATCATAGTCTACATCCAACGGCAACATGGTTGGGCATCTGCATTTGTCGACCAGGTGTAGATGGTGGATTTTCTACAAAGGCTAAAATCGCAAACCCATAATTATACGAACTTCTGATCCAGCAATCAGATGTGAGTATTGAGACACGGGTCTCTCATCAAATCTCTGAATGAGAATACTGTCTCTCAGAGTACGTGCAGATATGTAGTCTCTCGGCTGGACAACGGCATATATCATGAATATTGAACACTTCAGTAATTATTTCTATATAGAATCACGAGATTTACGGCTCCTAGACAGCTTGCTTTGCTAGTATAGAGCGATAACGTCTTCAGGATACAAACAACGAGTTTACCCATACTATATAAAGGATATGAAGCTCCAGCAAGCTCATATCGGGATAATTAATGCTTCTAGATAGCTTTCTTTGCTAGTATAGAGCCGCAAGTTAATTATTCCTAAATTCTTGGATTCATCCATTGAATTTCCGAAAATATTCAAATATTTTCGCAGTATTTCATTACTGCAAACCATGGTTCTTCCCATCATAATTCCATGGGTTAGTAATAAATATTCAACACACGGGCATCTGATCTACCTCCGAATAAGCCCCGACTCAAATGGTGCAAGTGTACTCACGATGATGTACTAACAATCACCGTACGAACAAGTATTTCAAAATACCATGAGACGATGAACCTATGCAAAATAGGAAGGAAAATAATAAATAATTAAAAATTGACCAAGGCGCTGGGAGCATGGGCCCACTGGCCGGACGGACGTGCCGTGGTCAACCCCATGCCAGTTTCATATTTTTATCATATTTTTTATTATTTTCCTTGAGTTCATGAAAATCCTTTCACTTGAACAAATATCTTTCGTTTTAAGGAAACTCCTCAGTTTCATGGTGTTTCCCTCACACCAAAGAAATAATATAAAATTAAGGAAAACATTGTGGGCCGTGATTTTTGGCCAGCCGGACCCACACCTCATGGTTTCTTATTATTTTATTATCATTTCCCTAATTTCATGAAAACTCCTTAATCTCATGATATTTCCTTGATCCCATGAAAAATAATATAAAATTAGGGAAACCCGTGTGGCCGGGCCATAGCCCGCCGTCAAGCCCTAGCTGGCCCCACCGTCCTATTTTATTATTATTATATTTTTCATGTTTCCTTGGTCCCATGGAATTCCTTGATTTCATGATATTTCCTTCAAATTATGAAAATTCCTTTAAATCATTAAATAATACATAAAATTAGGGGAAAACGCACGGGACCGAGCTCTAGCCGGCCAACCATGCTCAAGCCGATCTCACACGCCCCTTATTTTATTATTATTTTTTTTCATGTTTTCCTCATCTCATGGAAACTCCTTGATTTCAACAAAACTCTTTGATTTCAACAAAAACTCCTTGGTTTTAACAAATTCCTTGGTTTTATCATATTTCCCTAAAATCATGAAAATATTTTAAAGATTGGGAAAATGTGTGGGATTGGGACCTTTGGAAGGCCGGCCATGCCTTGGCCATGATCGGTCCCACACTTCATGATTCCCTTATTTATTTATTTTATTTTCCTTCATCTCATGAAGTTTTAACGGTTTTATCAAAAATCCCTGATTTTTTTCATATTTTCTCAAATGGATGCTCAATTGCACGCCAGAAAATATCAAAATTCTCAGAACTGAGATACGAAACCTTTGACGACGTGAGCATGTTACCTTGACTAACCAGGGTTGGCTCATTGGCTCGCAATGAGCCGGTCCCGTGTATTTTCACGGTTTGACCTAATTTGCACAATTGCATGTATTAGGTCCAAAACTCTTCCAAGCAACTTGGAAATTCATGAAACGATCATCATTTGATCCCGTGACCACCCATGGCCGGTTTTATGACCCCATGGTCGGTCCCTCATCTCTTCATAATTAATTAGGTTTTATCACCTAAGGTTTAGACGAGCATTTTCGAATAAATGATTAAACTAGCATTTGATCATTCTTTCATCAACAAATCACCAACTCTTCAAGAGGCCTTAGAGTTTGCTCACACGAGCATGTGGGAGCTAAGTGGTCGACCCACGATACCGTGAAGCCGGTTCTCCTTCAGTCCATAGTTAATTTTTAATTAAACATGAATTGGTCATCAATTGATCAAATTAGGGTTTCTGAGTCCAAGGATCATAATTCCATATTCGAACACTAATAATTTTACGACGATCTCATGATTAGAATTTTTATTAATTATGCTCGGTTAAACTACCAGTATTTTAATTAATGCTTTATTTTGGTCACGGCACCAATGATTCACTAGATGAGCAATACTTGCTCAAATCAAGGAATATTGGTCCAACTATCAATATTCAAACAAATCAGAGTAATACTTGCTCGCCTCAACTATCAACGTGAGAATCATGTCCACGTTCAATTCATGAGTTTCAGAACATTTTACAAAATCATGTTCAACTCAGTAAATACATGGACTCATTGTCCCATTAAATTATTAAGTCAACAACTGACTAAACTAACCATAAGATGTCAATCGTGTCACTTGGGGGGATATCAACTAGGGTTTTGGTATGGCGGTCTACGGCATGTGTGTTCAAACATACGATGGAATGTGAGCAAGTCGTGTAATCATTTGAAGGAGTTAACAATGTAGTGCATGGAAAATCAACCAAGTCTCCGCACGATGAGCAACTGGTTTCAAACACGATTTCCACTTCTCCACTCTTTGATTCCATAAATTGTCACACTTCATGGGATCATGGTGTCTACAATTCCAGCAATATAAATAAGTCTCTGAGTCATGATTGAAACAACAATGACAAGAACAACAATGATCTCACGTCTCACAGACAACACGAGATCAACAACTCATCAATTGAGCAATTACTCTCAACTGAGAAATTTCAATCATTCAAAACTTATCATATTCAGAATTCACAACACACCTACAATCTTTGATTACCATTGATTCCACACATTTCTCAGCTTTCCTCCTACAGATCGACCCATCCTCTCTTGTGACCGAATTTACTCTGGAATGGCCATTGTCTTGGTTTAGGACGGAGTACTACAGATTGATATCTCGAACTCAAAGCACTCCCTTCTTGCAGTGCATCTGTGTGAAGTTAAATATTTCGCTCGGTTCAAGGAGTATCCTCCGTACGGTTGTCTCCTCAATTCCGTAAAAACTAGCAAATCGTTTTGCCCCATCTACAGATTGGCGACCACAGTGGGAGATCATTATCTAGGTTGCAATTTCTCATTTTCACAAGATGGTTGGTCTTAGGTCATGATCGGTTACAAATCCTAACGCAAAAATCGCTAGCACTAGCAACAATGAAAACATCCCGGAAACTGTTCCGGCCACTAACACTGATGGTGGTGACATTACTCCTCCTCACGCCAACACGGAAGGTCATCCTATGTTCGGCCGACACACTAAAAAATTCAGAGGAAGTCCACCACCTACCATTGCTGATCTTATCAAAGCGCAATAGGCTCTTGCAAAGAATCAGACGGATATAGCTGCAGCACGGAAAAAATTATTTACCATCTAAAGACTCTTACTGACAAATTGTCAGAGAAAACTCAAGAAAAAGGGAAAGAGAAGGAAAAGTCCTCAGACGCTGCTGATCCTGAGGTAATTCTAATTCACACAGTGGATGATGACGAAACCAACAAAGCTGCAGACAATTCGTCAACGAAGGAATCATCAAACTTCATCACCCTAGAAGACTTGGAGCGTCTTCTGGAGAATCGTGGAAAAGACAAGACATCACATGTCCATCGTCACCAACCCCCTTATCTTGCTGTAACGGAGAGGATTCCCCTTCCCATAGGTTACGTTTCTCCAACTTTCACTATGTATGATGAGACCGGCAATGCTCGAGAACACGTCTCTCGCTTCCTT
Source organism: Papaver bracteatum (assembly GCA_023529315.1). Taxonomy (NCBI): domain Eukaryota; kingdom Viridiplantae; phylum Streptophyta; class Magnoliopsida; order Ranunculales; family Papaveraceae; genus Papaver; species Papaver bracteatum. The sequence continues at coordinate 2,116,155 of JAJJWX010000210.1, forward strand.
GAAGCCTTAGGAGAACACGAGCATAACCATGTTGTTCGTCTCAAGGAATTTTCAAAATCTCTGAAAGGCAGGGCATACACTTGGTACAACAACATTGCACCTGGAACTATCAACAATTGGGGAGAAATGATTTGTTAGAGCACTGCTCGGTCGAACTCACATGCGTTGCTATCTCAAGCATGTTTTTCAATCTTAGTGATCAAAACTATATAGTATTAATTTCTAGTCTACTATAGCTAAGGTCTCGGACTAGGATAGAAAGTGTAGATAAGCTCAAGAACTCCATGTAAATCATCACACAAGATGAAGGACTACTCAAGGAACCAGTGGATCTCTATCGACTAAAAGGTATGTGGAGACTTGAACTTATCTATCACTCAAAAGTCTATCTACTATATCTCCTATCTTGAGACAAAAGTCATTTTACTATATAGACTAAGAATATGCACTTGTGACATTTCGAGTTGAGTATATCTCGCTTATATATTTCTCGAAATGTGTGTTGGTAAAGCTTTCACTTTAGCCAAGTTCATCTTTGCCTAGTGACGAAAGTCATGTTATGTTTCAATCACTTTGGAAATCGCTCTGACGAAAACTAGTTCATGAAAACAACTATATGACATCCTTTGAGAATGTTTCAATGATTGAAATGAGAGTTTAGACTATATAACCATTGGGGGATATAAATATTGTTGTGGAAACACATATATGTATAAGTCCTTAACACTTGAACTGAAGTTTGCGAACTTTATTGATCAAGTGGAACCGTAATGTGAGCAGCAACTCAGTCCGCAAACCCAGTCCGTGAACTGACGGAAGTTCTCATTCCGAGAAATTCTGCTGGAGTTTATTAACTTCAACCGGTTAGCTTGAGTCCGCGAACTCAAGAGGTTATGTCTGAAAACGTTGTTCATGAACTTATTCTTAAATTACTAAGGGATTCTTTTGCAAACCGTGGCTTTATAGTTCATGATTAATGATTTGAGTGAATCACATCGTTTTTGATTCAATTGTGTCTCTTGTGGTACTTGAGATCTCATAGCAATTGAACAACTCTCTAACTAGTTCAATTGAGTCATTTGGACTAGTTATGGTGAAGAATAATATGGTTGATATGAAAGTTATCATTTGGCTAACCATTTGGTTGACTAATATTGAACCAACCATTGTACACGTTTGGGTACGGTTACACAAACCCAAAAATGTCAAGTATATGTGTGTATGGCAAGCTAAGTTTTCGATCTAATGGTTGAGAGATATTAGCTTGTGTCTAATCAGTTTTTCATCTAACGGTGAATATTGAATGCTTTGTTACTAAGCTAACATTGATTACAAACACTGATTTGAAAGACTTTACAAGTGGAACTCTAGGTATTGGAAAAACTAATCCCCACACACCTTTCTTGTGTGATACTAGTTTTCTCTAAACTAGAGTCGATCTCCATTAACCCTTGAGTTTTCTCTATAAAATCGGGTTAACGACTTAAATACTTCATTGGGATTGTGAAGCCAGACCGATACTACTTGTCTTGTAGTTGTGTGATTTGATCTTACTATTTCTATCATACGAGTACAATTGTAATAATTGTCTTGAGATTTCTATTTCAATAGGAAAGATAAAAGTAGTCACAAACATCTTCGTCTCATTGTTTGTGATTCCTCAATAATCTTCTTCGCTGCGTCGATTAAGCTTATTATGAGGTGATTGATGAAACTGAGTTGTTCTTCGGGAATATAAGTCTGGTTTTATCGATTGGTTCATATTCACCTTGATTTATCAAAAGACGTAACAAAACTCATAGGTTTATTCGTGGAAGACGAATTTATCTATTACATGTAGACTTTTCTCTGTGAGACAGATTTTTTTGCTTAAGTCTTCGACTTTGGGTCGTGGAAACTCTTGGTTGTGGGTGAGATCATCTAAGGGAATCAAGTGCGGAGTATCCTGCTGGGATCATAGGCGTAAGAGAATAACTGTACCTTGGATCAGTGTGAGATTGGTTGGGGTTCAACTACAGTCCAGACCGAAGTTAATTTGGAGTAGGCTAGTGTCTGTAGCGGCTTAATATAGTGTATGTTTAATCTGGACTAGGTCCCGGGGTTTTTCTGCATTTGCGGTTTCCTCGTTAACAAAATTATGGTATCTGTGTTATTTCTTTTCCGCATTATATTTTTATATAATTGAAATAATACAGGTTGTGAGTTGTTCAATCGATTAGAATAGCTGACCTTATTGGTTATTGATTTAAATCGATTAACACTTGGATATTGGTTTTTGGTTCCATCCAAGTTATCTCTCTTTGATTAGACTAGCGAATCTTATTTGCTTGAGTAAATCAAATCGAGAGAGATAATAACTCCTTGAGTATTTTCTATTGATTGAGTCTTATTAATTCTCTAGATAACAACTCGGAGTTTTCCATATAGATTGCTAATCGAAATATTGGGTGAGGTTGTTATACCCCCGCATTTTTAATTGGTATCAGAGCAGGCAAACATGTTAAAGACCTCACAAGTCTGTGTTTGTAGCGATCTGACTCTATAGACAGAGGTGTTATCTCAATAAACGTACCACCAGTCATCGATGGCTCTAATTACTTATGGTGGAAAATAGCTATGCGAGCTTTTCTTCAAGCACGTGATTTTCAATCATGGGTATATGTTGTTAATGGCTATGAACCTCCCGTTGCTGCAGAAGGAGAAAATATTCCAAAGAATATTGTTGAATATACTCCTGCAGAGGTTCTTGCTGCTAAGAAAAACTCTGCCGGTTTGAATGCGATCATACATGCCATTACCCCAAATCTTCAACACCATGTGTCTAATTGCACTAAGTCGCAAGAATCTTGGGATATCTTAGCAACCTTATCCGAGTTTCGTACAGGGGTAGCCCGAGTTTCGACCACATCTAGGAAATTTTCAGTTGTCGTGTATCCCGAGTTTCGACCACATCTTTTTGCTCGTTCATCCGATTGCTATGAAATTTTTACATGGTGTAGGTAACACCCATATGAAGAGAATGATATATAAATCAATACTTGATTCTTCACCAATTGATCCCAGTTTGTCATCTCGTACAGGGCAGTGTAAAGTCTTCTCAGGCGAGCTTGTTGTAAAACGTGTTTTTTGTGACTTTCATGTTATTTGATGACATCTAGCATGTATAATGAAAGATTTTGATGATGTTAGACCACTTGTATTCTGTAGTTTATGATTTCTTTAAGAATTAAAGGATTTAAAGGCTAATTAGAGTTATGAAATATTCAATATCATTCATTTATGTGTAATAGTGGATTCTAGTGTCTTGGTTATTCCTAATATCTTGAAATCAATCTTGAATCAAGTTTTCTTTATTTTGAAATTTTTATTAAGTCTAAAATATTTTGCTTTCACAAGTCTCGCGACCTTTTTACTACAACATTATTGATTCACATCACTAGGTTATGATTGTTATTTTCCGTGACCAAACCAATAGACTAGTGAGAATCAGCCAGGAAGACGTAGTTGAAATACCTAGTTTTGAGGCAGACAGTCCAGACCAATCTGAGACAATGGGTGATGAACTAAACCCACCCCGTAGTCTCAAGGACCACATGTACCCAACAAGGGTAAGCCAGACCTCGTGCATTGTCTTACCAGCTGCTGATGGCCAGTTTGAACTAAAGGCAAGTACCCTTAATATATTGCCTGTGTTTAGAGGGGTTGATGCTGAAAATCCATACCACCATGTAAGAGAATTTGAGGAAATTTGTGGGACTCTGCGTATCAACCAAATGCCGGAAGATTCCCTCAAACTGAGACTATTTCCTTTCTCTTTAAAAGAAAAGGCCAAGTCTTGGCTGTATGCTTTGAAGCCACGGTCAATTCATACATGGGATGAATTGACTAAAGAGTTTTTAAAAAAATTCTTCCCAAATCATAAAACTACAACTATTCGTCAAAATATAAATGGTTTTGTGCAATTAGATGATGATACTCTAGCAAAATATTTGGAGAGATTCAATGAATTATTACTCCAATGTCCCCATCATGGTTTTGAAAAATGGAGACTTGTGCAAATTTTATACGAAGCCCTAGATGTCAGGACCCGAACCACAGTTGAGTCAATGTGCAATGGTCTATTTATTGATAAAAGTGCTGATGAGTCTTGGAATTTATTAATCGAAGTCGCTGAAAAGACTCAGCAGTGGGAGTCCATCTGTGAACCCAAAAGGACTACCCCTGTAACTCATGTTCATAGAATTGAGTCTGACTTTGAGGGAAATGCAATAATTGCATCTTTAGCTAGGAGAGTAGAAATGCTAGAGCTGCAGAAAAATGTGAAAACTACTGCCCCTACTCTTCGTGACCAGATTGAAATGGCCACCTACGCCGCATGCCATGGTTCAGACCACTTAGTGGATAGTTGTCCAGACCTACATGCATTTTAAGAGTCTAAAACTGAGCAAGCCAATGTTTTGTATCATAGGCAAGAGAACAATCCTTATTCTCAGACCTACAACCCAGTGTGGAGAAACCACCCTAAATTTTAATGGTTTAAAGGGCCTGTGCAAGGGGGAACAACAAATAATAACCAAGGATACTCATATCCTAGAAACCCCCAAGTGCAACCACAATCTCAGTACCCTGTAGAGAAAAAGCCTAGCTTTGAAGACAGTGTCGGTCTGTTGACCCAAAATCTTTTACAACTTCAAAAGACCACAGACCAACGTTTTACAAGTCTAGAACTTAAAATGGGTCAAATTTATGATGCATTGAATGAAAGAGAAAAAGGCAAACTCCCTAGTCAGCCCCAACAAAATCCAAAAAATGTATTTCAGACAGGTACTTCAACTTGCAATGAGGCCTCCCAAATTCAAGTAAATGATGTCACCACTCTTCGTATTGGTAAGGTTGTTGAAAACAATGTATGTGGACAAAAGTCGAGTGAGTCTAGATCAGACTCACCAGTGCATAAAACCCCACAGAAAACACCCATTGTGGAAAAGGTATCTGAGCATGGTAATGACTCTAAGAATTCCAATGATGCTAATGTCCCTGCACCATCTCATGTACCTGTTGCTCCATTTCCTCAAATATTGGAACAACAGAAGAAAGGTACCCAATACAATGAGTTGTTGGAGATGTTTAAACGAGTCAATATAAATATTCCTTTTCTCGAAGCAATTAAGCAGATACCTGCTTATGCTAAATTTTTGAAGGACCTATGCACACAAAAGCGAAAGCTTCACGTGCATAAGCGTGCCTTTCTCACTGAGCAAGTAAGTTCAATAATTCAAAACAAAACACCACCTAAGTATAAATACCCAGGTAGTCCAACTATCACATGAACTTTAGGCAACCATACAATCGATAGGGCTTTGTTAGACTTAGGTGCAATTGTGAACCTTTTGCCATACTCTGTGTATGTGCTGTTAGGTATTTGGGAGATGAAACCCACTCCTGTTACGCTACAATTAGCGGACAGATCTGTAAAAATCCCTCGGGGTATTGTAGAAGATGTGTTGATCAAGGTTGACAAATTTTATTTCCCTGTGGACTTCATTGTGCTGGATACTCAACCTATGCAAAACCCAGATTGTCACATTCCTGTTATTTTGGGACGTCATTTCCTGTATATGTCCAATGCTATCATAAACTATCGTAATGGAGTGTTGAAATTGTCTTTTGGTAACATGACTGTGGAACTAAATGTCTTTCGTGTAAATCAACAACCCATAGATTATGAGGATAATGAATTGCATGAGATTAACATGATTGAGAGTCTAATTCAAGACTCATTTCTTGATATCTTATATGTGGACCCTTTGCAAGCATGCTTAGATAACTTTGACTTAGATCTCTTTGATTATAAGTACATTGGTGAAGTACACTCTTTGATTGAATCTGTGCCACCCATGGATATTTCTAAATGGCAGGATATTGTGAAAACACTTCCACAACCTAATTCAGAATCTGCCGAACCACCTAAGCTTGATTTGAAACCATTACCTGATACCTTGAAATATGATTTCTTAGGTCCTTCTGATACTTTGCATGTGATTATTGCATCATGTTTGGACATGGAACAGGAAAGTAAACTTTTAGAAGTACTTAAAGAGCATAAGCAGGCCTTAGGTTGGTCCATCTCAGACCTTAAAGGTATAAGTCCCACAACTTGCATGCATCATATAAATCTTGAAGAAAATACTAAACCATCTAGGGAAATGCAAAGGAGACTAAACCCCAACATGAGAGATGTTGTTAAAGGAGAGATTCTGAAATTCTTGATGCGGGTATCATATACCCAATTCCAGATAGCCAATGGGTCATCCCCATTCAAGTTGTACCCAAAAAGTCTGGCATTACTGTAGTTCAAAATGAAATGAATGAGCTTGTCCCCACTCGTGTGACCATAGGGTGGCGAGTTTGTATCGACTATAGGAAGTTGAACACAGCAACGAAGAAGGATCATTTTCCTCTTCCCTTCATTGACCAAATGCTAGAAAGACTATCAAAGCATATGTACTATTGTTTCTTAGATGGCTATTCAGGTTATAACCAAATTCACATAGCACCCGAATATCAATCGAAGACAACATTTACTTGTCCTTATGGTACATTTTCTTATCGTCGTATGACTTTTGGGTTGTTCCTACATGGTAGATGAATTCCTTGAAATTTTCATGGATGATTTTTCTGTCTTTGGATCTTCCTTTGATGAGTGTCTGCATCATCTTACTCTTGTGCTGATTCGATGTAAAGAAAAGAATTTAGTTTTAAACTAGGAAAAATGTCATTTCATGGTCAATTCAGGCATTGTCTTAGGGCATATCATTTCTGAAAAAGGCATAGAAGTAGATAAAGCTAAATTTGACCTCATTCAACACCTGCCTCAACCTCGCTCTGTGAGGGAGATAAGGTCATTCTTGGGCCATGCCGGTTTTTATCGGCGATTCATCAAAGACTTTAGTAAAATTTCAAGACCCTTATGTAGTCTTCTTGCAAAACACGTTGCATTTGTCTTTGATAATGCTTGTAAGGAAGCATGGGAGTAATTGAAGGCTCTCCTTACAACTTCCCCTATAATCAGACCACCCGACTGGAACTTACCATTTGAAATTATGTGTGATGCGTCTGACTATGCTGTAGGAGTTGTTTTAGGTCAGCGAGTAGATAAACTCCCTTATGTGATATACTATGCTAGTAAAACACTCAATGATGCTCAAATGAATTATTCAACAACTGAGAAAGAGTTGCTAGTTGTTGTGTTTGCATTGGATAAGTTTAGATCTTATTTGATAGGGTCTAAAATCATCATATATTAGGACCATGCTGCATTGACATATCTTTTGTCTAAAAAAGACGCTAAGGCTCTTCTAATTCGATGGGTACTCTTGTTGCAATAGTTCAACCTCGAAATTCGAGATAAGAAAGGGTCGGAAAATGTTGTTGATGATCACTTGTCTAGGTTGAATGTTGAATCTGCTAATGAATCCGTGCTTATTAGAGAATCATTCCCTGATGAACAATTGATGCTTGTATCTGAAATGCCTTGGTTTGTTGATATCGTAAACTACCTTGCTATAGGTAGAATGCCTTTGCATTGGTCTAAACAAGACCGTTCTAAATTCTTGGATGAAGTTAAACATTTCCTTTGGGATGACCCATATCTGTTTAAGTACTGCCAAGACCAAATCATTAGGAGATGTGTCCCCAATTCTGAACAAAGGGATGTCATCTCTTTATGTCATAACCATGCATGTGGAGGCCACTTTAGTGCCAAGAAGACTTCTGCAAAGATCTTGCAGAGTGGTTTTTACTGGCCAACATTGTTTAAAGATAACCATGCTTTTTGTGTTGCTTGTGACCGATGCCAGAAATTAGGAAGTATCTCTAAAATAAACATGATGCCCTTACAACCCATTTTGATTATTGAGCTGTTTGATGTGTGGGGTATTGATTTCATGGGTCCATTTCCTAACTCTGAAGGTAAGTTGTAAATTCTTGTTGCTGTTGATTATGTCTCTAAGTGGGTAGAAGCCATTGCATCTAAAACAAATGATCATAAAGTTGTTCTTTCTTTTCTTAAAGAAAACATTTTCCCTCGCTTTGGAACACCTAGAGCAATAATCAGTGATTGAGGTAGTCATTTTTGCAATAGACCTTTTGAATCACTTGTGCGCAAGTATGGAATCACTCATAAGGTAGCAACACCTTACCATCCTCAGACCAGTGGCCAAGTAGAAGTTTCTAATAGGGAAATTAAACATATCCTTGAAAATACTATTAATCCTTCTAGGAAAGATTGGTATTTACGTTTAAATGATGCTTTGTGGGCCTACAGAACTGCATATAAAACTCCCATTGGTATGTCCCCTTATAGACTTATGTATGGCAAAGCTTGACATTTAACTGTTGAACTTGAACATCGTGCATATTGGGCTATTAAAAGGCTTAACTTTTATCTTGATAAGGCAGGTACACAACGGAAACTCCAACTCAATGAGTTGGAATAACTGAGAAATGATGCTTATGACAGTTCAAAGATGTACAAAGATAGAATGAAGGTATCCCATGACAAGCGCATTTTGCGCAAGTCATTCACTCCAGGACAGAAAGTTCTATTGTACAACTCACGTTTGCACCTTTTTTCAGGTAAATTGCGTTCTAGATGGACAGGTCCATTCTTGGTACATACTATTTTTCCCCATGGAGTTGTTGAAATCGAAAACTCAGCAGACAAGAACATCTTCAAGGTCAATGGTCATAGATTGAAACTATTTCTGGAGCATCTGCCACCGGAAGTTGAGACCGTAAACTTGGAAGACCCCATCTATGTGTACTGAGCTAGTTCACTTTTGTACATACATATGGACTACAAGTCCATTCTATTTCCATTATATTTCTCTCTTTGCATAATTTTTATGTGTGCTAACCAATTGTTTTTGTCTTGCGCTCATAATGTTTGCTTTCAAATCATTCATTCAATTCTGGTTTAGCACCATCCTCTTTGCACCTGGTAATCTCTTTCCTTTACATTTGCTCTGCTTTGTTCTCATGGTATGTTTTTCTTCTTATGTTTTGGAACATTGAGGACAATGTTAGATTTAGGTATGGGGGAGTGTTTTGCATATAGAGTTTTATTCTTTTCTCTTCTTTTTATGTTAAAAATCAAAAATCAAAAATCATTGTAAATATTTGCATAAAACCTCCAACTTTTAGAAATCTTAGAGTCACTAGCATGCTTCTAGCTATGTTTACATATAGAATCTGACCGAAATAGCTAAACTTGGAAGTATTGGAGAACACAATCAGGTTTCTTGTTTTTCTGAGCGTTAAAGTTGGATTTAACCTTCCGGAGAGCGAATTAGGTGCTGCAAAGTTATTTGGTAGTAGAGTATGATCACCCTTAGTGGAGACTACCTATTTTTCATCAATCCAGGCACCAACCATCATTTGTGTGACTATCTAAAAAAAAATTGTTAGAATGTTTGCAGTCAGCACCAATCACTCTCTCTCGATAACATCAATCAGATCCATAGAAACAAATCATCATCAATAATCAGAGCGACATCAGAGTATTTGAAGAAAGTTGAAATAGTCCGAGGTTTAACAACAACAACAAACAAAAAACTGATCTGAAGATGGATCAAAGAAAAATAAATGAAGAACCAATAAAGAAAGGAGGTGATTTTATCTGAGTGTTGACCGATCCAGACATCTTCATCCCAAGAAGCATCTTTCCCTAAATCATCAGATCTCCATCTTCGAGCCAAACATTAATATAGATCTCAAGTTGTACTGGCATTAAACAAACAAAAAAAAAATTACATACAGATCCATACTGAGATTCCACCAAAGACATCTCACTTCGGTTAACACTACTTTATCTGCTCAAACTGCGTCTTGCATACTCCACCAATAAATGATCACTACAACAATAAACCAAACAAGAAGAAAGTGGAAGAACATGAAGAAGATGTGTAGAGAAGAAAAGAAAAAGAAGATGTGCAGAGAAGAGAAGAAAAGAAAAGAAATATATAAGGCAAAAAATTAGGGCTCCATCAAGCCACCTAATCGGGCATCACTCGGAATGAAACCTGACCCGTTGCGGTTACCCATCCGACCCGCTAGCTATTTTCACTCTAAAAAAAAAAATATTAAAAAAAAATAAAAATGGTTCCGCGAAATTCAAAAGTTCATCATCAACAGTGGAAGACCGAAGACGAAGACGTTTCTATGGATGATGTGAGAGTGGTGTTGATTGCCGATCAGATGTGAAGGTAAGTAAGTACTCCCATCCTCCTATAATGATTGATTTACTTTAGATCATCAGAAAAAGATTCTTTTTGTCCATAATTTTGTGGAGTCTCCAGAAATTATTTCGGAAGGTTTTCCTTCCCACCATTCTACGTGTGCAGGATTTCACTGTTTACTCCTGCCTGTACACATGAGAGAAACTAGAAAATCGGTCTTTTAGAGTGCAAATTTCATAAAACCATATTAGTGAGGCAGAAGTCGAAGCTTGTGATTACTCTCGAACCCGAATTCTTTCATATGGTATGGTTATTTCTCGCTCAACTCTTAAGGATGTGAATGCGTTCTTTGGTACTTCTAATTTCGTGTTACTAGTATGCAGAAACTCTATGTCCTCATAGCTCCTTGGATGCTTGGGACTCTATTACGCTCTGAAATTGGAGAGGGTTTTGTGGGTACATCTCTGGTAGGCCCTCACGAGACTACAACTCGTCCAACTAGGGACACTTAGGGGTTTAAAGGCTTAGTGCATACGCTAAATGCATTCGAGAGACCATCGACAATGGTATAGTTAGGATTTATTAATTTCTGTTTCACTCGAGGATAAGTAAAATTCAGGTTTGGGGGTAGTTGATGAGTGCCAAATATTGCATATTTATACACATTTTTATTGGCATTTAACTCATCTTTTGCGCTTTAAAATCATATATTATCCCAATTTCTGTATATTTACTGTTTTCAAGAATAAATATTTGTACTGATTAATTTTGTGTTTTTAGGAAGTAAATAATGCTTCGATGAATTGAGAAGCCAAAATAGCAGAAAGTTGGAGGCTAGCAACTATGGAAGAGTTGCAACCCGCTTGCACATCAGTTGCAACCTGTTTACAAATTCATGGGTTTAAACTACCCATGATCCAAGACCCAAGCCCGTTTCCATCTTGAGCCATTGGATTTAATCTAGTAGATGAGTATCCAACGGCATCTCCAATCAATGCATCAACTTTTTCTGCTCCCGCCTCACATCCTAGCTACCTATCCCCTTCCCCCAAATCGCACAAAACACCACCCAACACTTTCGTTTTTCTTGTCCCCAAAAGAGCCACCTCCCCTTCAATTTCTCCATCAATCACTCAATCAATTAAGGAAAATTAGAGTTATTTTCAAATAAAAGAAAAGGAAAGAAAAAGCAAGCATCAATTAAGTAGAAAATTGAGGCTTTGATTTGGTTTCTTTCTCTAAATTTCGAATCCAAGGATTGAGAGAATTTTGTGTATAAATAGGGGGTGTTGTTGTGTTGAAGAAATCATCCAAGACTAGCTTGTTCATAATAGTTTCTTAAATTCAATTGTGTTTTCACTCTATCATGTTCTAAATTTATTTACTGGGGTTTATATGAAGCCCTAGTCTGCTTCTATGTTATTTATACTTTATGTGTTGTTCTTGAATGCTCAAACTGTTTTAAAGATAGAACTTAATCCAAGTTTATCAACATTTTGCTCTCACAATGTATGACATGTATCCATTGTAGTTAGAATATCACTATGTTGATTATGCTGCAACTCATGCTAAAAAAATATTATTGATCCTTAGATTAGTTGTGCTTTAACTAGACAATTAATGCTTTGGAGAAATAATTTAGTTGTGATTAAATTATCCATTGGAGAAACACCTTAGATACAAGGTAAACTTGAATCTGCTATAAGGACAAGAATAATATCACAAGTTGAATGCATATTGTAGGTTACTGGTGGATTTGAATGCCCTAGTATCCATATTCTCAGTGTTTACATCTTGTATCAATTGCATCTGTCACTTCTAATTACTTTCTGTTTTAAGTCTCTGCCAAATCTCTCGTCGTATCGACAAAATCAAACCCCTTTTGGCTACTCTCGGAATTAGTTACAGTAAAGATTTTGAATCAACTCTACACTCTCCTTGTCTCTGTGGGATCGACCTGTATTTGCCTTGTCTGCAATAGACGTTGTGCACTTGCAGTTAGACATAGTCGTAGGTATCTTTCTTAGCCTACCACATTCTCATTCATTCACTCATAGATCAGCAAGTTTATACTTCTATGGATAAAATACAAGAGAAATACTTACTTGGGTGGTCTCCGAAGCGTTCAAGGAATCATAATTGCTCGCACCGACATCGACAACTCCATTACCTTCATTTGGTTTTGAACTCTGGGAGTTTTCTTCATTGCCATATTTCGAGCGAGCGTCACTAGTATTATCCATGTCCATGGAAGCATCCTCCTGGATATATTCTCAACAATTAGCATTTTGTTTACCAAGCATCATAATTTGATACATGGAGAAATACTTACTTCGGCTCCTTCTTCAACACCCGGGTTAGAAACCGTCTGCCCAACATCAGAGAATTGAAGACCGTCAATACTCGATGGAGTAAAATTCTGCAACGGAATAACAAAGTGGGTTTTAAGATCCTAACTATACGGATGAGAAGAAGTCATGATGCAAGATATGTCGATAACTCACCAAACAAATCACTGGGGACTTTATGGTGTTCGGTAACATCTTATAATTCTTACTCCTGCCTTCTCCGCCGTGAACGATTGCTTCAATTTCTCAGAGGTCTACATCAATTCATGGTCTTACATTACGGCTGCCCTGTGAAAAAGAGAAATTTTGATGCAATGATCAAAACACAATCATTACAACCCTATGAAGACTTCAGAAAATACTTACTGGTGAACATCGTGGAGACATTTTCTCGTTTATCACTACCGGGGAAATGCTTCAATCTTGGTCGAGTAGCAATCATCTCACAAGAAGGAGGCTCCTTCACTAAAGTTTGCACATCTCTCACGAAATCAAGTAAACGCTTGAGCTGATGATCCCAAAAGTCTATGTAACCCGGAGTTACATACGTAACTCTATCGGAGCTAGGGAACCAGAATTCACTTCCTTCCACATGTGTACGGTCCAGACGAGTCATGAGTTGTTCAACTGAAGGCTCTCTTCTTCGAAGAGTCGGGACACACTGATCCATACCCATTTGTCGGGTATCAGATGACTGGGAGTACAACTCAGCATAAAAGCTCTCTCACCATCGTCCAAGTCAGCACCAGATTTCAAAATCATGTTCTCTTCCTCATTAAAAGTTTTTATTAGAGCATTGCTCGGTTGAACCCACCAAGTGTTGGTATGTCAAGTTTGGTTGTCATATTTTAGTAAAGCAAAACTCATTTAAGAGTCGCTTGATTTATATGTACTAGAGTCAACTTCGTATAGGTTAGCTTGAAAGTATTAGGATGAGACATTACAAGTATTGCGAAGACTTGAAGATGTGAAGAAGAAGATGGAGCTACAACAACATAATCCTTCCACTCGAGATTAGTGATATTTGACTTGAACTTTTTCATTCCCTATCATATCTTTCAAGTCGTGCATATTGAAAACATAAAACTGCGAAGCATGAACACTCTAGATAGACATAGTATTAAGGAATATAATCTGAAGTTTCTTGCTTAACCATTAAACTTTGTATATAAGACATCAACATAATCGTATGAATGCTATTGTGATTATGTATGGGTATGAGGTGAGTATTTCATCTTAGGGAACAATGTTTACATGTGTTCTAAGGAAGTAAGTTCATGATACGTGTTGTGAACCGAAAGGGAAATCGCCAGGAGTTATTGGGGTTGTTCTTTAGTGCATATATAATGAACGACCAATATGTGTGATGTGTATAACCGTTCCCAACTTGTGTGTGTTCTTGGTAAAACTATTCACACAAGGCCTGACTTTTGTATTGGTATAACTTTTATTAGTAAAACCAATCTTAAGTAATCACCTGAGGTATGATCGGGTTGTGTATGTCTGAACTTATTACTGGGAAGAGGGGAACCGATCCTAGTAAGAGGTGCAGTGCATCACAAGGGGGAACCGATCCTTGTATGAGGTGCAGCAAGGTTTATGGAAGAATGGGGAACCGATCCTATGAACATGTGCAGCAAAGTTTTGGAAAGGGGGGACCGATCCTATGAACATGTGCAACAAAGTTTTGGGAAGGGGGAACCGATCCTATGGACATGTGCAGTGCATACAAGTTAGATACCATATATATGTGGGGAACCGATCCTATTACCTAGTCAGACGTTTCTTTGGTAAGCTAGTGTAACTATGCACAATACTCACATGGAAACCCATGAGATGTGATTGAGTGGAACTTGATCAATCACATAGTTCTTGAAAGTCAGATGAACCAATTCTAAACTTGTTTGGAAATGTGGTAAATCGGTTTCAAGTGAGCAAGCATGGTAAAGACTTGCAAGAGTAAGATGTCGACACTCTTTGACCACGGTGCATTAATGCTTATTCTATTTTGTTCAAAGATATTCCTTAAAGGCTAAGAAGGAAGTAAATCCCAAGATCGAATTTAAATAAGTTAAGAATCTTTTTAATTAAGGGTTTTTAATTATATATGGAAAATAAGAATTAATAATGTGCATTTGCTAATTAGATTTTCCAAGGAGATTTCGATCACTATTTTTGGACAGTACATTCACAGGAATTATGAAAACCAAATCTGGTGGAGTAATGAAAACATCTTGAGAATATTTTTGGTTTTGAAAATTCCTTGGTGTCCAAACTTCCTTGTCTATAAATACTTTGAGTTTGAATTTCTAGCAAACTAATCCTGTGTAACCTAGACTTCCTCTTTTTTCTTTGTTACTGGTGAGGCGCTTATCAGAGAGGAGAGTAATCTAATTAGGTGAAATCTCTTACGGCCACTCATTTTAAAGTCTTTTTTGGGATTGAGAAGCTCTAGCGCGACCCGTTGGTGGGAAACTAGATATTTCGGTTTATCTTTAGTTTTCTTATTGATTTGATTGACTAACAGAGGTTGAATCTTGATTGCACCTAGTTTGTTTATGCTTGAGAATCTTCTATTCTGATATAAGATTCACTCAAACTAGTTCAAGGTTTCGACAGGGATCTTTAGACTGTTGTTAGATCTAAAGACAATCTTGTGATAATCCATTGTTAACAGACTCCGTTATGTATGTAATTGATCACAAGAGATTTAAGTGATTGTGTGCAGATGTCTATTGAAGATTTAAAGACAAAGAAGATATTGAAGATTTCTTACTTGGTGTTTTTATAATCTTTGGTGTGCACAATACTTTTTTGGGAAAAAGAGGATCCAATGAATAATCGGTTTATCCTTTTGGTAGATTTGATTGATTAATTGAGGAAGATCGGCATCAACACATATCACTTGGTTGAAGAGTGTTGTTGGCTTAATCTTAGTGATTGCCTTTGGGTGATTTAACGTAAGATATATCTTGGAACCTTTGCGCAACTCATATTACTTGGTTGAAGAGAGTTGATACCAAACAGATTTGTTGTTCCTTTACTGTTTGGAATACGATCCAAAGGAATTGGTCCAAGTACGTGACTTGTTTACAGGTTGGAGGCGTAGGAATACTGAGGGAACTAGGTGAACTATAGGTTTAGTTGCTTGGTCTTAACTATACGAAGTTGTCTTATTTTGTATAGCGGCTTAATTCTTAGAGTATTCAATTCTGGACTAGGTCCCGGGGTTTTTCTGCATTTGCGGTTTCCTCGTTAATAAAATATTGTTGTGTCATTTACTTTATATTTCCGCATTATAATTGTTTTATTATAATTAAAGTAAATTGCACAAACGTTAATTCTTATTTACTTGATACGTGAATCCTATTGAGTTTGGTTAGGTCCGAACCTTTGTATCAAGTAAACATACTTTATTGTTGCATTATCTCGATCTAGTATCCATAGATGATCACACAAAGTGTGAACCAATTTGTTGTATTGTCTCGACTCAGTCTATAGACAATCACTTTCGGGGAAAGGATTTATAGGAAGGAAAAGTTATAGCTTGAGGTATATTTGGGGTACCCTCGCCTTTTCAGTCTTCAATAGAGAGATGTAAGAGGGAACTGATACCCATGGGCGGAAACTGAATTCAGATTCACGGTTCAGGACATCAATGAAGCGAGTCTTGAGCCGAGGTTGCTTTGTGGACCAGCGCATGATCCTGGCATTATCCTTCTCATAGAATACATGGTGAGAATCAGTGTTCAATCTTTGCAAGACAGTCCGTGGAATGGGCGCATAACTCTTGAAACACTCCCACATCAAAGCTTGAAGAAATATTGTGTTGGCATAACATTCAATCTTCATAAATCCATTTGAGACACTGGAGTCTATAATCAAGGAGTCCAAGTTAGAATACAAAGAGCCCAAGAACAAGATACCTATTGGAAGTTGCTCACCCTGAGCCATCTTAATCGCAAAAGGAATCACGAATGGCTTCAACAAGTCCCCAACATCCTCAAATACATCTCTGGACAGACATAAACACAAGAAAGCAGCGATGAATAACGTACCATCAACTGGCCAATCAGGATGAGTATCTCTTGGCCACCAGTGTATCAGCCAATGAGCATAACAACCTTTGATGCCAAATGCCTTATTAATCTCCTCCATTGTGGTTGTCAAGACGTTGGAGGTTGCATATTCCTCTAAAGAAAGATTTTCAGGAAGATTACATATGATTGGGAGGTGCAACAAAGCGACTACATCTTATAAAGTGATAGAAAACTCTCCCCATCTACATATGAAAGAGCGAGTTGGAATACACCATCGAGCAAGTAAAGCTACAATACCTCGTGCATCATGAAAAATGAATAAATCTCCAGAGGCTTGAATAGATCGTATTACTCGTGTGTCATGCAACTTGGCTCGAACACGAGGAAAACCCAGCATGTATCTGGACCATCCAGAAAACTTTTCCAGAGGCCGTCAAGAAATCTTGATTATTTTTTTGTTAAGTCAAAAATGTATTAATAAATAGCAAAAGTTACAAGAACAGTTATAACTGAGCCCTGGCAGAAAACCCCAAGAGCCTACAAATCATTACTTGAATCTATAATATGCCACATACGGCTTTTCAACAGTTTTTAAAAAAATTGGTCTTCCCTCGTAATGAATTCCCACCTCGTTTTGAAGTAAGCAAGCTTTTTTCGCCATGTTATCCTCCGAGAAGTTAACTTCCCTGAATGTGTGAACGAAATTTATGTTTACATAATTTTGTTGGATTTCCAGCCACCTCGGTTTAGCAAACCAGGGTAAGGTGTTTTCTTTGAAAGAATGGACCACCGAAATTGAATCTGATCTGATAGAAACTCTATTGTAACCCCATCTAGTAGCCCATTCCAAGCCCACCAGGATGTTATAGATTTCAGCTAAGTAGTTTGTTGTTGTGCCCAAGACCACTGACAGGGCCCCAATAACCTCACCACTTTCAACTCTAGCAACTACTCCAGCACCCGCCACTCCTGGACTACCTCTGGCCGCACCGTCACAACTCAGCTGAAGTTCATTAGTTTCCGGCGGGTACCAGAAGCATTCCACCGGATCAATCATTTTAACACGTCTATGCTTTACTCCAAAGAATTCCAGAAGCTGAACATCGTCACTAGAATTGTACATGAAGCCTTTTAGGTGCACCGAAAATTCTTGAATAAGAATGAACACTCGCCTGCAGAAGAAATTACAGCACGGTTTTTTGTCATCGAAAAAAGCCATGTTTCTTACCCTCCACAGCTCCGCCCTAATAACCAAATTTTAAAGAAGCCACAAGTCACGAATCATTGCACTCCTCCCTTTAGCATCTCTGCAAGAGGTCACCAGATTTGCATCAGGATTCAACTTAAACAGAAAACCAATCCAATTCCATGCTCTTGCTGCGAAAGAGCAGTGAAAAAGAACATGATCCAGCGACTCTTCCTCTATCCCACACATAGAACAGTTGTTCGCCATCTGAATCTTGAATCTCTCCTTGATCAGGTCATTAGTTGCACACGCCTTTCGCAGGAACTTCCATTCACGAGCATCCGAGTAGGATGGATCTCTTTTCTCCAAATCAAAGAAGTCCCCTCTAGGCTCCCATATCTCTGTCTAATCAAATTTTTTGCCGAACCCACAGAGAAATTTCCTTTGTATTCAGGCATCCAGATTCTTGTATCTTCCCCAAATCTAGGGTTTTGAAGTTGGTTTACATCTATATGAGCTGCCGAGAAGATGTTGGAGTGCACCTCTGGGAAACTCCAATGGTTATCCACCAGCATATCGCTCACCCTTATATTTCTGTCTAGCGAATAATCCTGTAACATATCAGATAAACACGAATTACCCAGCCACGCATCATAGTACAGAGAAGTAGACCTACCATCTCCCAGTAGCACTTTGGTGTTCGAGTCCACCACCTTGTATACCTTACGAATACCAAGGATGATAGAGGATTTAACACCGTATTTTTTAATCTGGCCATTTCTACCAAAGAACTTTGAACGAAAGAAACCTGCCCATTTCTTATTCGCAGTTTTAATATTCCACCACAGCTTCATCAGCATCGCAGAATTCAATGTAGACATACGAGTCAACCCTAAGCCTCCTTCCTCAACAGGGCAACAAATTTTATCAAAAGCTACCACCACTGATTTTCTAACATTAGAGTCTCCCGACCAAATAAAATTTCTAATTGCTCTTTCACACTGAATGATGAACTTTCTCGGCCACCAATAGATCGCCATGTTGTGTATAAAGTAGCTGTTAATGACTGATTTGACAAGGACAATTCTGTCATTGAAAGACAGGCTTCTTAATTTCCAACCAGAGAGCTGCATCTTGATCTTCTCAACCACATTAGCTATGTGGTGATACTTTACTGAGCCAGGCATAAGTTGTACTCCTAGATACCGGTCAGGGAAGCTAGCAATAGTCATACCCAAGAACTACGCCAGGACAGTTCTCCTAGACAAAGTTCCTCCTCCAAAATAAATTCTACTCTTTTGAGGACAAACTGACTGGCCTGAAGCCCTTTGGTATTTACTTAATAAGGACATAAGATTCTGCAAACTTTTGACATTTCCTTTACAAAAGACCATAATGTCGCCAGCAAAGAAAAGGTGCGTTGGAGTATAAATACCTCTTCTTACCATTGGAGTCATTTTCTTCTCGGCGAACAGCTTCAAGATGTTTCTGCTCAGCACGTCTTCAATAAGGACAAAGATCAAAGGCGACAGTGGGTCTCCTTGACGGAGACCTCTATTAATAGAAAAGTATCCTTCGGGGCTTCCATTCAACAGAATCGAAATCCTTGCCGACTTCAGGATATGCAAGATCCAAGAGCACCACCTTTCGGAGAAGCCGTACTTCCTAAAAACTTGCAGCACGAAAGACCAACACACCATGTCGAAAGCCTGAGTAATATCCAGTTTCAGACCAATGTTGCCATCCTTACGCTTAATTTGAAGCTTATTAACCATTTCGGACGCCACAGTAATGTTCTCATGAATGTTTCTCCCTTTTAAAAAAGCGACATGTTCCTCTGAAAGCTTGAACTCAATAACCGATACAGAAAAATATCCTCGTTCAAGACAGAACCGAATAGCTCCCTAAGGTGTCACCAACTTTTTCTGAGTAACCTCTCTAGGATTAATCAGAAGACGAAATGCTGGAGTTTTGAGACGCTTTTCAGGCCCTTGATCTATGAAGAAGGCATCCTCTATGTTTGGAATGTTCTTGATTCCAAGAGTCTCATCTTCACCAATGGAAGTCTCTTTTATGCACGAATCATCCCTGGAGACATCATCTATGTGTGAATCTTCCCTGGAAGTATCATTGTCCACACACATATCATCTCTGGGAGCATCATTAGCTTGGGAATCATACATCCTTGCAAAGCAGCTGTAACATGCACACAATACTCTGATTCAGTATATCGTTCATATAAGATACAAACGTCAATGGAATGAGGTAGTTAAAAAATGCTCACGCAGGCATCTACAAACCAGTAACTCTTAACTCTTACCTTTTATGCTTCCACTAACAATAGTGATAGTAATGCTAGAGTTAACACTCCAAAATCGTTCGTCTTTTCGAACCTACAAAAGACGTTCAAAAATTCAGTTTTTTCATAAAACCATGAATATTTCTACTGTGTGAACATTCACCATGAAATTATGAAACTAAAACATTATTTTATCATAAATAATTGTTTACTTCTGAGTAATACTAGTTTTTCACCCGTGCGATGCACGAGTCTATTTATTGGAAGGGGTAGAAAATCAATAAGCATGGTACTCTTTTTATAAGTATAATATTAATAAACCTATGGCTAAGTTAATGTACAGTAAAACTTCGATAAATTAATAGTTTTGGGACTTTCAAATTTTATCAATTAGCGAAGTATTAATTTATTAATAAATTAATAAGTTATTAATACAACGAAACATACCCAATTTAGATTTCAAAAATAAACTGTAGTATATTTTACCATAAAAAGATTGTAAAATTAAGGGTGCAGAACAATTTTCCTATAGTAAAAGGTATTTATCGATTTTATTTTCTAATATAATTATTTTATGACATTATAAAAGAAAATATATTGCATATTATTTGTGTAAATATATAAACTTTGATGTTTGGAAGACTAATACAACTAAATCACCGCGGAACTTCTCAACGGACTACAAAAAATAAGATGTAAGGTCCAACATTATAAAAATGTGAATAAGAAACAACAAAACTTTTGATTCTTATAAAGCACTATAATGTAGTGCTATTACAATGATTATTAATTTATATATTAGTTGGGTCATATTGTAAACTTAAAACTTTTATTATCTTATAAATTTATCGGGGTTATTAATTTAGCACACTGGTCCAAGTCGGGACTGGCCAAAAATATTATTTTAGCGAAGTTATTAGTTTATCGCGGATTAATTTAATGAAGTTCTATTGTATCTTAGTTGATGTGTAGAAAAATAAAATGAACGGAAAAAAAAAGGCTAAATCAAATATAAACTCCAAAGGAGATAATGTAATTAAAACTGACTTCTTAGTTTTTTTTCATCATCTTTATCATGGATGTAAGGAACGATTGTTTCTAGCATATATAAAACATTTTCGCATTGAGTGATTCTTAACGTACCGAGCAGAAAAGATCGGAAAAAAAACCGCCTCTCACATTTTTCCATCGTTTGCAGATCTTATTGGGCCCCTCCCCTCCTGAAGTTAGCAGGGGCCCATATATTTTGTGTCTATCGGTTTTTCGATGTTTTTATCCCTCGGTTTGTTTAAACTTTTTGTTTCGCATTTCATGTTTGTTTGGTAAAAAGTATCATAATTATTTATTTAATCTGTTTTTTCTTTCCCTTGGTAAAGAGTATCATAATTAATAAAAAAAATCCAATCTAAAATAGGTTTATCTCCAAATGAACTATTTTACAAAGTTTCAATATTTTGTTTCTCCTTTTAGCCGAAATCATTTTGGTCATATGATGCCACAATCGAGTAATCATTGCAATAGAATATTTTTAGCATAGCTAGTGCTCCCTCTTTCCCTATTATAAAGGACAATTTCGTAAAATCTCTTAAATTAAGGAATTATGTTGATTTTCTATATATCCATCTAATTTCCTGTTTTATCCTTTGTATTATTCTCAACATAATTTTCAATGTACAATGAATAAAGGCATATATAAAAATAAGGCATCTTGGAATTGATATTCCGCCTATCTGATGGGGCTACAAAAATCCAAAATTACGCCTTTATATTGGGGATAGAGGTAGTACATTTCTTACCTATTTAATCAAGTCAATAAAATGACATCGAAACCTAATGAATATTCAAAATCATTAGCTCGGAAAAGAAATAAATTTTCTTAACAACCTTTTTATTTTTTGAGTTGCAATATATTGACTAACTATTATGATACAGGCATGGGCGCCTCGATGATCGTGGTATTGATACAAATCTTACGTTGTTTTTATGACATAGAGGGTTTTGATTCGATTGATACAGGTCCATATTTGTGTACATTAACCATATCTCCCATATCTTTTCTAGTAAAAAACCAACCACGAGGAACCAACACGATCCTTACAGGACCACATTTGTATAATGATCAGAGATGTTGGACTTGATGATTTGCCGAAAAACTATTTTTGGATACCATAAATTATTAGAAATGCTATTGAATACCAAATAGAGTCAGAGGTTTATCTTACATTCACAAATGTTGATGTACAAAATTTTTCAATCTGGTATGCGTAGTAAATGATAGCATTATTAGAAACTCACTCATAGTAAGAAAACATAAGTAGTAATATCTATCAAATGGATAATTAAGTAGAAATCCAATAACCACTGCACACAATAATGATCTGTTGTGATGAAATTTAGCAAATTGTGTAAATATATACATAGAGTTTTCTTTGTTATAAGTCATTGTTAAACAAAAACATACACCAAAGCACGAATCATATATATTTTTTATTTAATCATTTTTTCGAGGAAAAGGTTGAATTCAAATAAAGGTAAAATCAAAACTTTTGATGGCAAATAAATTTTATTACATTTCTAGTTAAAGTAAACAATAAAGAATTAATTGATAATAGAAAACACGTTTTTAAGCATGGGTAAATTAAAATTATTAAAATTATTTTCTACGAATTAAACTTCTTTTGGTTGGATGAATAAAACCATACTATTATTATCATTAAAAACAAAAAACAAAAAGTTAAAAAATTATAATAGTTGAAATCGTGGAATTAAAAGCTAATAAAAACTCAGATGCAACTAAATTATTTTTCTATATTTATGGGCTTGTCGTGCCACATTTCGATAGCGCATCATATTCATTCCAGCGCGATGCCATATTATCGAATCTTCGGAGCCTATGTTTTATTTTTACATAATATATTGTTAACTTTTCTTATTTTTACATGCTTATGTTTTATTTTTGAGATTGTGAAGTGTAGGGTTCATGGTTCAGTATCTTAACTTGTCTTCAAGTAATGCATTCCCAGCAATCTCAGAAATTGGAATGAGTAGTTATGCTTTAGTTTTAGAGATAAATTTTGATGAAACTCCACTTGGACATACACCACCTGCCACAGTAGCTTCCACTGGGATTTTATCGATTGTTCTCTTTGTTGCTAGTACAGTTGTACCACTTAAACATTTTGGATTTGATCATGATCCTAAGCATACTGCGAATTTTGGATTTATTTTTTCCCTGGAGATGCTATGTAGTAATAGAGTTAATATGACTGAGATCGAAGGTCTTGCAGTGTAAAATCTGTAGATCACCACAAACGTGGCATCAACAAAGACACCTTCTCAAAAAACTAAACTATATAATAAACTAATGCATTCCGTTCTAGTTGAGCACCTGTCAAAGAAGACAGTATTTCAAGCTTTCTGCCGTTACAACAACAAAGTTATTTCATTTTTTTTTTCGTACATTAAGGTGCAAGCAGATTCATAAGTAGAAAGGAAAAAGATCCATAGCATAAAAATCAGAAAAAAGAATCAATAAGCACCAAAAGACAGTTAATCGAAATAAAAACTTAATACAGAACAAAACCCTACCTCTTCGACATAATCAGAGATTTCGAAGCGTAATGAAATACCACCCTAATTTTCTTATTAAAGAGAGAATCACCGCCGGTCGATTATATTTTTTTAATCCACCCCGTAAAGAAACAACCTTGCTAAAGATCTCTTTTATACCATGATTTTAGTAAACCAGCAATAACAAATATAAAAACATAAGCAACATAGAA
Organism: Papaver bracteatum; assembly: GCA_023529315.1. NCBI lineage: Eukaryota > Viridiplantae > Streptophyta > Magnoliopsida > Ranunculales > Papaveraceae > Papaver > Papaver bracteatum. Next base: position 2,140,048 of record JAJJWX010000210.1, read on the forward strand.
TATCACTCGAGTTGCTTACTAAAGAGAGAAGCAACGCCGTTCGACAATTTTTTTCTTTCGATCCAAAACCTTTGGAGAAACATTCTTGTCAAAGATCTCTTCTATTACCATGAAATAAAAGAGAGGACAACCTTATGTTCACGACTTATTTCCTGATTTAGCAGGTGAAGCACCAATTAACAATAACAAGTGGTGCAAAACAAAACAAAAAAAAACAATCACGGTGTTTGATACCGCAACATTATTTGCAAGAATAAATGTGTTTATACCTTGGAAATTGCTTGATTTTCCCAATCACAACAGTTGAATGATCGAACAAAACAAAACTCCAAATTAGATTAGGGAAAAAATAAATAAAAGAAAAGTTGGAAGAATAAAGAAACACAAAATTGGAAGAGAAATAACCAGGACGATAGGGTTTGGCTTATGGATCAAATGCTTTTTATAGAAACACCATACCAAAAAAATTCTATTCTCAAAGACTTTGTTTTGGAAATAATACTGATACATATTTTAAAAATATTAAAAAGTTTTTAAACATTTGGAATTATTTATTGCAATATTGAGACGGAAAATAATAATGCACAAAAATAACTTCACATTTTTAGTCAGGTTGGTTCCAAATTTATGTGCTTACACTTCTAGAGTTTCGTAATTCATACTCAGTTGGTATATTCAAATCCTTTTCAGCGTAAGCACCATTCCTTGTTTGACTCGTTTCATCAACCATTCCACTTTGAGCGGCATCCCTCCTCTGAATCTCCTCATCAACATACTCTTTTACCTTCCTAATCTGCTGATTTTCAGCTACAATTGGTTTGAATCAGATAAGATCTCAAAGTTCCATTAAGAACAAAAACCCAGGGTTTTATCAATCAAATGATCAAAATACCAATGGAAAAAAGGAATCTAAAAACGAAAACAAACATAATGCAAAAAAAAAAAATAGCATCTTGAAAATATTATCGTGCAAAAAGAAAAATAACCTGGAAAATATTTCTGATTTTTTCGGGTGTTAGTTTGCAGCAAAGCTAAAAGGTCCAGATTTTTTTTGGTGTCCAGTACCTGCAAACCAAAATAACCACCGTCATTTTTTTTGGCAAAAATTATAAACCTTAATATTCAAAAACAATAAACCTTAACCGTGTGTAAAGAAAAAATAAATCGGGAGAACGATGATATTCCACCCTTGTTGCAGCACTTTATATAGAGAGCATCATGCCAAATTATACAATTATATACAATAACGAAATAGTAAAAAATTCCCACTTAAGTTAACAAAATCTCATACAAAATAGTGGCAATTAATTAGTAACCATGAAATAAAAATTATAGAAATCCTGAATTAATTATAAACCATGAAATAATATTTTTTAATAATAAAAATAATATGTAAAGATTTTGTTTACATTTTCTTTCCTTTTTTAATTAATTATCAATTATTAACCATGCAATAGTATTTTTTTAATAAGGAAAATAATATGTAAGGATTTTGTTTACATTTTTTTTTCTTTATTAATTATATAAAAAAACAAATTAAGAAAAACAATTTTTGGAAATCATAGTTTCTTGAGTGCTTGTTTGTTTTGTATTAGCTCTATTTTTTTATTTTTTATTTTTAGATTTATTCAAATCATAATCTTTGTTCCAAATCATTCATACAGATTACTAACAAAAATCCAACTGATGTGCAGGACCACCAACAAAGATTTTTAGAAAAGAGATTCATGATCGGGCTAATCAGGTTTTTTCTGAAATTTTATTTTTTTTCTCGATTTAATTGATAGGTTGTGGATGTAATTAGGAAGATTACAATAGATAGTTTGGTGATGCAATTAGGAAAATAAAAAAATTTATGTATGTAAACAGACACTGGACACTTGATGATCATTCGATTTATTTTCTCATCACGTGATGATCATTCGATTTAATTTTTCATCACGTGATGATCATTCGATTTATTTTTTTGATTATCATGAAGGAATCGTGATTTGATATATTATTGGCATGTTAGGAGATTTTGAAGATTTTTTTATGCGAGGCAAGAAGAAGATTTTTCAATATTTAGTATTTTATTTTTAGAAAAATAATATTCCTTAGTTAAAATTCAATATTTTATCACTAAAAAAAAGTAAATGGTGGGACCAGCATCAACCAGAAGTAAGAATCAATGTGGAGCTCCGGTGAATGAGAACGCTCGAAAAAAACTCTGTTATTATATAGAGAATTACACAAAACTCAAGTTTTGAATTTAAAGAAAATAATATATATTTGCATAAAGAAAACGTGATCTACTCACGTAAATAAAATAAAATAAAATTGACGTGAGCAAGGCTCATGAAAATAAATTTGTGGACACTCCACGGTTTCAAAAAAAAAAAATTCATGAATAGAACATGGTTTTATAAAAAAAAAATATTTTCCTTCGTATCGTCATACGTCTTTGAAACGAAGGTTTATTCCAGTTTTGTGAAAAGTCACGCATTATAAGATAAAGTTTTGATTCACGTGAAATCTCATAAACAAAATTTTATCACTGGACATAAGTTCATGTATTAAAAAAAAAAAAAAAAACTTCTTCGTATCATTATCATTCTTTAAAACGAGGGTTTATTTCGGTTTCGTGAAAATTCACCTTTTCATGATAAAACTTTGGTTCACATGAAAGCTCATAAATATAGATTTATCATTAGACCTAAATATTCATATGTGAAGAAAAATCTCTCCTAAATCAGGGATTATTATTAGTTTTCAAAACTAATGATCAAACGAACATATGGTTTCAAAAACGAAGGTTTTCGAAGAAACCTACACTCATATATGCACATGTATATAACGTTATCATGATCAAGATATGAAAAACTCATAGAACTCATGAACATCAGTAAAAATCAGCAAAAACAAAATTGCGCTTACCTGGTCGGCGCCGGCTGGAAACTGGCCAGACGATGGCGGCGACGTTCGGCGACGCTGGTGCTCCGGCGAAATTCTTCCTCCTCTCTGGTGTGAAGATGATGAAGGCATGATGAAGCTCTGGTCGGTGAATATTAAGAAAAAAAGGGAACAATTCCTTTTATATCAAGTTTTATTTCCAAAACCTAATTTTCTAAGGATTTCCTTATTGGGCCCGGCCCGCTAATCCTAAACGACCAAGGTCCCGTCATTCAAATTAGCGGTTCAACACCAATTTATGTTCACCAAACGACGCTCTATCATGCCACTGATATCTTCATTCAAGTCATGGTATGATCGTACTATCGAAATCCGGTAACGTCTTAACTTACAACTAAGTTCAATTACTTATATTGTTTATGACCGAAAAATCATCATTCAATGATGACTGAGGAACACGGATTTCCTCACTAAGCAGGGGACTTAATGTAGATGGTGGATTTTCGACAAAGGATAAAATCGTAAACCCATAATTATACGAACTTCTGATCCATCAATCAGATGTGAGTATTGAGACACGGGTCTCTCATCAAATCTCTGACTGAGAATACTGTCTCTCAGAGTACGTGCATATATGTAGTCTCTCGGCTAGACAACGGGATATCTCATGAATACTGAACACTTCAGTAATTATTTCTATATAGAATCACGAGATTGACGGCTCCTAGATAGCTTGCTCTGGTAGTATAGAGAGATAACGTCTTAAGGATACAAACAACGAGTTTACCCTGACTATATAAAGGATATGAAGCTCCATCAAGCTCATATCGGGATAATTAATGCTCCAAGACAGCTTGCTCTGCTAGTATAGAGCCACAAGTTAATTATTCCTAAATTCTTGGATTCATCCATTGAATTTCCGAAAATATTCAAATATTTTCGCAGTATTTCGTTACTGCAAACCATGGTTCTTCCCAGCAGAATTCCATGGGTTAGTAATAAATATTCAACACACGGGCATCTGAGCTACCTCCGAGTAAGCCCCGACTCAAATGGTGCAAGTGTACTCACGGTGATGCACTAAAAATCACCGTACGAACAAGTATTTCAAAATACGACGAGACTATAAACCTATGCAAAATAGGAAGGAAAATAATAAATAACTAAAAATTGACCAAGGCGCAGGGAGCATGGGCCCACTGTCCGGTCGGACGTGCCGTGGTCAATCCCACGCCAATTTCATATTTTTTATTATTTTCCTTGAGTTCATGAAAATCCTTTCACTTGAACAAATATCTTTCGTTTTAAGGAAACTCCTCAGTTTCATGGTGTTTCCCTCACACCAAAGAAATAATATAAAATTAAGAAAAACATTATGGGTCGTGATTATTGGCCAACAGGCCATGCCTTGGTCCCATCCGGCCCCACACCTCATGGTTCCTCATTATTTTATTATTATTTCCCTAATTTCATGAAAACTCCTTAATCTCATGATATTTCCTTGATCCCATAAAAAATAAGGGGAACCCGTGTGACCGGGCCATAGCCGGACGTCAAGCCCTAGCTGGACCCACACGTCCCATTTTATTATTATTATATTTTTCATGTTTCCTTAGTCCCATGGAATTCCTTGTTTCATGATATTTCCTTCAAATTATGAAAATTCCTTTAAATCATGAAATAATACATAAAATTAGGGAAAAACGCACGGGACCGGGCCCTAGCCGGCCAACCATGCTCAAGCCGGTCCCACACGCCCCTTATTTTATTATTATTATATTTCATGTTTTCCTCGTCTCATGGAAACTCCTTGATTTCAACAAAACTCTTTGATTTCAACAAAAACTCCTTAGTTTAACAAATTTCTTGGTTTTATCATATTTCCCTAAAATCATGAAAATATTTTAAAGATTGGGAAAACGTGTGGGATTGGGCCCTTTGGCCGGCCGGCCATGCCTTGGCCATGACCGGTCCCACACTTCATGATTCCCTCATTTTTTTTTATTATTTTCCTTCATCTCATGAGGTTTTGACGGTTTTATCAAAAATCCCTGATTTCTTCGTATTTTCTCAAATGGATGCTCAATTGCACGCCAGAAAATATCAAAATTCTCAGAACTGAGATACGAACACTTTGAAGACGTGAGCATGTTACATTGACTGACCAGGATTGTCTCCTTGGCTCGCAATGAGCCGGTCCCGTGTATTATCACGGTTTGACCTAATTTGCGCAATTGCATGTATTAGGTCCAAAACTCTTCCAAATAACTTGGAACTTCATGAAACGATCATCATTTGATCCCGTGACCACTCAGGGCCAGTTCATGAGCCCTTGGTCGGTCCCTCATCTCTTCATAATAAATTATTTTTTATCACCTAAGGTTCAGACGAGCATTTTCGAATATGATTAAATCAGCATTTGATCATTCTTTCATCAACAAATCACCAACTCTTCAAGAGGCCTTGGAGTTTGCTCACACGAGAATGTGGGAGATAAGTGGTCGACCCACGATCCCGTGAAGCCGGTTCTCCTTCATTCCATAGTTAATTGTCAATTAACCATGAATTGGTCATCAATTGATCAAATTAGGGTTTCTGAATCCAAGGATCATAATTCCAAATTCGAACACTAATAATTTCACGACGATCTCATGATCATAATTTTTATTAATTATGCTCGGTTCAGCTACCAGTATTTTAATTAATGCTTTATTTTGGTCACGGCACCAATGATTTATTAGATGAGCAATACTTGCTCAAATCAATGAATATTGGTCCAACTATCAATATTCAAACAAATCAGAGTAATACTTTCTCGCCTCAACTATCAACGTGAGAATCATGTCCACGTTTAATTCATGAGTTTCAGAACATTTTACAAAATCATGTTCAACTCAGTAAATACATGGACTCATTGTCCCATTAAATCATGAATTCAACAACTGACTAAACTAACCACGAGATGTCAGTCGTGTCATTTGGGGGGATATCAACTAGGATTTTGGTCTGGCGGTCTACGGCACGTGTGTTCAAATACACGATGGAATGTGAGCAAGTCGTGTAATCAGTTGAAGTAGTTAACAATGTAGTGGATGGAAAATCAACCAAGTCTCCGCACGATGAGCAACTGGTTTCAAACACGATTTCCACTTCCCCACTCTTTGATTCCATAAACTGTCACACTTCATGGGATCATGGTGTTGTTGATAGTGGATTTCTATTTAAAGGGTAAAATTGTAAAAAGCCAATTTTTGTAAGCTGACGTCCTGCAAAGGATAAAGCCTTCAGGCAGTGAATACTTCTCGCCATATTAATTCATTGGAGCATGTGCAACCATCCCAGAGAATTAATCATACATACCCAGAACGGAGCATGTGGCAACCATCCCGACGGAGCATGTGGAAACCATCCCGGTTTTCTGTAGGTATACATCATTACTATTAATGCTTTAAATTAAAGCCTTGTGTTCGACGTGCAAACACCCATAGGCTACCTGACGGTAGGTTATACTAGCCCCGTTGAACGCATGCAAGACTACCCATGTTAGTCTCACTTGCTGAAAACAAACCCAAAAATATATCCCACCCGTCCAACTTCGCAAGCATAGATGGAGGGTGTAGATATAGATTCAGGGGGTCCTGAGCATGCTACCATGATCACCTTGGACCCACCTTCACACATGACCGAACGGTCAAGACCAACCACAGTTGGTCCTTCCAAAACGTGCGCTCAAAGCGAGCATCACGCACGGCTAGGGTTTATTTTAATCGTGAGCGTCCAACTTCGCCGGCATAGTCGGACGGCTTAGATTATACCCTAAAACAAGTAGTGAAGTGATGGCACACCATTTGCGGGCCCACTTTCTACCTACATTACTGAATCCCTCATAGGCAAGCCGTGGTGCAAGAAACGATTGCCCAAACAAGGCTAGATTAACGCCTTATACAGGTTGAGAAGATCCAAAACGATCACGACCATCCGACTTCACCGGCATAGTTGGATGGCTTAGATTGCGCCTAGGGTCATAGAGAAAGCATGTACATGCTCACCGTCGACCCAAGATGCTGCATACATGGTCGGTCTCCCCAAAATAGGCGCACGCAACCCAAAACCGATCGCTCAAAGTGGCCGGTCTAAAGCCCTAACTAGGGTTTGCGGCGCAGAAACATCTCGAGCGTCCATCTTCGCAGGCTTGGACGGAAGGCCAAGATGGAGATTTAGAATGAACCGAGCATGCTAGCATGACCACCGTGATCCCGGCTTCACGTCTAGCTGATCATCCAGGACCGGCGGTGACCAAGATCCTCGGTACGCGCGCCCAAAGGTGATATGTCGCGGCCCCTCCATAAATTCTAATCTCGACCACTCGTCTTTGCCGCCTGAGTCGAGTGGCTTAGATTAAATCTTTGCGAGTCAAGCAGGCATGGGCGTGAACACCATTGTACTACCTCCATGCAGGGATGATCGGTTCCTCCATTGGAACTCTCTAAACATGCAAACGTTTGGGCCGAAAGAGGCAGCATGCGCGCCTCCCATCCAACGGTCGCAAGCAAGGCTACGAGTCATCTCGTCCGTCCAGCTTTGCAAGCTTGGAAGAATGGCTTAGGGTGTGAATCAACCAGCAAACAAGGTATCACTATGACCACCATCCGTCACTCTTCTTCACAAGGTAACCGACCAAGACATGGCATGTCTATACAGCCTCCAAACGGTTACCTGAAGATGGATGCATGCGATGTTATACCAAGTTCATGGTTCACCCTGCACTATTTTTTGTGGGTCCCGTGATCCACACACTCGAGATATTAATCACGTCACAACTGGGGGATACAAACTGGGGTATTGGTCTGGCGGTTTACAGCGTGCAGCGTGCAACGCGCCATCACAAGAACATGTTAGGAAGACATGGGCGGTTAAGTCAAGATGCGAGAAGTGGGTAGTTCTGGCCATGTGACACTCACACACAACTCCACTCCTCCCTATTTCCAAGGACAGAAGTTCGAACAACACAGAAAACCAAGTGTTAATCGTATTCAACACCCAGAGCCTACCTGTAAAATTTTCTAGCCTGCTCGACCTTCTGTTAACAAGTCATCAAATAGCCTTCACCTTCATAAACTCAACACCTTCTTCGCTTCCCTCCCTAAGATCAACCTCACATCCTTCACCTGTGACCGAAACAAATCTGGAATGGCCGTGTCTTCGGTTTAGGCCAGAATTGTGTATATTACCTCTCGAATCAAAGTGCTCATCGTGCAGCACATTGTTGAAGGTTTAAACTCACTTCTCATCCACACACACCCAAAATTACCCAAACCGGCAGAAGTAGTTTTCTCCCACAAACAATTGGCGACCACAGTGGGAGGTTAATCTCTCAGTTGCAAAACTCAAATCTTTAAAGTCTACAAGATTTTATTTGACTTTGGAGAGGTAGATCTTAGATTTGATTTGATCACCAATTCACTCTTCACCAAATCCCAGAAGTTCATCCCGAGATGTACTCCCGTTTGTTGAATCCTTCAGAAACCATGGATAATTCAAGTGTCCTCGAAAATGTGACCAGGATGCTGGAAGACGTCCTGGCGAATCAAGCAGGAATTGCCAGAAGGCAGAGTGAAACCTTCCGTCTCTTGAACGACATATCAGCTCAATTACATGAGGGATCTGTAAGCAGATACCCAGGAAGTATCACTAATAACGCAAGAATTTCTGGAGGTCATATTTTCAGAAGAACTGGCGGAACACATGTCCCCAGAGAACTCATAGACGAACAAAACCTTTCACCTAGCAACAGGAGCTTGAGACGGATCGATCAGCATGAAGAATTATGACGCTTGCCGGATGAAAACGGAGAACCAACTGCATACGAAGCCTTGTTAGAAGATTTATACCTCAAGACTCTTGCCAGAACTCAGAATAATGTCCAACCCGTGCTGACTCTTCATCCAGGGGAAGAAACGCTGGAGGAATGAGAAATCAATCAGAGAGCATATGAACGTAGGAGCTTGCAGCCTTCAAATCACCAGCTCAATGACAATGCCATCGCCAGCGCAATATCCCCCATGTTTCAGCAGAATCTCCCGACCAAGAGGGCCGCGGATGCAGTGACACGAGACAACGCCTCAATTCCGTCTCCAAAGCGTGATTCTCACCGAAACCCAAGGGAATATCCACGACACACGCCTACGCAGGAAAGTTTAGACTCAAAAGATCCACGATTCCCGTTTCCCGTAAATAAGATTGTGGATTTGTTGGAGATATGGGTACGCGATGGAGAGGTATAACTGCCACCGGCGCGGCGTCCACCCACCGATCAAGAGACATCCAACCCGAGGTATTGTCATTACCATCGATTTCTCCATCACCCCACCAGCGAGTGCCACGCATTGAAACGCATTGTCCACGATAAGATAAATTCATAAAAGCAATATTTCCCCTAGAAAAATTAGCACGCGCTCTTTGGGGAGAGGGTATTCGGGAATGCTCATTCTTATACACGGATTTCGAAAGACAAGTAAGTCACAGCAAACGTTACTGTAAGATAATTATATATCCTACTGGGGACTTGGCGTCCTACATATATGAACAGGATACTCAATGAACAAGCACCATACATGCTCACCACCCCTCACCTTTCCCTTTCACGCTGCATTTTCAATTTCACATGACATGTATGATCACTCATAATATAAGATTCAGATCCTATTTTAGAATAATCTTTTCCAAAAGTCAAACATTCATAAAAGCATGTCGTAAATAAACTAGTCCAAGATTCAATCACCTATCAATTCAAAACCTAAAACCAAACTATGTGAAAGGAAATCCTCACAATCACTCGAGAAGCATCTAAAGAGAAAACACAAGTAGAAGGCATGAATACTTCAGGGAAAATCTTTCAGCAACACCTCATCCTTCTGAGTAAGAGCAGCTTCCATCTTCCGGAGAACGGCTTGCTGAGATTTCAACTCCTCGGCCAACCTACCAACCTTTTGTTTCTGACGGACGACGCATTCAGTGGAGAGCACCGTACCTTTCTTCTTCTGAATCTCATGAAACCCTTTGAAGAACCAAGGATCATTGAAGTCATACTGCGCAAACACATCCAAGTGGCACTTCCAGTCTTCCATCACGTCTTCAGAAACATCACGACCGATTGCGACACTCATCTCCCGAATAGAGGGTAAGGCCTCCTGAATGCGATTTAACAAAGCAAGACGACTCTTCAGCTTCGTGGTCGTAGCAATGTGGCCATATTTCTTCCATATTGTAGTGTACAACTCCTCAAACTGGTCCGGCACGCTGAACCCTCCAACCAACACATGATCAGGACGTGGATCATCAAAGGGAAGGTCGAACATACCACCAGGAACGACTGCTGGCGACATTATCTCTTTAGAAGGAACCATCGCAGCAGATGTCCCTTCCAAACTCCTCGAAGTGCTGGTCTGGATTGCTGACACGGCCTTATCTACAAGCTCATTAAAATTATTGTTCTGAAAGGCATTCTCTTCAATCGAGTTTGCACCATCTTCATCGTTGCATATGATAGGATCAGTATTACCAGACTCGTCTACATGAAGATCAATGTTTCCAGACTTCTCCGCATGAGGATGAGTGTTCCCAGACTGTTCTACATGAAGGTCATTATTGCCAGGCTTCTCAGCGTGAAGATTTCCAGACTTCCCGTTACCTCCACGCTCCTCATTGTAAACTCGGGCCGGTGCGGCAAAGGAATTTTCTTCAGGAATCCCCTGATCACTAACGAGGATTAGTAAAAGCTGCTCATGGAAGTTGGAACTGAAAATTAAGCGTAAGGAATTCAGAATACCTGCATATTGGAAGAATTGAGAATTACTGGACTACATGCTTGCTTCTTTTTATTGGACTTAAGATCGCAGTCGGTGGCGTTAACCCTTCCTCGCTTCCCTGGAAGGGGTTTCAATCTCCTATGACCAGCCAAGACATCATCAAGAGGTTTACCACGAAGGTCAGCTACCGCTTCGCTAGCAAATGATTTAAAGAGCAGTAATTTCCCCCTCCAAAAATCTTTGTAACCAGAAGTAGATACCGGCTTTCTCCCCGGGGAAGGAAAAGGAAGTTTCAGCTCCGGCGAGAAAACATCAAAATCGAGGCATGATGACTTAAGTTCTTCTGAAGGCGTTGCGGGACGACGAAATGGGACACCTTGATCAAAACCCATTTGGCGAGCGGCTCTATCAATATTATATGGAATAATGCTTAGCATGTCATCACAAAAGAAGGAACATACCCTGGTATACAGCTCCGTAGGAAAACGACTTCTTCAGGGCTCATATCTCTCCCCTCAGGCGGCAGCTCAATGACAGGGACGATGGCATAAGGATGAACCGGCCCCCAAGGGCGAAATTCTATGGCACTCACACTATCGAGCAAATCTACAAGCCTCACCCAAGCTTTTGGACGTCTATTCTGCCAACGGAGTATTCTTGAATCACCATACAAGCTGGGGACTGAGGTTGTAGGAGTGGGAGCGTAATCCTTAAAGTGTTCCCACAAAAATGCATGAAGAAAGGCGACGTGCACATATGTTTCCACCTTCATGTACCCGTTGGAAATATACATCTCCTCCACTAAAGAATTCAGGTGACCGTACAGTGAGCCTAAGAATAACGAAGCCAAAGGGAGAGTTATACCTTGGCCCAGCTTAATGGCGAATACGATGATTTTCTTTCTGATAATTTTCGTGTCGGAGCCGTCATCAAGGATATATCTGTAAAACCACAAGGACAAGAATGCAGTTGTGCTAAGATCATCATTACCTTGCATGGAAGACCATTCACCTACCCACCAAGTGTAGAAACATTTCGTCTTCTTCTCCAACTGATCGTATTCGTTCACCTTCTGAATTATAGCCTGATAGATGGTGTCTTCGCTTTCAGACAGCTTGAAATTAAGACTGCCAGTGACAGGAAGGATCATTAATGAAGACACGCTCTCAAGAGTGATAGTCATTTCACCCCACGTGCATAAAGCTGTGTTCGTAGAAGGACGCCATCGAGCAGAAAAAGCGACCAAACATGGGATATCCTTCTTGACATGAAGAATTGCAGACGCCTTAACAGCATCAAGAATCCGTGCCCTGGCTAAGTTACCTCTAATCTCTTCATTACCCAACATGCGCCACATCCATCCTTCGTATGAGTCAAGTGGATTCTGGAAAATTCTGAAGTCAATAGGGGAAGGTGGATATTCTTTCTTCTGGATACAAAGCCTCATCACGCCTGCTAAAGACGATGGTAGACTCTCTTCAATTTCTGAACCGGTAATAAGGATTATATTATGTCTGGGGTGCCTCCTGACGATCGAAAAGGACTTGGTAAGCATTCCATCATTTATATTTGGCACATCTCTGAAAGAGTCGACACCTCCCTTCACAACATTATCCTCCGCGTTCATCATTGAGGAACTGCAATAAGATTGGAAGTGTTAGCATGTTTCCAAGGGGTCGTTCAGCAATAAAAGATTCTCGTGATTCCCAACTTCATTGTTAGTCACCTAATATGGAGATTACATGGGATTGGGATGGTTCAAGCGTCTTCCAAACAAACTCAGTTGAGGGAAATTTGCACTACCCTATGTTCGATTATGATCTGGGAGCAATGGGTATGGAATCTAGTGTTATTTTATGTGCCATTCTCTTCATATGGAAGTTACCTACAACATATCAAAATTTCACGACAATCGGATGAAAGAGCAAGAATGGGTGGCCAAAACATCAGAAGACACGCAACCTGAAAAAATTCTGAAAACCTCCTGGAAGTTTACTATCTCGCGGTTTTTATCCCCTAAACACGCTCAAAATACGAAAATCTTCTTTGTTAAATCTTGGAAATTTTCTGGGATTGAAGTTACGTATGCGGAACGTCGAAATCCGAGTTTGTATGAAGATTCTACAGCAATTTCAGTAAACGCACGCGCAAGAGTACCTCAAAATCACGCAGGCGGGCACTAAAGTTTGCATGCGCGTCCCTAAAGCTAACCCAGCATGTCAACATATTTTTCTATAGTTGGTTATCATGTCTACAAGTTCAAGACAGCGGTTCTACCAAGCTACAACCTGGGTTTTGACATGCAAGGATAAAGGGAACAAACGACATGTTTATGATTTCTTTTACTACGCAACCCTAACAGGCGGTAAAGGAATTAATTATGGTATGTTTTGCTGCACCTACAATCCTCTCAAAATTCAAAAGAAACTCTAACTAAATAATTAGGGTTTGCAAAAAAAAAAAAAAAAAAAATTTGCACGTACCTGATTAACGGCGCCGGCGGCAACAAATCCGGCAGCAACGGCGGTGGCGGCAACACGAGCAGAGAGCAGAACGTTCACACAAAAAAAAGGGAAATCGTGAAGGGAAAACAAAAAGGGTTCTCCCTTTTATAGGCAAAATTTGAAGAATTCTAATCAGAGAAGGATTCCCTTTTGCTCCCAAAAAACCAAGAAGGGAAACCGGCCCACCAAAGGTTTCATGCCTGCAGCGATGCGTTCACATGGACAATCACTAGCGGCTGCCTTCCAAGGTTAGTTACATTTATTTCTTTTACGTATATTTGTCACCATCTCATGCCTACCCTACAATAGTGTAACCATTGCATGCTAGGCAGGGGACTTAATGTTGATGGTGGATTTCTATTTAAAGGGTAAAATTGTAAAAAGCCAATTTTTGTAAGCTGACGTCCTGCAAAGGATAAAGCCTTCAGGCGGTGAATACTTCTCGCCATATTAATTCATTGGAGCATGTGCAACCATCCCTGAGAATTAAACATACCTACCCAGAACGGAGCATGTGGCAACCATCCCGACGGAGCATGTAGCAACCATCCCGGTTTTCTGTAGGTATACAACATTACTATTAATGCTTTAAATTAAAGCCTTGTGTTCGACGTGCAAACACCCATAGGCTACCTGACGGTAGGTTATACTAGCCCCGTTGAACGCATGCAAGACTACCCATGTTAGTCACTTGCTGAAAACAAACCCAAAAATATATCCCACCCGTCCAACTTCGCAAGCATAGATGGAGGGTGTAGATATAGATTCAGGGGGTCCTGAGCATGCTACCATGATCACCTCGGACCCACCTTCACACATGACCGAACGGTCAAGACCAACCACGGTTGGTCCTTCCAAAACGTGCGCTCAAAGCGAGCATGACGCACGGCTAGGGTTTCTTTTAATCGTGAGCGTCCAACTTCGCCGGCATAGTCGGACGGCTTAGATTATACCCTAAAACAAGTAGTGAAGTGATGGCACACCATTGGCGGGCCCACTTTCTACCTACATGACCGACTCCCTCATAGGCAAGCCGTGGTGAAATAAACGATTGCCCAAACAAGGCTAGATTAACGCCTTATGCAGGTTGAGAAGATCCAAAACGATCACGACCATCCGACTTCGCCGGCATAGTTGGATGGCTTAGATTACGCCCAGGGTCATAGATCAAGCATGTACATGCTCACCGTCGACCCAAGATGCTGCATACATGGTCGGTCTCCCCAAAAGAGGCGCACGCAACCCAAAATCAATCGCTCAAAGTGGCCGGTCTAAAGCCCTAATTAGGGTTTGCGGCGCAGAAACATCTCGAGCGTCCATCTTCGCAGGCTTGGACGGAAGGCCAAGATGGAGACTTAGAAGGAACCGAGCATGCTAGCATGACCACCGTGGGCCCGGCTTCACGTCTAGATGATCGTCCAGGACCGGCGATGACCAAGCTCCTCGGTACGCGCACCCAAAGGTGATATGTCGCGGTCCCTCCATAAATTCTAATCTCGACCACTCGTCTTTGCCGCCTGAGTCGAGTGGCTTAGATTAAATATTTGCGAGTCAAGCAGGCATGGGCGTGAACACCATTGTACTACCTCCATGCAGGGCTGATCGGTTCCTCCATTGGAACTCTCTAAACATGCAAACGTTTGGGCCGAAAGAGGCAGCATGCGCGCCTCCCATCCAATGGTCGCAATCAAGGCTACGAGTCATCTCGTCCGTCCAGCTTTGCAAGCTTGGACGAATATCTTAGGGTGCGAATCAACCAGCAAACAAGGTATCACTATGACCACCATCCGTCACTCTTCTTCACAAGGTAACCGACCAAGACATGGCATGTCTATACAGCCTCCAAACAGTTACCTGAAGATGGATGCATGCGATGATATACCAAGTTCATGGTTCACCTTGCACTATTTTCTGTGGGTCCCGCGATCCACACACTCGAGACATTAATCACGTCACAACTGGGGGATACAAACTGGGGTATTGGTCTGGCGGTTTACAGCGTGCAACGCGCCATCACAAGAACGTGTTAGGAAGACATGGGCGGTTAAGTCAAGATGCGAGAAGTGGGCAGTTCTGGCCGTGTGACACTCACACTCAACTCCACTCTTCCCTCACTCCACTTCCTCCACTTCCCACGAGAGACGTGAATAAGGCTTAATGACTTGTATAAATGGGTTATCCTCCCTATTTCCAAGGACAGAAGTTCGAACAACACAGAAAACCAAGTGTTAATCATCACTACACCATTTTAAGGTATTATCAACCTACCATAGATGTTGCTAAACAGGGTCGCAACAGGCTTTCGCTGTTGCTAAACACAGTGTCGCAATTTTTAGCAACGGCATAAGCTTTGTTGCGAATCTCGGTCAGCAACGGACATTCGCAACGGTGCTTGACGTTGCTAAATTTTATATTAGCAACAACAGCCTACTGTTGCTAATCTGTTTCTAATTACAGGAATACCCTTACTCAGAACTAGATACTGTTGGTTTCGGTTCTAATTCATTGGTTCTGGTTCTAATTTAGCAACAGAGCGTTGAGGTTGCTAATTTTTTGCAACCATAAAAAAAAAGGTCAAGTCTATGTTTTGTTGACCTAGTCAAAATTCATTACCCCCACATTCCCCCCCTGCAATTACCCAGTTCCCCATATTCAATATCCACACAGATATACAAACTACAATGGTGATACAAAACTGTATTGTAGAGAATGTTAATGAGAATCACCACTAGATAATATTATAGAATAAAGGATTTTTCAATTGACACAAATGTACACAAGTAAACTTACATAACCCAAAATTTTGTGACTGACATACAATATTCATTCTATGTTGATGTTTATAAATGGATGGGTAACCTAGTTAATTTGTGTCAGCTGACAGAGGCATTGAAAAATAGGGAAAGGACTAAAATATCACCAGAATGTATCACAAGACTCCGCTTGCTTAACAAATTTCCTCAGCAAATCATACGTAGATTCAGCTGCTAAAATATCACCAAGTACTACTTTTTGACTTAAGCCCATATACCTGCATAATAACCAATTTGATGTTTCAAGATGCGAGGTTACAAACAAAAGACTAAAGTCTAGATTTTGTATAATGTGCAGAGACAAGTCAAAACCATGAAAAACAAATATCAAGAAATTAACTCTGCTATAAGTGAACTAAATGGAGAATGTAAAAGCAAACACAAACAGAGAGACAAGTGTGAGAATGAGAGAAAAATAATACAGTCCTAAAATCAAAACAGAGAGCCTAGAATTTAAGGTTAAAGGCTAATGGGTATTGAAAATGTGTTTAGACTCACTCAAAGAACTCACGGGTCACTTAAGAAAAAAAAACTTTTATTTCTTTTTTAAAACTTGGTCATACAGACCTTAACTTTCTTTATAGAATGCTCTCTCTATTATTTTTCCTAACACCTTACCACTCATGATTTCACTCGAGTACAAACCTTACTACCAACTTCGATTTTCCACTCAATTACAACTTTACAAGTTATAACTGAACCCACTCAAGCCTATTTATATATCTTTAGTTAACTGACCTCTAGAAGGTCGAACTTTCATTTACAATCTAGCATACGACTACTCTACAATAATATAGTGACCGGCTTTCCAACAATCTTTTACAACAAAATTCACTAACACTCTAGACAAATCGACCACCCTCTTACTTACTAGTTAAGCATTCTAGATGCTTCTTATACTACCGATATAGCTCGGATGAATCAATATTACTCTAGATTACTCTTGATTAATCCATATTAAGTTTACTCTTCCTACACATTAAATGAAGAAGGCAGTTATAAAAAAAATTGTCTTGACATTTATACCTTTGTTTCTTTGAACGGAGGGAGCCAATGTGATACTTTGGAGTGCAGGATTCCTGCATTTTATTCACCATTCAGCGTTTCTCAATGTACGCACCTTGATTTAGTAATCGAGAGTTGAGCTCCTGAACTTCATCCTTAAGTCCATTTTCTTTCCAAAATGAAAAGGTATAAATCAGTTGGTATGTTACAGTTCCAAGCTTAAATGGGTTGGAAAGCAAAGAAATGCCCTATTTCGAGCAAACAAGACGAAAATAAATTAAATCAACATCCGAAATTCAATTGACTAAACTAGTTACTACCACCATTTCTTTACCACCTAATGCTTGCAATGTCTCTTGCAGAATCGTGTATATCTGATTTAAGATAATACATTAAGTTTAGGAAGATAAAGGATATATGTAACAGCAAAAACCAAGTTACTTGCCTGGCATGCTTGATAATCATCTATGTCATTGGTCTGTCCGGAGTACAATCGGTTCCAGTCAAGTATATCTCCTAGTAGAACCAATACCTACACACATTACACAGAACACATGACCATGCATGATGACTCTCGGATATATGTTTTATGTTTATGGGGTGGGAGAGGGAATTCCTCAATCACGGAACTCAGCCATGAAAGCTTGGTGGAAGTATGTCAACCGTGTGATGATAGCTGGGATCTTTTCTTCTTGAGGTAGAATTATGAAGCTGATATGCCATGTGCCAGGAACCTAGAAAAGAAACAGAACAAACAAAAAGTATCAGCTAACATGTTTGTGAGAAAAATGAATACTTGTAATGTTGCCATGTATAAAATGCAGAGAATAAAAATCTCACATGTCCAAAGCCAGATCCAGGTACTACAACGATACCAGTAGCTTCTAGGAGGCACTTTGCATAAAATGCATCTGGGGCAGTCTTTGCGGCAAAGCTGACCTTGATTGATTTTTGAGGGAGTCGAATACGGGGGAACAAATACATCGCTCCTTCAGCTTTGTTACATGTAACACCTTCTAACTTATTGAAAGCGTCTTCTAGTGCCTATGAGTTCATTCATTCAACAAGTAAATACATTTTTGTATGACTGACTTGTGATATTCAATCAATAACATATGATTCATATGTTAACCAATTACCTTGGCACGCCTTTGCTAGAGAAGATAAAATTCCATTTTTTCTAAATTTGAATAAGATTCAAAGGTTTCATCCCCAACCTGCAAAGAATTTGATTCGTGAATGAATAAATTAAGTTTCATGGAATATTTCAAAGTACATAAATCTGAGTTCCTGAATAGCGGGCCCCAATTATTCTAGGACGCTAAGATGAATAAAGCAATAAGAAGAGAGGCTCATACCTTTGGTGGGTTCATCACGAGACTTGCAAGAATTTTTTCAGAGATGTTTGAACACAAATTTACTGATGCTACCTTGTAAATATGCTCTCTAACTTTAGGACTGAAACCAGTAACCTCCATATAACCACCTCTCTTTCCGTACTCACCGTGATAACTTGGCATGTAAATAACTCAAGTTAGCAAGCCAGGTACAAACTGCTATCTTTTAATGCCCATCTAGGACTGAAATTTATAAATGAATAAATAATCTAATTGATCGAAACTATGAGGTAGAGCTGAACTCATATTCTTAGGAAACTTATCCAAATCGTTTCATACAATATTCTAGGTCCTAGTTCAACTCCAGCGTTGAACATCTTCTAATGAGTTAATAAGTTCAAGAGATAGAATCCATTTTGAGCATAAAAAGGCACCAAACTCCTACAAAATAGATACCTCATCTGCGAGAAGAACCAAATTTTCCTTCTTATAGAATTCCACAATTGCCCTCTGGTTTTCCTCTGCAAGAACCTACAAGAATGTAATGAAATCTTTAAGAAACTTGTAACAAACATCAGCAAATGACTAAAGGCAAGACAAACTCTTGAGAGGTTTTCTGCTCGGGGGATAATTTTACGGAAAGCAATTGATTGCTGCTGTTATACCTGGCCAGTTGGATTGCCTGGATTAATCACTACCAAGGATCGAACTGTGATGCCTTTTGACTTGGCATCTTCCAACTATTTTTTAAGTTCAGAAACTTCTAATCCCCAACCGGTAGCTTCATCGATATAGTAAGTCACCTGTAGAAAACAAATTACTCGATCACTAATTTATCAAGAGACTATAACTAGACAGTCTGACACTATGTTTTCAAATTAAAACACGCCTCTACTCTCTGAATACTTAAGTAGCACAATTGTGTTAATTTTTAACACTTCAACTTTTAAAGAAGATAATTCTATGATACGCGTGAAGAAACATACAAGAGAACCACCATGGAGAGCAATTGAGGCAGAGTACAAAGGGTACTGAGGAATGGGGCAAAGAACACCATCTTTCTCTCGAAAGTGATCAATAATTGCATCATCAATTGTGTTAACTGTTAACACATATCCTACTTGTAATCATTCAATAAACAAGAATCATATTTCTTGTCTCTCAGTAAATTAACCAAGCAACAAATAGACATAATCAAAACAACTTCACATAAATAATATTAAAGTACAATCAAAACAACTTCACTACTAGTTCATAGAACCATATACCTTGGCGAGGATCACATGGCCATCATAGATGAAGGATCAAAAGCACTGTTAGTGATTTGAAAGAACCGAAAGCTGCTCATGGTAGGCCTTCTCAGCTGAGATGACTGGGACATAGGATGAAAGCATGAAGTGGATTCTAGGATATGGGACCAAATTGGTCTGGAACTCGGTCACATAAACATTCAAGGCACCATCAAACCTTAATGAGGCTGTGAGGGATGAAATCACCTGAAACGCCAAAACAATGAACATGTCAGAACTTCAAACTCAACAGCAAATGATTTTTCAAGTATTAGCAGCATATGCATAAGGAAAAACATTCAGAATCTCAAAAGGAGGGTAAATGGCAGATGAATAAGCTCCATATCGATGTTAAATTCTTTATTCAACACCAAACAATGAACATGTGAGAACTTAACAACAACAAATGATTTTTCAACACCAGAACCAGTACCTCCACCAACTGCATTGAAGACTAGGAAACCTTGAAGACCGGTGTAGTTGTCAGCAAGCTTACGAATACGATCCAAGCAGAGATCAACAATCTCTTTTCCAACTGAAATCAAAACCAAAAGATATTAATACCACACTAATAAGACATAATAGGATATTTAAGAAATACAAATAAGAGGTTTTAATTACGAGAAACATATACCTTCTTAGTTTTTTCAAATTTAACTGTGACCAGTTCTTTTATGTCCAAACTCTGATGAGCAAACTGTAATCATATAACAACAACAAACCATTAAATCAGTTCATATTCTGAAACCCTAAAATAGAAATTAAACCCAAAATTGAAAATTGAAAGAGAAAGAAGAAACCATTAAATCGTTTTAGATTCACAAATAAAACCCTTTAAATCGAAAGAGAAAGAAGAAATCAAAAAACTAAAATTGAAAACAACATATTCATGGATGAAACCCTAAAATCGAGAAACTAAAATTGAAAAACTATAATCAAAATCTTTAAAATCAAAAAAAGATTTAGAGATGAACCCTAAAATCAGTAAACTAAAATGAAAAAAAAAACAGATTCACAGATGAAACCTAAAATCAAATGCCCTAAAATCGTGAAACCCTAGAACCCATAAACTGAAATCGAAAAACTAATAATTGTAAACACTTACCAGATCGAACACGAGCAACCAAAACTCTAAGATTAACACTTAAGATTGAGCTGCAACTGAATCTTCAAGGGGAGAAAATATCATGCGTGAGCAGAAAAGAAAAAAAAAAGAGCGAGGAAAAATGAAAATGGCTGAATGGCTGTGAAAATTCTAAGTATAGGTAGATAAGGCTGAAGGGGTGGAAAAATAAAGCGAGAATCTTGACCAAACTTTGACTTGGGCGGAAAAAAAATGTCAAAGTGTTTCCGACCACACGCGTGCTTCGCATGCATGAACACCTCGCCGTTGCTATTCGCAACCGAAATTCTGCTGTCGCTAAATTAACAACAGACATATGCCGTTGCGAAAATATAGAAACGGAAATTAGCAACGGAAATTTCGCAACGGCACTAGCGCTGTTGCTACTCTGGGTTGCTATATCCTTAAAATGGTGTAGTGCGTATTCAACACCCAGAGCCTACCTGCAACATTTGCTAGCCTGCTCGACCTTATGTTAACAAGTCATCAAATAGCCTTCACCTTCATACTCTCAACACCTTCTTCGCTTCCCTCCCTAAGATCAACCTCACATCCTTCACCTGTGACCGAAACAAACGGAACGGCCGTGTCTTCGGTTTAGGTTTTAATTGTATAGATTACCTCTCGAATCAAAGTGCTCATCGTGCAGCACATTTGTTGAAGGTTTAAACTCACTTCTCATCCACACACACCCAAAATTACCCAAACCGGCAGAAGTAGTTTTCTCCCACAAACAGGTGTCTACAATTCCAGCAATATAAATAAGTCTCTTGATTCATGATTGAAACAACAACGACAAGAACAACAACGATCTCACGTCTCACAGACAACACGAGATCAACAACTCATCAATTGAGCAATTACTCTCAACTGAGCAATTTCAATCATTCAGAACTTATCATATTCAGAATTCACAACACACCTACAATCTTTAATTACCATTGATTTCACACATTTCTCAGCTTCCCTCCTACAGATCGACCCATCCTCTCTTGTGACCGAATTTACTCTGGAACAGCTATTGTCTTGGTTTAGGACGGAGTACTACAGATTGATCTATCGAATTCAAAGCACTCCCTTCTTGCAGTGCATCTGTGTGAGGTTGAACATTTTGCTCGGTTCAAGGAGTCTCCTCCGTACGGTCGTCTCCTCAATTCCGTAAAAACCAGCAAATCGTTTTGCCCCATCTACACCAGGCCATAGCGATGGGTGTTTCAAATGCATTTTTCTTCATTGGTACTCCTTTACACAGGCAGAGGTTGCCTAGTGGCGACCCTGTGACTAGGGTTATTCTAGTTCTGGTAGTCGCCTTTCGGAAGCTACATATACGAATTATAAGTGAGCATCTTATCCTTAGTAGTTGAAACAACCCGGAAGTCAGAAATTAGGATATGAGTTGGCTTAGATATCTCTGCAGCTAGTCTACCGAAACTTGAGAAACCCCTTGAGGTCTAACAGAAAATTGAAGAAAAATTTTAGGATTCACCCAACTCCATGAGAGGATGGAGCTAAAGGTTACTTTCGAAGTTATGTTTAGATGAAGCTTGTGTTGCGAACCAACTTTTGATGTTCTAGAATAACCAACTTTTGATGTTCTAGAATCGAGTGTATATGAATTTGCTTGACATTTTCCAAGGAATCAATAGTTATTTGTAATTTCTGTACCCACTAGATCTTATTCAGTGCAACCTTATTTCTTTACATTGTTCTTTCTCATTTGCAGGCTTCTCTTCACAACGGGATTAACACTACAATAACGACATTTAAATAACTCACACTTCAGCTTTAGCCAGATATGTGAGAACATGGCTGAAAGATTAGACCACCAAATGCATAACTTATGCTCTAGATATATTAATGGGTCAACTTCATAGTGTACAAACAACGTAAGGAAGTTTGTGGGACAAAAAACAACACTGCCGTACCAGGGGTCGCACAAGAGCACCAATACAAGTACCTTGATTGACTTGCATAAAACAACCCCCAAGAAAGAAAAAAAAAAATATATATATATATACATGGAGACAAAGGGATAAACTGACAAAGTAGAAGATGAATTACATTTTTGTTAGTCCGGAGTAAAGTTTGAATTTCAAAGTATTAGCTGATCAGACACAAAATCTATAATAGTTTGATCCGTAACTGCCTGACTAGTTTAGGGTAGTCATAAAACTGACCATCAAGCCGCTCTAGTATTAAACACTTGACCAGACTATAGCCTTCTTAAATCTCCACGGTAGATGCCTTTGAGGTAACACCAGGCACAAATCTTTCATGAACAGGAAATACATGGGTGCTTGGCATTTAGCTCGGTTGTTTCACATGGCTGAAATCCAAGCTGACTGCTTGGTCCAGCCGGCAAACAAGAAAAGCAAAAAAGTATATTCCAGCAGATGTAACTTTTCATGTTTTCATGCTACCCACCTACACAAGATAGACAGAGTAGAGTCGTAAGAGATGGATGTTAGAAAATACAAAACCTATTAGCAAGCAAGATGCCTGAACATCAAGGAACCAAAGAGAATGTCATGTCAAATTGTAACGAGATATCACGATTTACATACCCATGTAATAGTTCATTAATGATCCACCTGTTTGTTTGATTTCGTAACCGAATATGCCACATCTACACAGTGGAAACCATTGCAAGCATTTATGTATCATAAGAGAATAAACCCGAGTTAGAAACAATAGAAATCCATGGAAATGTTCAAAAGCTTCAAAGTTCAGTAAAATTGGATCAAGGGCGTTATCTTGTTTGCACCACGGGAAACCAGTGCGAAGTCCTACAACCATTTCAGCTGCGCATTTCTTTTACACTTTACCAGGAACAACAATTTCGCATTCCTCTAGTCCAGATTTGCTCTTTCTCTGCAACTCAAAAAGTAGTTTAGTAAACTCAACATAAGGTTGGAATGGAATCAAAAGGAAGCACACTGCACCAACCAATTAAAAAAAAAATTAAGAGAAACTTAGAAAGTATAGATTCCCGATCAGATTACGTCCTGAATATGACTCATACACAAAGTAAAACCTATTATTATGAAATTAACCGGAATAAATGTGATACAATGGGTTCCCTATTGGTATGAGTTCAAAAAGCCTACCCCACAAATAAAATCAGTATGGCGAAAAACACGGATAAAGCTCATTCTTTTATAGAACACTTGAAACTAATCATTAAAAATTCATCATATCAAGTGACATGAAATCAGAGTTACCTTTGTCATAGAAAGTATTCATTCTTTTATATGTTTATCAGCTCATTTGCTCTGTCATCATCACGTGACAGTTGACCTCCTGGTAATGTAAAATAGCTAGCCAACAATAGATTTAGATAGTGATGTGCTGAACATAAATGTGAACTTATCAGTCTGGCCAAGCTGAATATAAAACGGGAATAACATAGATTATATCATTACCTAAACCGGTTACCACTCTAGCATCCTACAAAGTAACGACCGAGTTAGTTTTGTATCAAAGACCGCAAAAAGTGCTTGTGAACTCGTTTGTCTTTTCCTGACCACTTCTTTTGTACAAAGACTTAAAAGTGAAGTGGAAAAAGGCAAAAGAAGAAAGGAATAACTGAAAATGAAGAAAGATTTCAAACTAGTGTACTATTCTCGTCTGTTCTATAGGTGTCTTGAGTTCCTTGTTGTACATATATTAATTTGAGAACATCAACAATAATTTTGAGTTCCCTGTTCTATAGGGTCACATGGGAACCCCATTGGGCATTGGAAATGCTTCGATAGTTGAAACTAGATACTGCTATTACATTGGGATTTTCTTCTACAGCCATCATGGGAACCATTGGGTCAATATTTGGGAGTAGGGTAATACCAAATTGTGTACAGGAAAAGGACTGCTTGTAACTCCAAGTATTGAACTTAGCAGAAAACAAGTTGACTGCTTGTAACTTGATACTTAAGTAGTTTTTAGCAAAAACTTGAGGCGCCCTATTGCTGCTTCTGTGCTTCGAAACAGGAAAAAGGCTTTTGACAGATAACCATGTAAATACAAAGAGGTGGTGTCGAAGAATAAGACTATCTGATGATCAGATAACCATGTCAACTTCTTTACATCCATTTGTCGAAAAGACCTAATGTTTTCAGCCAGGAAACATAATAATATCGAGTAATTGGATAGTTTTAATAGATACATAAAGCTCAATACTAGAAAATATCATGAAGTAGAGTAAGTACAGTATGCTCAAACTAGCAAGGAAATGGTAAGACAATTGATATACCTTCAGGACTTACATGGTAAGTATTTGATATTTCTGCTTCTGATTGCGAGTAACGTAACCATAGCCTGAAAGATTTGCACTACAGTCTTTGTCTAACTGTATGTTTGCAGTTGAGAATTCCATGTACATTGCCTGCATACACAGCATAAGCATCTTGCAAGTAGGTAAAAGCAAAAGCAAGGGATCAAAAAATTTACACGCACAACACATTCCATGATTATGTATAAATACCTGGAAAGGTCCTTCTTCATGTAGGAAAGCAAGACCGTGTGCATCACAAAGAGTCACTTTCATCCTGGTATGCCAATCTATTCGAATCTGCTGATTATAATTTACCACCAACATCAGCGTTACCAATAGTACTACCGTCCATATAAATCCACCAACCCAATAAGCACCAGCCTCGTATTCTTACAAGTCACTACCACCACCATCTCTAGTACCCGCTTCATACTAAACCAATAACTACCACAACTCTCTATTTTTTGATCAGTACTATTACAAATCACTCCCTTCACCATCTCCAACACCCGCTGAATCCTACATCAAAGAGATCGAAACATAGCAGTTATATACCCAAACACAACTCAAGTTGAGGGTTGACCTGCGGCACATACTAAAAATCATACAGAGAAAACTAAAAAGTAAGCCAATTAAAAATCAGTTCAATGTATAAAGAATCAATGGTAGTAGGCGAAAGGAATGGACTTAGGACACTCGCCCAAATGCCTAAAAATGGCCAGCAATTGGTACCAACTATCAATGGAGGCTTAAAGTTTAAACAAAGGAGAATATAAGGCTATTAAGAAGAAAATAGTACAAAGTTCGAAACCATTAATGAGTACAGAGTACACTAAACGAAGACTTCATTGTTGAGAACTTAGAAACATAAAAAAGTAGGAATTTAAAGAGAGTAAGGTGTAAAATAGGACTTGCTAATACATTCAAGTACGGAAAATTCTAAATTTAGAAAAACATTTCTACATAAGTTTCTCCAAATGAGATCAAACAATGATACCCCAAAACCTTAATAAAACATAACATCATGACCAATACTCAACAAAAAAACATTAGATGAGAGATTTCAGAAAAAATAATCAAGATAAAACTTTGTTGATTTCTCTATTTTCATGAGTGCTAAAAGAAGCAAATATAATACGATTAATAATAGTATTTTCTTAC
Organism: Papaver bracteatum; assembly: GCA_023529315.1. Lineage (NCBI taxonomy): Eukaryota > Viridiplantae > Streptophyta > Magnoliopsida > Ranunculales > Papaveraceae > Papaver > Papaver bracteatum. The sequence goes on from JAJJWX010000210.1 coordinate 2,166,250, forward strand.
AAACTTTCTTGTTTTGCTAAATTCAATACCAACAAATTTTCTACTCGCAACGTATCCATTACCAGCTCTAATATTGCTTCCAAGTGCTCCAACTCAATCCCATTTTTGACCAAACCATCTCCTACTCCAACTTCAATCCCTACCCTACCATCCCACTCTAGCTCCAGCTCCATCTCCACTTCTCAGCATTCTAATGAATGCACCTACACAACATTGGTGAAATGAGACAAGAAAACCATAGTTTAGGTGAAGGGAATAACGCTGAATATATGGATGGATTTGCATTTGGTGCTGGTGAAGACAATGCAGATTTAAGAGGGTTTGCAATTACCTTCAGAAGTCGGTGATGACAGTTGAAAGGCGAGTTATGAGCGCGACGAGCAAGAGAGCAATCCTGCAAAGGGAACACAATCTATAAGAATAAATGTGTTGAGCAACTACGGGACATAAATATCAACCACAAGCGAAGAGTAGCTTTATAGACTTGCTTCTATAGAAATGAAGATTGAATTTCTGATTTGCAAGCAGGGGTTAAGCTCCCGAATTTCATCCTGAAGTTTTTTCGCCTGCACGATGAAGTGGTATTGAACAAAGAAGGGGGAAAAAACATATAACAGATTTCGGAAAACACCCTATTATAGGATAATACAAAGATCAACATGTATAACAAACCTCATGAAGTAATAGCCACCTTATTCCCTTTCTCACATATTAAGCAAAGAGAAGGCCAAAGTAATTGGTGCTGGTTCTAGTTTTGCAGTTGGTGCTGCTGAAGGGGATGCAATTCAAGAGCATTAGAATTAGTGCTAGAGAACGTAAAACAACAAGAAAACACACAAATTCACGAGGAAAAAAAACTCAAACCGTAACTAACATAACCCTACGGAAGCCAAGAGTAAATGCTCTTTACTATCCGTGAAGCAAGCACCTATAAAAAGACACTCTTATGTAGGAATTTCATCTTCAGCAAGTAGATACATACAAATGAAGAAAATCTTTACCTGATGAGAACTATGGAAGTCACATGTAGAGGCTTGGCCCTTCTCATTGCATGGAAGCAATCAAAAAGATTAAGTACCACTTCTGATCCATTGATAAAATTGATTTCCCAGTACCTAGACTACATACACCAAGAAGATTTGTACCTTGCTATATTTAGTAACACCCAACGCATAAAAAAATGCAAAGCGAAATTGCAACTTCTTAAAACACTGACCTAGTTTGCAAGGTTCTAAAACATAAGTGTAGCAGCCAGGAGTGCTATCACTCCATATGTAAAGTTTCCAGCAACCTGGTTAAATGAACAAAACTTTCTTCTCTTGATAACAAAAGCAAGACTAACGGTGTACAAGAGTGACTACTTTCGGTCTACTCAAATGAGAACAGGGAATATGACCTTATCAGCCAGCTGCTTCCTTGCCCTGTACTTCGTCAACCATTCGAATAATTTCACCTAAGACGGTCTCACCTCCTGGTCATCTTACTTCAACTGTTACCATTTAGGTTAATACTTCCTCCTGATACTTCAGCCTATGACATAGATAACTGAACAATTAGCTAAACAACAATTGAGAATAAAATACTCTCACCAAAAAGCACTTTCAAGATAAGAACCAACACAAACATTAGACAAGTAATGTGAAGAAACAAAAGGGTTAGCTAGGTTCTCATCACTTCAAATAAAACCGATTACGTACTTCCTAAGGCAATGAAGAATCCACATATCGGCAAATTCTTTTCCAGTACTTGTACATACAATTGGAAACCTTAAGACTAAACTAAAATGAGAATTGAGAACCAAAACAGAAAACATTGCATTAATGCACCTGTCTAGATTGTGTTTGTACTGCTTGGTTTCTTGTACAAATTTTGAAGATAAGACTGTGTTTCCTCTGGTCTTACCACTACAAGGACTAAAACTAAAACCCAATCAAACAATCAATACAAATATTCCACATATGATCTGATTTTCCATCAAACTAATGGACAAGATGAATAAATGAATATAGTAAACTGTTAAAGGTTTCAAAATTATGATAATGATATATGTAACTAGAACAAAATTCGGAAATAGATTTTACCTTGGTCAGATCCTCTGCAAAACAAATAAGTTTGGGTAATCCGTCATTTCTCAGCTAACGGAGAGAGTGTGAGGATTAGTTTCGATAATGAATTATATGGCTAAGGTTCCTTTTTTGATAAGAGAGAAGCTAAGATGGAGATAGATAGTGATTAGAAGTCTGATTAATGGCTAGATGATAAAGTGGCTGTGCTCATAAGTGGTCGGGGATGGAAGTGATGGAGGGAGGTGAAGTGAGAGGTTTTGCAGAGGTCGGAGAGAAGATGAAAGTGACGTGAAGGAGTTGTTTGGCATTCTGCTCGAGTAGGAGAGGAATAGAAGGCTAGGGTGTGAGGCGGGAGTAGCAAATGTTTATATACCGCATGGAGATGCCTTTCGATGCTTAGAAGCTATATCAAATCTGACGGCTTTGGATGGAAACGGGTTTGGGTTCTAGATCTTGGGTTTTATCTCTTGGAAAATCCCTTCTAAGCCATGTCTTCTTCGAAGCTAATATCTCAAGCCCACTTCTAATTTTAGGTCGTGCAAGAGACATTCTTCACTTGTGGATGAGGTGAAAACGATATTTTTCACTGCCTTCTAGCGGGAGTATTTGTTGTCTCTCTTCCATTGTCACCAATTCTCTGTTTTTTTAGCTTCTCTAATCAACCAAGCTTTATTAAGTACCTAAAAACACAAAGTTAATTAGTAAAAAAGTATTTATTCTTGAAAACAATGAAAATACAGAATATTGGGATAATATATGATTTCAAAGCACAAAAGATGAGTTAAATGCCAAGAAAAAGATGTAGACATATGCATTATTTGGCACTCATCACATTTGAATATGTTATGCCTCAAGGGATAAACCTAGTGATTTACTATAGTTGATTTTGAAGCACAAAAGATGATTTTAAAGCACAAAAGATGGTTCACGCGGGGGTCTCAACGGAGTCGCACATGAGTCCCACACGTGTAGCAATGGAGTATCACAAGGGTCGCAAGATCCTCTTTTACTACATTGTTGAGCCTTGTGTAGCCGGATAATAATAAAGTGACATCATCTAACTAGTTCATACATTTTTGATTGGCACCATCATCCAAGCATACAAATTTTGAATTTATTAACCATAGAGACCAGAAGGTGCGGGAATAGGTGATTAGCAGCAAATGTCAAAGCAAATGGTTCATGTTGCGGTCTCACCGGAGTCGCACATGAGTCTCACACGTGTAGCAATGGGGTATCACAAGGGTCGCAAGATCCTCTTTTACTACATTGTTGAGCCTAGTGTAGCTCTAGATAATAGTATAGTACCAGCATCTAACTAGTTCATATATTTCTGATTGGCACCATCCAAGCATGAAAATCTTGAACTTATTAATCCATAGAAGCCATAGGGTGCGGGAATAGGAGTTCGGAACAAAGGTCAAAGCACATAGTTCATGTGGGGATCTCATCGGGGTCACATATGTTTTTAAAAAATCTAGCGATGAGGTATCACAAGGGTCGCAATAGCCTCTTTTACTACATTGTTGAGCCTTGTGCGGGTCACTCCATTACTTTATCCTTGTATAGGTCACTCTATTAGTTTAGCCTTGTATAGGTGACTCCATTAGGTAGTTGATGATGTCAACATCTGTGACTAAAGGTTAAAAAGTATAATAGGTGGGAACACTATATTTTTGGTTCACATGTTAGATAAATTAAAGTTAGAGAGAGATAAAGATTTTATCTTTTGAATTGAAAATCTTTGAAGACTTGAAGATTGACAAGACAAGACTTGAAGACAAAACAAGACAAGTTAGAGAGAGATAAAGATTGAAAGACAAGACTTTAATTCAAGTAGATATAAAAGTTTATCTCTTGGATTCAAAAAGAAAAGAACAAGTTCTTTGACTTATATATGATTTTTTTTTTTTGAAAAGTGACAATTCGCTAAAACATGATGCGTTTTCAGATGAGTACACATGAATGTTTCCCGCACCCTCTTATACATGATTGTTTTATTTTCTTTTCTTTAGTACTTTTTTTTTTGATGGAATTCTCTCATTTATTCTATTTCTCACTATTGTTACTTTAAATTTTGTTTCAGAAGGTTTGTTTCAATTTTATAGTGCGATAACCGCTAGGGCAACTTTTTTCTTTTTTAATGAATACCAATCAAAAACGAAGAATGTAAAATTTGGATGAATCATACTGCACTCTTAACCTTACAATAGAAAGCAAGAGATATGACCTACATACTTTATATGTGTTGAAAATTTTGCACTTAAAACAATGAAATAGAAAGAAGAAAAAATGTTGTAGTTATGACTTCAAAGCCTTTCGATTGTTTACGACAAACATTTCGACCAAAAGACTGCATTTTCAGGTGAGTACAACAATAAAACTTTAGTGTGAACAATTTTATTTTCACCCGTGTTTGAGTGTAAATAATATTTTTTACCTATTTTTTTATGAAACATTGTATTTTTCAACCTCGATGTTCTTGTGAAAATTTTAATCTTCACATGTGTTTTTAAATTGAATAATCCATTTTTCACATGTGTTTTGAGTAAAACTCGTAATTTCACCATTGAGTTTGCCGTTACGAAATTAAGTTTCTTAAGTAGCCATATCTTTATGTCGAAATTAGGATCCAACAATATTTAACATACAAGGAGAGTAAACCTGACAAAGTAGAAAATAAGGTTACCTGGATGTGGAACTGTTTCGAAACCTTTCAAAATGATGCAAAACCAAAATTTCACACAAAATATTGAAAAAAGAATTTCGAACCTAAAATATTCCTCTTACAGAACCTTGTATTCATAACTTAAAGGGTGCACGAATGACTTTCCACATAATCATTACTTAGTTCAATCTAAAAAAAAAACAAGTATGATCCGCGTGATCTAGATCCAACCAATAGAAAACCATCATGTATAATCTAACGTTGTAAAAGAAATCACGCAGATCGACAACAATACTTGTATTATTTATTGGTTTTCTTTGTTGTAAGATACTTATTTAATATTTTATGCATTGTTACTTTATATTAATCTGTCTCAATGAATAAATTTAGTGATATACGATAGTTGAAAACAAATTTCGTATAAACACCTTGTATTAAAACTTTTTGTCTGGTACTTTGGTTTATACAAAGAAGTTTTTTCTTTTTTTGATGGATTAGTACAACGGTTGGTTGTGGCCCCTAAATATTACTAGCAATTACAAGGTCCAGGGTTCTCATGCTCCCTCCCTCGGAGGAGGTAAGGGTTTATACAGAGAAGTTGGATATATATTTGCTAAAAAGGTAGATTTGATGCAGGACCCGTTAGTTATATTGTATAAACGAAAATAGGTTTTGTAGGTAGTTGATGATGTTAGCATCTTTGATTAAATATTGAAAAGTAGAATAGGTGGGACCACTATATTTTTGGTTCACATGTTAGATGAATTAAAGTTAAAGAGAGATAAAGATTTTATCTTTTGGATTGAAAATATTTGAAGGCTTGAAGACAAGACAAGACAAGGCTTGAATATTGACAAGACAAGTTAAAGAGTTAAAGATTGACAAGACAATACCAGAGCGGCAAGACAATTCAAGACAAGACTTGAAGTAAACAAGAGTAGTCCTATCTAAAGTGGTATTTAATATTTTTAATTGGACTTACCTGCACTTTTGATTTTCCAATAAAATTAATGGCAAGACCACACGGAGAGTAGCAGCATCTTGCTTTATTCTCTTTAGATCTCAATGGGGTGAAGTAAGTCGAACAACCTTATAAACATTTAATTCCAAAAGCTTGTTCAGTTTATTTTTAATTTATTGTCTAATCTAAGAGTTTAACTTATATGCACTCATTTTCTTGTACTGAGATTTCGTGAGTGTTTAAAAACTAAGTAAATTGCAAATAAACTTTCTGAGTAGATTAATTGAATATGTTGACACCATGCTCAATAATCCATTAATCACTTCGAACAAGTTAAGCAATACATTTTATTATTCTACTATGATCCCTCTTACTGATGCAAATGTGCAATAGTTCCAAAACTCGCCGGTGATAGCATCAGCAGTAATCTCAAACTCAAATACGTTAGGTAGCTCACGTTGCAAGTGACAAAATTACTTGCGGGCTCATTGATGAAAACGTTTCAATCTGCACATTTAGTTTGATTCAAATCAAAAAACATTTTTTTTCCCAAAAAAACAATTTGAAATCCGTTTTTCAAAGTTATGAAATCACTAATAGTTGGGAGCTTTTCATAAATACATCATGGAAATACCACCAAGATGATAAAATGGTCACTTATTTTTTTAACGAATTAAACTTTTGATTTTTGTTAGAGGGAGAGCAAAAACGGATTTGAGGAGCGCAAAAACCGTAGTTGACTCGGTAACCACAACCGGTTTTATATATTTGCACAAATCGGACAACTATATCCTCACTGGTCACATTCACGGTTCTTTTTTCACACCCTTATATCTTACACCAAAACTTGAATTCATTAATGACGAGTTTTATTCAAGAGATGATTTATATAACCAATCAAAATGAAGAATATAAGAAATATAATCTAAAGATGATTTGTATAACGAATCGAAACATTTGATGTTGATCTTTGTTTTTCTATACAAAATCACGAGTGTCTGAAAAACCCTAGGTAAATAACAAGGAGAAGATGAATATATACCGCGACATAAATTAATTAAGCAAGTGATTTTTGAATGTCAGATTCTCGCTTAGGCAGATTGGCAAGATTTCATTATTATTAGGAAACAAGAGAATATATAATATTCTCCTATATTAGCCAACATCATCATTCAGAAAACAACGTTCCATTATGATCAACATAGAGATGCTTTTGAATTAATAAGATTTCATATGTATTTGTTAATGGTGGAGAGTTTAGGTTTTATATTAACGTGTGGACAATTTGTGCGCTCACTGGGGGTAATTTTTTCCGATTCATACAAACGTATTAAATGGATCCTGGTCACCGAGTCAACTACAGTTTTTGCGCTCCTCAAATCCGTTTTTGCTCTCCCTCTAACAAAAATCAAATTTTTTACCTTACAATAGAAAGCAAGAGATATGACTTATATACTTTATAAGTGTTAGAAATTTTTTACTTAAAAGGATGAAAAATAAACAAAAGAATGTTGTAGCACTGACTTCAACGCCTTTCGATTGTTTTTGACAAACATTTCGACCCATAGATTGCATTTTTAGGTGAGTACAACAATAAAACCGTAGTGTGAATAATTTTATTTTCACCCATGTTTGAGTGCAAAAAATATTTCTCGCCTATTTTTGTATGAAAAGTTGTATTTTCAACCTCGATGTTCTTGTGAAAAAAAGTTTAATTTTCACATGTGTTTTTATAGTGAATAATCCATTTTTGAATGCATTTTAAGTAAAACTCGTAATTTCACCATTGAATTTGTCCTTACGAAATTAAGATTATGAAGTAGCCATATTTTTCTGTCGAAATTAAGATCCAACAAAGATTAGGATGCGAAGGAATCATTGCGGTTGTTGTCTGAGCATACAAAATTGACAAGACAATTCAAGACAAGACTTCAAGCCCTAGCTAGGTAGTTGATGATGCCAACATGTTTGAAACGAAATTATGCATCATCATAAATCAAAGGGTGCAAAAATAACTATTCACATAAAAAGGGTAGAAAATCAATTTTGCATAAATGTTTCTACATAGCACAAAACGTGAACCTTACTCACCTTATGCCTCTCCTCAAGATAAAAATGATGGAAAAAAGACTCAAAGTCCCAAATAAACAAAATATATTTGTCATAAAAAACTTTGCAAGATCCTTTTTTACTATATTGTTGAGCCTTGTAACAAAACAGGTTCTTATCTATTTATAACCATCTAAATTGTTGAGGCTTGCTAACTGAAATTAAAAAAGGGTAAGAAAAGGGATAATTGAGTGATAAAGGTTTTAATATTATATGAATGTTAGGCAGGCTATACGTTGTTCTAATATTCTACGAATGTTCTCTATAAAGCCATCTATATCCATGACTAATGTTTTTATGTAGATATTTTGTTTCGTACAGGGGTTTACGTATGTCTATAGGTGTCTTGAGTTCCCAGTTGTACATATTAATTTTAGAGCAACCTAGCCTACCTAACAGTGAATTCCAGATCAACGTCGATTCTAGGGAAACCAAGTTGAAAAAATGGGTTACAATCCGATTGTTGGACAATTATCCCCACTTTTTTTATTGGTTTTGTAAGTACTTGATGATGATGTCAACATTTTTGATTAAAGATTGAAAAGTAAAATAGGTGGGACCACTATGTTTTGGTTCACGTGTTAGCTAAATTAAAGTTAGAGAGAGATGGATATTTTATCTCTTTGATTGAAAAATAAAATAACAAGTTTTCTGACGTGTATATGAGATGTTTTGGGAAAGTGAGCCTTAACGTCACATCATCTCTTTACACACATAAATTAATACTTGGCACGTCTGTTTCAAAAACTTGTCTCTCTTTTTCGAGATAATAAACAAGAAGCCTCTTAGACATGACTCTCTTTTGTATTATTTTTATGACAATTCCAATTTTAAAATGTGTTGAAAAAAAAAAATCTTCACTTGTATGTGTAACGCGTTCTAAGGAAGTTTTTTTTTTAAAACCTTGACAATTGAAATTTGCTTGATCTAATTAGATTAGCTTAGATATTTAAAATAGACGATCCATAGATAAATTTACTCCACTCACAACATTTATTTGAATTTATTATTTCTTAGGAGATAAACTTATTTACTCACAAGGGTCGCAAGATCCTGTTTATTACATTGTTGAGCCTTGTGTAGCTCTAGATAATAATAATAAAGTGAGAGTATCTAGCTAGCTCATATTTTTCTGATTGGCACCATTTAAGCATGAAAATTTTGAACTTATTAATCTATAGAGGCCAGAGGATCCAAGAATAGGTGATCAGAACAAAAATTAAAGCACATGGTTCATGTGGGGGTCGCACATGGGTCGCACATGGGTCTCATGTGGGGGTCGCACATGGGTCTCACATGGTTCATTTTCTTTGACCCTTGTGTAGATTCAGATAATATTAAAGTGTTAGCATCTAGCTATTTCATGTCTTTTTTATTGGCACCATCCAAGCATAAAACTTTTGAATTTATTATCCATAGAGACCAAAAGGTGCAAGAATAGGTGATTAGCAGCAAATTTCAAAGCAAATGGTTCACGTTAGGGTCTCACCGGAGTCGCACATGAATCTCACACGTGTAGCAATGGGGTATCACAAGGGTCGCAAGATCCTCTTTTACTACATTGTTGATCCTAGTGTAGCTCCAGATAATAGTATAGTGTCAGCATCTAACTAGTTCATACATTTCTGATTGGCACCATCCAAGCATGAAAATCTTGAACTTATTAATCCATAGAATCCATAGGGTGCGGGAACAGGAGTTTGGAACAAAGGTCAAAGCACATAGTTCACGTGGGGATCTCATCGGGATCACAATGAGTTTCACAAGTGTGGCGATGAGGTATCACAAGGTCGCAATAGCCTCTTTTACTACATTGTTGAGCCTTGTGCAGGTCACTCCATTAGTTTAGCCTTGTATAGGTCACTCCATTAGTTTAGCCTTGTATAGGTCACTCCATTAGGTAGTTGATGATGTCAACATCTGTGACTAGAGGTTAAAAAGTAGATTAGGTGGGACCACTATGGTTTTGGTTCACATGTTAGCTAAATTAAAGTTTGACATAGAAATTTTATCTTTTGGATTGAAAAAGAAAAGAACAAGTTTTCTGACTTGTATATGACATGTTTTTTTATAAAAGTGAGCCTTAATGTCACATCATCTCTTTACACACATCAATTATTACTTGGCACGTCCTTTTCAAAAACTTGTCTCTCTTTTTCGGAACAATAAACAAGAAACCTCTTATAAAAATAACAAGTATTCTTACTTGTATATGATGACATGTTTTTTGGAAAGTGGGCCTTAATATCACATCATCTCTTTACACATATCAATTGATACTTGGATTGTCTATTTCAAAAACTTGTCTCTCTTTGTCGAGACAAGAAACAAGAAACCTCTTATATATGATTCTCTTTTGTATTATTTTTATAACAATTCCAACTTTGCATTTCGGTGAAAAGGGTTTTATTCAACTTTATTTGTGATATGTTATAGGGAAAAAAAAATTATTCCCTTGAAATACAACGATGTTGATCTATTAACCAGAGCGTTATATAACCTCAGAGATCTGGTAAGTCCTAAATCAGTTCCTTAATAGAGAAGTTAAAAGATGTATTAACATACACGAAAAGTAAACCTGACAAAGTAGAGATGAATAATTACCTGGAAGTGGAACTGTTTCAGAACCTTTCAAAAGCGTGCAAAAACAAATTTTCACAAAATATTGAAAAAGAAATTTTGCACCTAAAATATGCCTCTTACATAACCATGTATACATAACTAAGGCCTCTTCCTATGCACATGCCAAAACATGATATTTGGCATATATGCACCCACTATGGGTATGCCAAACTGCCAAATTCATATGCCAATATGTTATTTCTGGCATATAAGCATACACGACGGAGTTTCCAGCGAGAGATAGAGTCTTGGTCACTCGATGGTCTTTTAATCGCTCGGTGGTCTTAGGGTCGTCAACGACAGTCAAGCTATCGCTCGCTAAGATGATAATCGCTCATCAGATCTTCATCTAACGGCTACAATTCCAACCTAACTTCAAATTCATTTCACCATGCATAGTGCATAACCAAAGTGGATCATCATAGCGTATTTCCACATACCCACTCAGAGAAAAGTGGTCTAATTCGCATACTCACTGATAGTTGCTCTATGACTTCTTAGTAAGGCAAAATCGCAGTGACCGTATTTACTATTCGTGTGACAAAATCGTATTTGAGTGAGGGACTCCTAGTACAAAATTTAAAAGATAGTTTCCATTAATCTAAAAAAACAAAATTACATTTCACATTTCAACTAAAAGAAAACATTTTAACTACTCATTTAAAAAAAAAAAAAAAAAAATTAACTACTCATTTTAACATTTTAATTACTCCTTTCCTCGTCTGTTTCCTTGTTCATTTTCTCCCGGACCTCCCGGACCAAATATCCAATTGCCTGCATTTTCTGGATCCATAGAGTTGTTCAACAAACTAGTTAAAGTGCCGGTTTGAGACTCACTTGGTGTTTGAGTCTCATCAGAATCACCATAACCTTGATAAGCAATGGGAGTACGGGATATGGGAACATTATACAAATCTTGGAACGGGTGTGGTTGATAGTGTTGCTGGAATGGTTGAAATGATGACGAGGTTGAGGAAATTGGGGTATACAGATTCGTTTTCCTAACTACTTCCATGTTCACACCACCACCTGGAGTCAGTATGTCAGGCTGCAAATGACTAAACATACGTGTAGGAGTTGTATCCATGCCAATTTTTTCTTCAACACCATGTACTGCTTGACTTTCGAACACCATTTTTGGGGTTGAACTTTCTGGTACCTCTGTATGCGTGTCGTAACCACAACAAATTAATTAATACTTTACTACCTAATTAACAAGTAATATAGGGTAGTCAAGGTCGATCCCACGAGGAGCACGAGATTCTAGTTGTAAAATTGTCACACAAAAAGGGGGGTATTGATTAAGAATTTGAGAAAGTAAATAAAATAAATAAAGCAATTAAAAGGAAATCAATAAGAGAGATTAGATCAAGGAATCCTTCTTCGCTGCAAAACAATGATTAAAGTTATGTTCTTTTCCACTTCTTATTAGTCACAAATTATCACCAACCGTGGGTATAGCATCTAGATCAGTGCTAACCCCAAAATCCCTTATATCACCGGATACGGAAGTTCTCGACTACCGGATTATATTCACCAAACCACCTAGTAGTAGATCACTCAAGATGTAATTTAGTTAAACGCATTAAGATTTATGAATTTATTAGGTTGATATTAGTAGTTAGACTCTTAGATCAAGGTCCACTTGCTAACGTTGTTTCCACACACAATTGCTCCACGGAATCCCTCCGCAAGGTCTTGTGTTTGCTACCTGTGTAAAGAGTCAAGAAACGATTACTTATCCCCCAACTTTCACTAGCTATAGAATAATTAACAAATCAATTTAGCGTGCACTCTAAACGACCTATCAATCAATCATGAATGCTTACACATTCCTATTAGTAAAAACAAACGATAATCATATGAAAAACTTTAAAGTAGAATTGAAACAAAACTCAAACCATATATTAAGAACTAGGAATTCATCCTCAATCAATAAGAAAATTAGCTACTCATAATTCGGAGTTCACCCAAAAAGAAAATTATTGTGTGTGTAAAAGTGTGCAAAAGATGTGTGTATCTAAGTGCATCTATATGTATGGAAGTGTAGAAGTTCTTCTCTATTTATAGGCTTCAATGCTCTCCATATCTTCTAAGGAATAGAATCCCTTTCCTTTTGTAGCTCAATTTCCAAATCCAAGCCTTTCTCAAATCTTCCATCTCCTCTTTCCATATTCCCACCAAATTCTTCATTCAATTCCAAGTCCAACTCTTCACATCCCATGAGAGAAATCCACACAAAATTCTGCAACTTTTGCTCGCCGGAAAACAGGGATTTTTTTTTGGCCGGAAATAGGCCGGAATCCGTTGCCGCCGGCTACCTGAAAATTCTCCTCCGGTCAAGGTATATTCCGTTGGTCAACCGTTAAGACTAACGGTCAAAGGAGTCAACTGTTAGTCAGCGGGTCAAGGAGAATCACTGAGTCAGAACCCAGTCAGCGAGCTAACTCATATGACTGGTTTTGGCCATTGCACATGCATGAGATGTGCCAGCCATGATGGTTGTGCTATACCAGCATTGCACTCCATGTTCTGCCATGATGGCTGTGGTTCCTTCCCTGCAACATTACTCTTCTCTGCAACCACCTTTCCCTGTTTAATTTATCTTCTCATTTGGTGTTGCATCATGCACACACCCCACCAGCACCTTGCAATCCTTGTTAGCTTCATATGGCACCAACTCAGCACCAGCCATTTCATAGCAACAAATTTGCAACAAACTCACCAGTTCCATAACCAGCTCCCATTGCGGACTCTTCCTAGCACCAGATTAATGACTATCATCGACCCATTAATACTGCAGCTTCATTAGCATCACAACTCCTCATTTCATCAAGTACCAACTTCACAACCACTACATGCCCTGTCATCGCTTTGCCTCTCAACCAACGCCACCAACTGCTCTTGTGATTTAATACCGAACACAAGAATAACACCACCATAAGCTAACAGTAGCTCCTCTTTCACCTGCCATCACTCCATTGAAAACCCAGGCGCCCTTGTTGAAATCAACATCACCATTGTCTCAAGGCCACAACCAACAATGTATCACAGACCACCAGTTCAACATCTCAATTTCATACCCAGCGGCCACCAATCAGCTTTTCTTCCTTGTTGTAACAGAGACCACCACATTGCAACATCAACCACCCATCTGAATTCTTGACCTACTGACTCTCGACCACAACTCAAATCAATTTCAGATTCGAATCAAACCCAAATTCCCCTGTCATCTCAAACCCTCAATTTCTATATATCTGATTTGAACATCAAAAACCCACCTTCACATATTTGAGTCCATCTTCCTTCTGTTGTTAAACAACAACCAGAACCCCATTGATTCTTTTTCTCTTTGCTTTTCTCAGATGCAAATCGACAACAGTTAATCACAATTGCTTCATTCATCTCCCAAATTCTCGAAATTAGTAGCAGCAGCGTCTTGACTGGTTTCTTCTCAGCGCCATTAACATCTCTCTGAGCTTCAACTTCTCGATATGTTTCTCCATCTTCTGGTTCTTGATTTTAGCAAAGAATCGCTCTCGGTTTCACCCCCAAATGATTTGGGGAATAAATGCCTTTTCGACTTAGGTTTAGGGTTATAAAGTGGGTTCGGACTCGGGCATGGATCCGGGTAAGGGTGTGGGTTTCAACATTCATGGACATAACCCATCCATTTTACCAATTGATAACAGAACTACGTTTCTGGATAAGGGCCACCCAGTTTGGCAGCCCCTTAACTTGAACTGTCCTTTCTTTAGCACTCCTATGAGAGAGTTGCCCTTTAACCGTGGCTCGTCTCCCGATAGTGTTTTCCTGTGAAATGACAATCTTGCCCTTTTTTTGCTCAATTTGGATCATTTATTCTTCTTTTCCTCCGTGTGACTCCGAGTACCTAATAACTCAAAAACACGCGTAAAATACATAATTTACAAGAAAAATAGCAAAGAAAGCATAAACTACTATATAGTAAATTAGGTGTATTCTACACCTATCAAATTCCCCCACACTTAGACTTTGCTAGTCCTCGAGCAAATCAAACAAAACAAAACTAAAACAAATACATACAACTCCGTGACATCGAGGCTACGGTTAATTTTAGCATAAATAACAAGCCTTTAAACCCCTAGGTGTCCCTAGTGGACGAGTTATAGTCTCGTGAAGGTTTACTAGAGATCTACCTACAAAACCTTTCTACTCCAAATTCCAGCTACCTGCGAAAAGTCTATGAATGAATCCAAAGTGATTACATGAGGATGAGGTACCTTGTGCAAATTCAGTCCATATTCAAGTTAATAAAGTTTATCTTAGAAAGTCGAACAAACCACAATACTCGGAATCTGACTAACCACAATCACAATGAAAAGATTAAGAAGATGGAAATAGAGGTAGATGTGGCGAATGTTTACAAGTGATCGATGTTTCCCATATCTGTCTGAAGGTCACTGCTAAGACAAACCTATTCATCCTATTGGATTGAGCTATTAGTGTTGAATGCTACATCAAATCAATTGGCATATACAAGGGAACCAATTGTGACTTTATTCAACACAATAATAATTTCTTCTCTTTTTTTTTTTTTTTATATATGATTGGATCAAACTGGATCCAATTTTTTTTTTTTTTTTTAGACAACATGATTGGATCAAACTGGATCCAAGCGCATGCTTCCTTGTCAACAAGTATATGATAGTTGCCTTGGATCCTGCATTCCACGCTTGTTTAGGCGACGGAGACAGGGACAACGTTTCACACATACTGTTATTCCCAAGTGTCATTTTTATTCCTGTTTGGTCAAATTGGTTGGTCTTTTTTTTTTTTTTTTTTTTTTTTTTTTTTTTTCTTTCACTTTTTTTTTTTAACAACTCAATCACTCTATTTCATCCTAGCAGCAATAACAAGTCGATGTTTAGTGACCCACCAAAACACTTAGAAAACAATAGATAAATATGCAAAAATAAAAATAGAATGTGATATGGTGATATTCCGAGATATGGTAACAACTATCATATAATTTGTAATTAAGTTCGTCCCTTTAGTTAATTGGTTCCTCAATTCCTGCATTCAAAATGGTTCCATCCACTAATGGTGTCATCCTAAAGGCCCATATTTCTAGATTTCGGAGTTCAAAAAGCACATATAAATGCTCCCACACACTTAAACTTCACATTGTCCTCAATGTGTAAAACCGAAAGTTCTGAATTCTGACGTAACAGCAGATAAAACGCAAAAACTGTAAAAATTGGTAAGGAATTTGGAAAAACTCCATTTCACAAAAGTTGTTCACCTACGTGTTTTCTACACAGTCTCAAAAGTTCATAGTGTTCTGATAAACGGTCTGACAGTTATGGTCTCTGGACTGAACTACGCGCAGTCTGAAATTTTCTGACGAAAAGGTATTCATCATAATTCTCTTCTAAGATAGATGGACTTAATGAAATTAAATATGGGGATGCAAATATGATATGAAAACAATAAAAAAAAAATAAACAAAACAAAACAAAAATAAAAATAAAAGCAAAAGCAAAAGGATAAGAGATACAAAACCGGTGGGTTGCCTCCCACTTAGCGCTTGTTTTAAAGTCGATGGCCCGACATGGCTCTTGTAAGATTCATTCCCCATATATTAGCAATCGGAAAATTTGGGGATCCTCCCATAGTACCTGTTTTGCAAACAATAGATTCATACAAATATTAGCACAAGAAAATAATAGTAAAGTTATAGCTAGATAGAAATTTCCCCCACACTTATTCTTGTCCACACTCGTAAGTGTATAAAGAACATAGAATTTGGGAACTTCCATGGTTTCCTCTTGGCAAACCTGCATAGTGTTAGCATCAAGTGTTTCCAATGGTGGATATCGAGAAACAAAGTCATTCAAAAATACTATCGAAGCACATACATTCAAACCAATAAGAGGTAAAGGAGAAGAATTAACATGCAAAGGGTTAGACAAACCTTGCACAATTTCTTGTATTACGGTATCCTCCTCATTCTTAAAAAATTCAAGTGAACTACTTACCTCTTGTATATCGTGGTCCTCTATCAAACTTTGCAACCATTCTTCATCATTTTCTACCTTAACCAAAGTCTCGGCATCATCATAATCATTAGCAAGTTCAATTGGGTCTTCCACAAATTCAATCAATTCGGTTTCATTATCGAGCATCACCTCTTCAACATCTTCATCATCGGAATCGGGCCATTCACTAAAGTGATTTTCGTCGGTAAAAATTGTAAGATCTTCTTGTGAGGGTGTTACATCGTTTACAACAATAGGAAAGTCACACCCAATCTCCTCCTTTTGAATAGGCGAAGGATCGTTATTATGATCCGGAGTTGGAATAACTTCCTCATGGTTGCAACTTTCATACACTTTTGCGGACTCATAATTTTCCCTATGGAATTTTTTCCAAGCACTAAATGCATCTTCCTCAAGCTCCACCTTTTGAATAGGTGATTTATCATTATTAAGATCAAGGCTCGAGTAATCTACACTAGCGTCATCAAAAGTTTCCAAAGGTTGGTCCTTTTCAACACAATCATCTTCATTATCGGAATCACCATAATAAGAATCTTCATCGGTTTCATAACCTTTATCCCGACGTCGTTTAAGTTCCATATGAATAGTCCTACTAATTTCTGCGACAAGCTCTTCCGAGTCTCCATCATCTTCCAATTTGTATAACTTTTGTGCAAGTTTACGGACGTTAACACGCTTACCACCGTTTTCTACAATAGGTTCTCTTTCCCATGACTCTTATCCTTTGAATGGGTGAATGATCATAAACGATCCGGATCGGGTAAGAAAAAGTGTTGTAAAAATTGGTTTGTGCAACGTTCTTTCTATCACGGTCAAGTGTTTTTCGCATGTCTTGCAAGTCATTGAGAAAAACAACTTGAATGAATCCAATTAGAAGTAGATTTATCATCCTTGGTTCTTGAATTACATACCCATTACAAGGTTGTTGATATGCATGAGAGTACTCATAAGGCTCCGTAGGATATTCATCATAGCCAAAAGAATGGTTTTGATTGTATCCTAAGGATTGTTGGAAGTTTTCATAATGTTGAGGTTGAAAACCGTATTGATTGTTGTAATATGCTTGCTCTTGTCCACCATACATGGAAAACCGGTACCTGAAAAACAATTCTCAAAAACTAAGTTAGATACGATAAAGAATCCAACAAAGCAAGATTAAAGCAAAAAGTAAAAACAACTAAAATCATCCGATGCTCCGCGGCAACGGCGCCAAAATTTGTATGCGTGTCGTAACCACAACAAATTAATTAATACTTTACTACCTAATTAACAAGTAATATAGGGTAGTCAAGGTCGATCCCACGAGGAGCACGAGATTCTAGTTGTAAAATTGTCACACAAAAAGGGGGGTATTGATTAAGAATTTGAGAAAGTAAATAAAATAAATAAAGCAATTAAAAGGAAATCAATAAGAGAGATTAGATCAAGGAATCCTTCTTCGCTGCAAAACAATGATTAAAGTTATGTTCTTTTCCACTTCTTATTAGTCACAAATTATCACCAACCGTAGGTATAGCAGCTAGATCAGTGCTAACCCCAAAATCCCTTATATCATCGGATACGGAAGTTCTCGACTACCGGATTCTATTCACCAAACCACCTAGTAGTAGATCACTCAAGATGTAATTTAGTTAAACGCATTAAGATTTATGAATTTATTAGGTTGATATTAGTAGTTAGACTCTTAGATCAAGGTCCACTTGCTAACGTTGTTTTTACACACAATTGCTCCACGGAATCCCTCCGCAAGGTCTCGTGTTTGCTACTTATGTAAAGAGTCAAGAAACGATTACTTATCCCCTAACTTTCACTAGCTTTAGATCAATTAACAAATCAATTTAGTTGTACACCCAAACAATCTATCAATCAATCATGAATGTCTTTAAGATCATTCCTATTAGTAAAAACAAACGATAATCATATGAAAAACTCAAAGTAGATTTGAAACAAAACTCAAAACATGTTAAGAACTAGGAATTCATCCTCAATCAATAAGAAAATTAGTTACTCATATTAAAGAGTTCACACAAAAAGAAAATTATTGTGTGTGTAAAAGTGTGCAAAAAGATGATGTGTATCTAAGTGCATCTATATGTATGGAAGTGTAGAAGTTCTTCTCTATTTATAGGCTTCAATGCTCTCCATATCTTCTAAGGAATAGAATCCCTTTCCTTTTGTAGCTCAATTTCCAAATCCAAGCCTTTCTCAAATCTTCCATCTCCTCTTTCCATATTCCCACCAAATTCTTCATTCAATTCCAAGTCCAACTCTTCACATCCCATGAGAGAAATCCACACAAAATTCTGCAACTTTTGCTCGCCGAAAAACTGGGTTTTTTTTTTGGCCGGAAATAGGCCGGAATCCGTTGCCGCCGGCTACCTGAAAATTCTCCTCATGTCAAGGTATATTCCGTTGGTCAACCGTTAAGACTAACGGTCAAAGGAGTCAACTGTTAGTCAGCGGGTCAAGGAGAATCACTGAGTCAGAACCCAGTCAGCGAGCTAACTCAACTGACTGGTTTTGGCCATTGCATAGGCATGAGCTGTGCCAGCCATGATGGTTGTGCTATACCAGCATTGCACTCCATGTTCAGCCATGATGGTTGTGGTTCCTTCCCTGCAACATTACTCTTCTCTGCAACCACCTTTCCCTGTTTAATTTATCTTCTCATTTGGTGTTGCATCATGCACACACCCCACCAGCACCTTGCAATCCTTGTTAGCTTCATATGGCACCAACTCAGTACCAGCCATTTCATAGCAACAGCTGCAACAGCTCACCAGTTCCATAACCAGCTCCCATTGCGGACTCTTCCTAGCACCAGATTCAACCACTATCAACGACCCATTAATAATCGCAGCTTCATTAGCATCACAACTCCTCATTTCAGTCAGTACCAACTTCACAACCACTACATGCCCTGTACTTCTTTGCCTCTCAACCAACGCCACCAACTGCTCCTGTGATTTAATACCAGAACACAGTAAAAGTAGCTCCTCTTTCACCTGCCATCACTCCATTGAAAACCCAGGCGCCCTTGTTGAAATCAACATCACCATTTTCTCAAGGCCACAGCCAACAATGTATCACAGACCACCAGTTCAACATCTCAATTTCATACCCAGCGGCCACCAATCAGCTTTTCTTCCTTGTTGTAACAGAGACCACCACATTTCAGCATCAACCACCCATCTGAATTCTTGACCTACTGACTCTCGACCACAACTCAAATCAATTCCAGATTCGAATCAAACCCAAATTCCCCTGTCATCTCAAACCCTCAATTTCTATATATCTGATTTGAACATCAAAAACCCACCTTCACAGATTCGAGTCCATCTTCCTTCTGTTGTTAAACAACAACCATAACCCCATTGATTCTTTTTCTCTTTGCTGTTCTCAGATGCAAATCGACAATGATTAATCACAAATCGCTTCATTCATCTCCCAAATTCTCGAAATTAGTAGCAAAGCATTGCGTCTTGATAGTTTCTTCTCGGCGCCATTAACATCTCTCTAAGCTTCAACTTCTCGATCTGTTTCTCCATCTTCTGGTTCTTGATTTTAGCAAGAATCGCTCTCGGTTTCACCCCAAATGATTTGGGAAGAAATGCCTTTTCGACTTAGGTTTAGGGTTATAAAGTGGGTTCGGACTCGGGCATGGATCCGAATGCACGGGTGTGGTTTTCAACAGTCATGGACATAACCCATCCATTTTACCAATTGATAACAGCACTACGTTTCTGGATAAGGGCCACCCAGTTTGGCAGCCCCTTAACTTGAACTGTCCTTTCTTTATCACTCCTCTGAGAGAGTTGCCCTTTAACCGTGGCTCATCTCCCGATAGTGTTTTCCTGTGAAATGACAATCTTGCCCTTTTTTTGCTCAATTTGGATCATTTATTCTTCTTTTCCTCCGTGTGACTCCGAGTACCTAATAACTCAAAAACACGCGTAAAATACATAATTTACAAGAAAAATAGCAAAGAAAGCATAAACTACTATATAGTAAATTAGGTGTATTCTACACCTATCAACCTCCTCCATATGACGACATCTCAATCTTTCACTTCTTTCACCGCTTTGCTGACTGCGACGACTTTTCTGACTTCGACCACTTTGCTGACTTCGATTACTTTGCTGACTTCCACTTGGACTCATTCCTCTACCAGTTCCAACATTGGTACTCAATCCTCTACCATCTCCAATACTGGGACTCAATCCCCTACCAACTCCAACACTGGGACTCATGTCATACATCATGCTTTCCCTCAAACTTTGCATCTCTTCCAAGTGCATTTTCTGAATTCCCTGAACAAGTGCATCATAATCATTACATCAGTTCTGATACTCCAACTATGTAGCATTGACCCCGAGGTATGGATAACTCCGAGTAAGTGCACTAGAAATAATTGGATAAGTAACAATCTCTCCAGATGTGCTGGATATAGTCTTTACTTCCCAAGAAAATGGAGGAATGTATGACGATGAACTTTGAGAAGGATATGCAAATATGTCACCCGTCTCTGGTGGAGGTTGGGAAGGAAGAAATTCATTGTCAAGTGGCAACCTACCTAAAGATGGCATGTCCATCCGACCCAAACTTTGCGTTTGCATGGAAATATTTGGCTTGAAAATAGTTTTAAACCAAGATAGGTACTGATTTCTGTCAATCGGCTCCTGGATCAATTCATCAGATTTTTGCCAACGATGACCTTCCCTTATCAATTTGAAGTACTCGTCTGCTGAAACATCTGAACGCAAATAAGGGTTGACATCTATCACTGATCTCCCTTGCAATAGAAGAAGCTGTCTTTCACCATAATACCAAACTCCCTTCTCAGAAATAGGGTTGTATAACACCATCCTTATAAGGCTTAACTCTACCATTGTCTGACCTAGTTCTTATTGGAACTCATGTACTTATTCATATGGTTGTGAGATAAGTTTATGGCTTGTTCTACTCTAATATTGAATCTGATGAACAATAGCAGCATGTTGACCATCTTCAATCTGTGCATCTTCCCAATTCTCAGAATCATACTTCCGTATGATCGAAAATACATTCGTATAATTCTTAAGACAAGGTTCTGAAACGCGGAAATATGTATACCACCAATACTGAAAATAATAACATTCAGGAGGTTAATAACTTTTCCATATGAAAATGACAAATAAATACATAATGTGAAAAATATTGGTTCTTACCTCCAGAACTCCCCAAAAAGCATTAAACCTATCTTTCTCACATGTCGAGTTATCACTTAGGGCAATGTAAATCTCTGATAAAATCGCAGTCCCCCAATCATATGTTGGTGCTTGCTCTAAATCTTCTAATGCTTCGAGAAACCCAATTAACACTACCGAGCTAGCATTTGCAAACATACATTGTCCAAGTGTCCACAATACAAACAGACGTTCTAGCTCCTCAAAATGTTCGGGGATCAAATATTGATTACCAGCTGCCCTGTTTTGACCCATTTTTACAGCATAACGCCTAAAAAAACTTTTCAACCCAGACACCTTCAACCCGTACGCTTTTATTTGTCTATGTGTAGGATTTCCTTCTAATTCATTTGAGTATAAATTAAGTAATTATTTCCATCTTTCTTCTGATAACCACTTTTGTCTATTAAATGGAAGTAAGTTCCCTTGGCATGGAATTCCGGTTAACATGTATAAATCTATCGGTGTAACTCCTATTAACAATAATTATTCATAATTAGAATTTGTTGATTTTTATGAAACAAAACACATAATCTAAAAATTAAATTACTAGAAAATACTGACTTACCGCATTCAAAGTCCTTGAAAAAGAACGTGTTTGTAGTCTTCCACCATCGTTCTAATATAACTTGAACACCTTGAGTCCTGTGGTTTATAGGTTGTATTTGATATAGATGTCGCCAAGGATATCTTCTCACTCTCTCTTGAACAGCAGGAGGAAGTAATTGAAAAATTGTACGTAACTCAGTCCATCCACCTCTTAGATTTATCGCGTTACATCGCCTCTCATTAGCAGAAAGGTGATTAGAGAATACACCTTCACCGGCTACTAGCCTAACATTATTAAACTCATAATTTGTATCCACAACAAAATTTGCTCCAGTGCATGAGGTACTACTAGATACATTCCCTTTTTTGTTTCTTCTTCTTCTCTCCATATCTGTTGAAGATAATCGTTTTAGAACAAAAGTTTAAAGAAACTCAGTGGTTTTTCAGAAGAAGAATTGAGGAGAGTTTAGAAGAAGAATTGAGAAGGGGTAGTATAGATGCGGTATTTATAGGCATCAGAAACTTTAACGGTGGCGATATTGATTATATCGACAGCGATATAGTGAATTTCGAGCGATATTGTTAATATCGGTCGATAGGGATTCGATCGCCCAGCGGTTTCTCCATAGTGGCGCAAATGGTTTGGCATGCCACCTGGCATGCCAAACACCATTTTTTTGGCATGTGCATAGGAATAGGCCTAAAAAGGTGCAAGAATGACTTTCAACATAATCATAACTTAATTCATAATAAAGAAAACAAGTATGACACGCATGATCTTGATCAAACTAATAGAAATCCATCATGCATAATCCAACGCGGATAAAAGGAATCGTGCGGGTTAACGCTTCAAATACACAACATAAAATATTTTTCGTTGACAATAGTACTTGTATTTTATTTATTTTTGTAAGATATTTATTTGGTATTATATGAATTATTACTTTGTGTTATTTTACCTGTTAATGTCACATCATCACTTTATGCACATTGACAATAGTACTTGTATTCATTTAGTACTTTATGCATATTTTTACTTTATGTTATTTTATTTGCTTAATATCACATCATCTCTTTACACACATCAATCAATACTTGCAATGTCAATTTCAAAAACTTTTCGCTCTTTATCGAAAATAGGTTTTGTAGGTAGTTGATGATGTCAACATCTTTGACTAAAGGATGAAAAGTAGAATCGATGAGACCACTATATTTTTTTGTTCGATGTTAGCTAAATTTAATTTAGTGAGAGATATATTTTTTATCTATTGGATTGAAAAATAAAAGAACAAGTTTTCTAACTTGTATGTGACATGGTTTTGGGAAAGTGAGCCTTAATGTCACATCATCTCTTTACACACATCAAATGAAAAATTGGCACGTCAATTTGAAAAACTTGTCTTTCTTTATCGAGACAAAAAACAAGAAACATCTTTCGCATGACTGATGACTCTCTTTTTTATTATTTTTATGTTAATTCCAACTTTAAATTGTGTTGAAAAAGTTTTTCTTCAACTATATGTGTGATGCGTTCTAGGTCAAAAAAATAATTATATCTAACTTATTGAAATTTTCTTTATCTCTTGGATTGAAAAAGAAAATAACAAGTTCTTTGACTTATATGTCATATGTTTTTGGAAAAATGACAATTAGCTAAAACCTGGTGCGTTTTCAGGTGAGTACACATGAATGTTTCCCGCACCCTCTTACACATGATTGTTTTATTTTATTTTCTTTTTGATTTTTGATGGAATTATCTCCTTTATTAGGTTTCTCGCTATTGTTACTTTAAATTTTGTTTCAGAAGGTTTGTTTCAATTTTATAGGGCCATAACCGCTAGGGAAGCTTTTTTTTTAATGAATACCGATCAAAACGAAGAACGTAAAATTTGGATGAATCATACTACACTCTTTACCTTACAATAGAAAGCAAGAGATATGACCTACATACTTTATACGTGTTGGAAATTTTGCACTTAAAAGGATGAAACAAAAAATATAATTTGTTGTAGCTATGACTTCAAATCTTTTCGATTGTTTTCGACAAACACTTCGACCCAAAGACTGCATTTTCAGGTGAGTACAACAATAAAACTTTAGTGTGAAAAATTTTATTTTCTCCCGTGTTTGAGT
Organism: Papaver bracteatum; assembly: GCA_023529315.1. Lineage (NCBI taxonomy): Eukaryota > Viridiplantae > Streptophyta > Magnoliopsida > Ranunculales > Papaveraceae > Papaver > Papaver bracteatum. The sequence goes on from JAJJWX010000210.1 coordinate 2,190,624, forward strand.
GTAAATAATATTTCTTACCTATTTTTTTTATGAAAAATTATATTTTTCAACCTCGATGTGCATGTGAAAATTTTAATCTTCACATGTGTTTTTAAATTTAATTATCCATTTTTCACATGTGTTTTGTGTAAAACTCGTAATTTCACGATTGAATTTGCCGTTACGAGATTAAGTTTCTTAAGTAGCCATATTTTATGTTGAAATTAAGATCCAACAAAGATTAAGATCCAACAATATTTAACATACAAGAAGACTAAACCTGACAAAGTGGAGACTAAAGGTTACCTGGATGTGGAACTGTTTTGAAACCTTTCAAAAGGATGCAAAACCAAATTTTCACACAAAATGTTTCGAACCTAAAATATGCCTCTTACAGATGCTTGTATACATAACTTAAAGGGTGCACGAATGACTTTCCACATAATCATTACTTAATTCAATCTAAAAAAAACAAGTATGATCCGCATGATCTTGATCCAACTAATAGAAAACCATCGTGTATAAAAGAAATCATTCAGATCAACATTTCAAATACACAGCGGGAAATACTTTTATCGACAACAGTACTTGTATTATTTATTGTTTTTCTTTGTAGTAAGATACTTGTTTAATATTTTATGAATTGTTAATTTATACTATCTCCGTCTCTATAAAATAGGTAGGCTTGTGTAACACAAATCTACCTAATTTTTTAGAGACTGAGGGAGTATTAATATGTCTCAATAAATAAATTTAGTGATATACGATAGTTGACATCAAAAACAAATTTCGCATAAACACCTTGTATTAAAACTATGTGTCTAGTACTTTGGTTTATATAGAGAAGTTGGATATGTATTTTCTAAGGAGGTAGATTTGATGCGGGACCCGTTAGTTATATTGTTTAAACTAAAATAGGTCTTGTAGGTAGTTGATGATGTAATCATCTTTGATTAAATGTTGAAAAGTAGAATAGGTGGGACCACTATATTTTTGGTTCACATGTTAGATGAATTAAAGTTAGGGAGAGATAAAGATTTTATCTTTTAGATTTAAAATATTTTTAGGCTTGAAGACAAGACAAGACAAGACAAGGCTTGAAGATTGACAAGACAAGACAAGTTAAAAAGGTAAAGATTTACAAGACAAGACTTGAAGACAAGACAAGAGTGGCAAGACAATTCAAGACAAGACTTGAAGTAAACAAGAGTAGTCCTCTCTAAAGTGGTATTTAACATTTTAAAAGTATAACTATTTTTCTAGTTCGGGCTTTGATTTTTTTGGATTTTTCATTTTTCCTCAAATTTAAGCTTTATTTAGTACATAAATAAATATATAATAATAACATTTTATAAAAATAACTTAGATCGAAGCCAAAAAAGGGGAAAATATCAAGTTTTTGAAGAAAAAAATTATAGTTTTGTTAATACCCAACGGGTACCCGGAACCGACGGGTACCCGCAATTTTTAACGGGTCTGGTTCTGGGTCCACAAATTTAAGAACCGGACCCGACTTTTATAAGTAGGGTCCGGGTCCGGGCCTAGTGATACCCGGGAGGACCCGGACCCATTGACACCCCTACTTTGCACACATCAATCAGCAATGATATGTTGACCGGGAGAAATCCCGTGGATTCTCTTGGGGCTCTAATAGGGGCAGGGCCCTGCAAATTTCAGTGGTGTGGTGGATCCCACCTTCTATTTGAGCCCCGGAAGAATCCGCGGGATTTCTCCCGGTCATCCTAGCACTACTCCACATCAATTAGTACTTGGCACGTCCATTTCAAAAAGTGTTTCTCTTTATTGAGACAACAAACAAGAAACCTCTTGCACATGACTCTCATTTATATTATTTTTATTGATGATGTTAACATGTTTGACTAAAGGTTGTAAAATATAATAGGTGGGACCACTATGTTTTTGGTTCACATGTTGGCTAAATTAAAGTTAGAGAGACATACATATTTTGTATCTCGGATTGAAAAAGAAAAGAAAAAAATTTCTAACTTATATGATATGCTTTATGTTTTTGGGAAAGTGAGCTTTAATATCACATAATCTCTTTCCACACATTAATTAATACTTGTCACGTCCATTTAAAAAAAATGTTTCTCTATATCGAGACAATAAAAAAGAAACCTCTTACACATGACACTCTTTTGTATTATTTTTATTGATGATGTCAATATGTTTGACTAAAGGTTGAAATATATAATAGGTGGGACCATTATGTTTTTGGTTCACATGTGAATTAAAGTTAGAGAGATAGATATTTTATCTCTTGGATTAAAAAAAAAACTTTTAGGGGCTAGATCTGTTCATCAAAAACTAGAAAAAAAAAAAAAACTAGAAAAAAACCCATCAACTTCTTCTTCTTCCTTTGCTCAGATTTAGTCCTTTAGGGGCTAGATCTGAGCAAAGCTTTCTTGTTTTTAGTTATTTTTGTTGTTTTCAATAATTTCTTCGCTATTAGAGCGATTTTTATCTTCGCCGTTTGGGCGATTTTATCTACACTTTTATAGTGTTTCTTTCTAACGATTTGTTCGTGTTTGGTTTTTTTGATAAAAGTACATCGGCGATTCAGCAAGGACGAAGATCAATTTCTTCTTCATCAGAAAAATAGATCTTGAGTTCGGGTTAGTTGCACATGAAGAATTTTTGGGCATATCACTCCTCTGTCATAGGAGAATCTCTTTTCTAAGAAGAAAAAATCTATCAAAATGGTCGAATTATGATTTCGTATACCATTCCTTCTCCAATCTCATAGTACAAGATTTGGGTGCTATCGTGGTAGATCGCTCTTTCTCTTCGCGATTTATTTATGTTTTGTATCTTTCTTTGTATTTTTTTCATGTTATGATGTATTTGTTTCTCTTTAAAACCATCATGTAAACGTTTCTTATGGAATGAAATACTTGTGGTTTGATGATCAAAAAAAAAAAACTTTTCTGACTTGTATATGACATATTTTTGGGAAGGTGAGCATTATTGTCACATCATTTTTTTACACACATCAATTAATACTTGGCACGTTTATTTCAAAAACTTGTCTCTATTTGTCAAGAGAGTAAACAAAAAAAAAACCTCTTACATATGGTTCTCTTTTGTATTATTTATATAACAATTCTAACTTCACATTTTGGTGAAAAGGGTTTTTTTCAACTGTATGTGTGATGTGTTCATGGGAATATAAATAAATCATATCCTCTAAATTTTCCCCCAAAATCTTCTCTCAATTTACATTCTCTGGTTTATACTGAGCAGTTGGATATGTATTGTTGTAGGGAGGTAGATTTGACACAGGACCCGTTAGTTAGATTTTATAAATAAAAAATAGCTTTTGTAGGTAGTTTATAATGTCAACATGTTTGACTAAAGGTTGAAAGTATAATAGGTGGGACCGCTATGTTTTTGGTTCACATATTGGTTAAACTAAAGTTAGAGAAAGATAGAAAGTTTATCTCTTGGATTGAAGAAAAAGAACAAGTTTTTAGACTTATACATATGACATGTTTTTGGGAAAGTGACAATTAGCTATAACATGACGCATCTTCAGGTGAGCCATATTTTTTTCACATGTGTTTTAAGTAAAACTCATAATCTCACCATTGAATTTTCCGTTACGAAATTAAGAGCGGTTATGAGCGGTTATACCATTCTAGTTATAAAACCCAAATATTAATAAACCTAAAAGACTAAAACTAACAAAACAAACTTATTATGGTTCGGTTCCTGACGAATTACATGCCGACGATTCAACAGATGCATAAGCTGTCTCTAACGATATTAATATGCATTGTTTAGTTATGAACGTATCACACATCTCTTTAAAGTAAGATACTTATTTAGTATTTTATGCATTGTTACTTTATATTAATATGTCTCAATGAATAAATTTAGTGATATACGATAGTTGATGTTGAAAACAAATTTCGCATAAACACCTTGTATTAAAATTTTATGTCTGGTACTTTGGTTTATACAGAGAAGTTGGATATGTATTTGTTAAGGAGGTAGATTTGATGCGGGACTTGTTAGTTATATTGTATAAGCAAGAATAGGTTTTGTAGGTAGTTGATGATGTTAATATCTTTGATTTAATGTTGAAAAGTAGAATAGGTGGGACCACTATATTTTTGGTTCACATGTTAGATGAATTAAAGTTAGAGAGAGATAAAGATTTTATATTTTGGATTGAAAATCTTTGAAGGCTTGAAGACAAGACAAGACAAGGCTTGAAGATTGACAAGACAAGACTTGAAGACAAGACTTGAAGACAAGACTTGAAGACAAGACTTGAAGACAAGACAAGTTAGAGAGGTAAAGATTGACAAGACAAGATTTGAAGACAATACAAGAGTGGAAAGACAAATCAAGACAAGACTTGAAGTAGACAAGAGTAGTCATCTCTAAAGTGGTATTTAATATTTTTTATTGGACTTACCTGCACTTTTGCTTTTCCAATAAAATTAATGGCAAGACCACACGGAGAGTAGCAGCATCTTGCTTTATTATCTTTAGATCTCAATGGGGTGAAGTAAGTCGAACAACCTTATAAACATTTAATTCCAAAAGCTTGTTCAGTTTATTTTTAATTTATTGTCTAATCTAAGAGTTTAACTTATATGCACTCATTTTCGTGTACTGAGATTTCGTGAGTGTTTAAAAACTAAGTAAATTGCAAATAAACTTTCTGAGTAGATTAATTGAATACGTTGACACCATGCTCAATAATCCATTAATCACTTCGAACAAGTTAAACAATACATTTTATTATTCTACTATGATCCCTCTTACCGATGCAAATGTGCAATATTTCCAAAACTCTTCGATGATATCATTAGCAGTAATCTCAAACTCAAATACGTTAGGTAGCTCGCGTTGCAAGTGACAAAATTACTAGCGGGCTCATTGATGAAAACGTTTCAATCTGCACATTTAGTTTGATTCAAATCAAAAAATGGTTTTTTTCATAAAATGGCCTCTTAAAATATATTAAAGGATTTACTGTTTCACTTGAAGCAAAAACTGCTACAAACTTATTGCACATGAAGCTAGTAACCCACAAACACAACACATGAAACATAGATTAAGAAAAGCCAAATATGCCACCTTCAAGCATGTTTGAGTGGTCTATGAGCACCTGATGTCAGGTTTCAAATCAAGGTGTAGGTTGCAACCGTAATTAGCTGGTGATATGGATTTCTGACTAATTTGTGAGTAGGACCCGTTAGTTAGATTTTATAAACAAAAATATTTGACTAAAGGTTGAAAAGTATAATAGGTGGGACCATTATATTTTTGGTTCACATGTTGGTTAAACTAAAGTTAGAGAGAGATAGAGAGTTTATCTTTTGGATTGAAGAAAAAAAAACAAGTTTTTGACTTATATATGAAATGTTTTTGGGAAAGTGACAATTAGCTAAAGCATGACGCATTTTCAGGTGAGTACACATGATTGTTTCTCGCACCCTCTTACACATGATAGTTTTATTTTCTCTTCTTTATTACTTTTTGTTTTTTAGGATTTTTGATGGAATTCTCTCCTCTATTCGGTTTCTCACTATTGTTACTTTAAATTTTGTTTCAGAAAATTTGTTCAATTTTTTATTGTGATAAGCGTTAGAGCAATTTTTTTATTTTTTTTAACGAATATCAATTAAAATGGAGAATGTAAAATTTGGATGAATCACACTAAACTTTTTACCTTACAATAGAAAGCAAGATATATGACTTATATACTTTATAGGTGTTAGAAATTTTTTACTTTTCGATTATTTTCGACAAACATTTCGACCCATAGATTGCATTTTTATGCGAGTACAACAATAAAACTTTAGTGTGAATAATTTTATTTTCACCCGTGTTTGAATGCAAATAATATTTCTCGCCTATTTTTGTTTGAAAAGTTGTATTTTCAACCTCGATGTTCTTGTGAAAAAAGTTTCATTTTCACATGTGTTTTTATAGTGAATAATCCCTCTTTCAAATGCGTTTTAAGTAAAACTCGTATTTTACCATTGAATTTGCCCTTACGAAATTAAGATTATGAAGTAGCCATATTTTTATGTCGAAATTAAGATCCAACAAAGATTAGGATGCGAAGGCATCATTGCGGTTGTTGTCTGAGCATACAAAATTGACAAGACAAGACTTCAAGCCCTAGCTAGGTAGTTGATGATGCCAACATGTTTGACTAAAGGTTAAAAGTAGAATGGAGGGACCACTACTTTTTTGGTTGACATGTTGTCTAAATTAAAGTTAGAGAGAGATAGATTTTATCTCTTGGATTGAAAAAGAAAAAAACAAGTTTTTCTGACTTATATGAGATGTTTTCGGGGAAAATGAGCTTTAATATCACATCATCTCTTTACATATATCAATTATTACTTGGCACGTTCGTTTCAAAAAATATCTCTCTTTATCGAGACAATAAAAAAGAAACCGCTTACACATGACTCTCTTTTGTATTATCTATATTGATAATTTCCCCCACAATCTTCTCACAACTATATTGTTAAGTCTTATAGATCACCCTGTCAGCTGTTCGCATCAACAACTTCTCTATGCAACCATCCAAATGCAGTAAAAAAGGAACACTTAAAATCTAAGACAAATGGTTTTATACTCTGAAGTTCAAGCTTTATTGTATACAAATTCATAAAAATAAAAAATTACAAAGGAGCTGAAAAGGTATCCAAAACTGAAAAAGTATCAATATAGTTCAAACAAAAATACTTGAATCCAGTCATGATATTCTTACAGGGATTATACTTGCAGTACACGTTGGTTTTTACCACATTAAAACCATCTTGTTTAAGAGATCTAGGGAAGGATCTCAGAATTTTTGAATCATCATAAAATATTTCTGACCTGGTGAAGGGAACAATAGTCACATCAATTTTGAGCTGATAAAATCTTACCTTAAGTGATAAAAGATCAGCCACGTTGACAGACACAAGTACAGCTTTTTCAGTCAACAGTTCACCATGATCATCCACTGACCATTTTATACTCGACCGTAGCTTTATAATGAACATCATAAAGAGAAATAGTATAGGTCCAAAAGATGTAAAAGTGAATATGTATCGGTAAGATACCCTACAAAATATAACAATGCAAAAAGAGGCCCAAAATATTTAGTTATACATCAACTATATGGCTGCTTAATTGCTTTCAAAAGCAATCAAACGACACTTGTACAAAACTAAGACCAAGAGATAAGATGAAAGTTAAAGTACAAGTTCTTGTAAAGTAAACCAAAGCAAGCAAATCCTTGCTTGGTGAAAAAATTCAACTTTCTTAGCTTTCTTCTCATCCTTGGTCTTCTTGATTCTCTCCTTGATTTTACTGAAGATATCATGCAATACAAAATTAGTAAGAAGAAACTCCATCAATGAACATCTATAAAGACTATGGTGATTAACCAATGAACAGAAAATACATCACAAAAAATCATACCAAAGAGCGGCCTCACGATCTGCACTCGACTTCTGTCTTCTCAGTTATTCTCTTCTGGATCACCTCCTAAGTAGCACCAACAATCATATTTTTGTATCTTAAACTATATGTTAGGTTGTCAAATAAAGTAATAAAATCATACAACCTGGTTCCAGAACTGTGTGAATCGAACAAGAAGAACAATGCAGTAAGCGAAAGAAAATATTCCAACTTGAACATAACCATTTACTTTGAATGATAGAGATTAACTTAGAATCAGCTAAAACACAATTTCATTCAGCTCAAGGACTATCAATTTCATTGGGGACCATAGTTAAGACATGGATCTTAGTACCTGCTAATGCAAAAGTTGAACTAATTTTGTTGGTGATGGAAGATTAAGAAAATGAATTACTAATTAACAAAACCCATATCTTATATTGTTGAGAACCAAAAAGAAACTTAGTTGAGATCTGTCGGGAGGAGAAGAAAACCAGAGAAACTGAAAAGATACATTAACAAACATGATTATATCAAAATCCCTAACAAATTCCAGAGTCAAAGAAAAATCCCCAATTTCACTTAAAGAAGAAGAAGAATAACTTAAATAAGTCTCAAACTACATCTGTGGTACACACATCTGCTTCTAGACTCGCATGATGTCAAGAATTATTTTATCACAGACTTATTTTAGAAATCATCAAAAACAAAATCACACAAATAGAAATGAAATAAAAAGAAATAAATATATTTTCGATTGAATCGCTATGAACATAAATCACACAAATAGAAATGTTAATTCATCTTCTCCTGTTAAATCAAAATCCAAAACGAAACATAAAAGCCCTTATTCAAAATTCCAAATCGAAAACTTCAATTTCACCTATTAAATCAAAACCCACTTCATAAACCAGCACAACAAAACACCCAAATATCATAATGAAGTATCTGTACAAATTTAGATCTCTAACTCTAAATCTCTAATTTTAACAGGATTTATAGAAGAAGAAGAAGAGATTACAGAGATTTGCAAGAATCCTAACTCTAAATCTTTAATTTTAACAGAGATTTTTCGAAATCATAACTACAAAATCTCAAACTTTAACAATTTGAAAAAAACCTAACTCAAAATCTCTAATTTTAACAGAAACCCCACTGAAACTCTAATTGTACAAGACCTAACTTTAATTTCGTATCAATTGAAGGAAAAAAAAAATCATAACTTTGAAGCCAAATACTTTCAACTCAAAAATAAATATACATCATTGTTGAAGTGGATATTGAAATAAAAACAAAGAATCAAAACTATTTCATCTTATTGGAGTACTATTTCTCCTTAGTAGTGTTACGGAAAACAAAAATTTTGGGTAATGCTTCGGTGAGTTTGAGACAAATACTAAGAGAGAGAGAGAGAGAGAGAGGGGTTAGTTTAGGACAGGAATTATATGGCAAGGCATGGATAAGGTTTCCAGTGGAGTGAGGGAAACGCAAGTTTGGTGAAATTTTTGGTGGGAAACATCGCGCCCACACGAACCATGGCGGTAAAGTCCAAGATGTTTGAGGTGACAATCCGTATGACTTGATAAAAATATCCATCTATACCCGTTGGATCAAAAGGTGATAATCCGTATGACTTGATAAATATCCACCAATACCCGTTGGATCAAATACTCGTGGTTTCTATTGGCTAGATAAGGTTCAGAGTTTTTGTGTGTTCTACAGACTAAAACACAAAAAGAGTTCTTGTGTGTTTGGTAGACTACGCCATTTTGTGAGAACTAAAATGATTCAATTTATCCTAATTTCGTGATTTTAATGCCTAATCTCATGAATAATGAGGAATTTAAGACAAAGACGGGAAAAAAAATTGTACTGTATACCTGTCTGTGACTATTTTTTTTTCATGGTACGTTGAAGTCCGAACCCTGTCGGAGCTTCTTGGTTCATATTTTGTATGTCGTTATACCAATTTTTTAGTTTGAATCAACATTGAGCTTCATATTTATCGATTTCGATGATGTATCATGCTAAATTTGAAGCCAGAATCCTCAGAAGATTCTCTTGGTTCATAGTCTGTATGCCATTATACCATATTTGATCACTTCATAGCTTGTATGCCATAGCTTCATATTTATAAAGTTTAATTATAAATACGTCATTTTATTTGCCAAGCCAAACACAATTAAATCAGATATTGATCACTCCTCAAAAGATAATAATGGTTTACCATAACCACAATACAGTAGAACCTCCCATATATTAATAATTTTGAGAAAGAAAAAAATTATATACGGAGGATGTATGGAGGTTGATAAATTATAAATGAAATAGTTTTTGCAAATCAGGACTATGATTAATATATGGAGGTTCTGCTGTATCAAAATCGACTTATGTAAACTATAAGTATATACGATGAGATAAAATGAATTACAAAGAGAGCACTAAGTCGATCACATGTAATAAAAAAAATCAATTCACTACAAATATTCAAGAAATATAACATGAATCTGCTAGTTACTGACATGTTAAAAATTACAAAAATCATATTATAATGCGAATTTCGTAAAATTATACCATAATACGAAATTTGGATCACTTAAAATGATCATCACCTAATTCATATAAGATATATCAAATGTAATCGATGTAAGTATATTCAATCAATTAAAAACCATATCCAACGGTGTCATTTGATTTCGCTAAACATTCTTTAATTTTACTCTGAATGACTCAATATTCACCAGTGGATTTAGCTATTCGATGAACTGGACGATTATTGTAGGATCAAAATATCGCACCAACAACGCTCTTGCGAAATCTTCATTTACAACATTGCAATGCCGTCGCAAATTAAAAGAAAAAGTGACATAACAGATGACGACAGCATAAACATGAAGAAAGTGTGACAATCTAGAGAAGTTTAGGATATTTGAGAAATTAACATTTGTAAGCTTGCGAAATGCCGTAAGCCAGATCAGAAATTAAAGGACAGCTTAGCTGTCATCCACTATGTAATACCCTATATAAAGAGTTGAATAGGAGTAAGGAAGGAAAGATTAATTTTGGAGTGTTGAGAAAATTTTGAGGAGAGAGAAAGTCCAAAACAATATTTGTATTCTTTATTTCATTTCTTTCCTATAACATTTCTAGAATCAATTAATAAAAAGTGTTGTTCTTGATCATAAAGATGTGTTGATTATTATGAATTCTTGTGAGGGATGTATTGTGGGATTTCTTGCAACTACATAATGGCGCTAGAAACAAGGATTGATGTTGTTCTCAGCGTGAAGATTATTATTGTGACTTGAAAGAATTTGGAGTAGTTAGTGAAAAGTTTCATATAATTTTCAACAATTCATTGAGATTGAAGAGATGGCTAGAATAAGAAATGCTTCAAGACAACCAACAATTATTAGAAGGATTAAGAGACTTGCTGGAGAAGGGAGAAATGAAATTAGGGAATTATCAAGAATGAATACAAGAAACAATAGAGAAAATCAAATTCAACAACCAATTCAGCGTACGCCAGAGCAGAATAGAATTGTAGATTATGACAGAGTGAGTGTACACACATGACAGTCAGATTCAGCGGATGAAGCGGAAGAGGAGAAACAATTAAGAAACGATAGACGAATAGAGGAAGATCAGGAAGCAGTTGGAGGAATAATTCATGGAAATGAGGAGGTTGAGGCATTAGAGGCGTTGAGACAAAGAATACATGACAAAAAAATATTAGAGGCATAAGAGCGTGCAAATATGACAAGGAAAAATCATGAGATGAGGATCTAATACCTTCAACTTACAAAATTTATGGTTTTAATGGTACTGCCAATAAGCCTAAAGGGGAAATCACAATGTGAATTCCATTGAAGGGGATATCGTCTAAGATTTTATTTTGTATTGTCGATGTAGAATCGCCATATAATGCCTTAATTGGCCGACCTTGGCTGCATGGGATTCTAGGTGTGGCATCGACTTTCCACCAGTGCATCAAGTTTCCTCATCCAGTGGTATTGGAGTCATAAAGGGAGATTGGGTTGAAGGAAAGAAATGTTATGAGATTGATGTAGAGTCTTGCGAAGAACGAATTGCAAAGAAGGAGAATTGCAGGTACCACGTCAAAGAAAAACAAAGAAGTGAGAGATTGATGATTGATTCAATAGAACAGAGAGAAGAAGGAATGATGCGAAGTCAATGCTTGCTAAAAATGATAAGTGGCGAAAATGTCACAGAAGGTAAGAAAGTAGCGAAAGACAACAAAAATGCAGAAGCAGAAAACAATAAAGGTAAAAAAATTAAACCGTGAAATGAAAAAATATTGAGAGAGGGATTTATGATTGATTTGTTGCAAAAAAATTCAAAAAAATATTGTACTTAATGACAAAAATGAGATTGAGAAATTACAACAGAACTGAAATGCAGAAGAAGAAACAGAATAATCATCAAGAAGAATGAAAATATGCGATAATTTCGCAAGAAACGATCTAAGATCCATAAAAATCTAAGATCAAGAATGGGGCGAACCTTTATGGCGTACACCCTAGTTCGCGAATAAAATTTCGCAAGAGGCAAATGTAAGACCTAAAGTACGTCATATGAGGGGGTACCTCTTGCATGGCTCAGCGATAAGGTTACACCGCTACTGGAACCTGAGTCGTGGAGATTTGGGGTCAATAAAGCCCATCCAGGAGAGGCACCTTGGATTCTCAACTTAAGCATATGACTTGAGTTGGGCGACTAAGTTAATAAGGACTTTCCTAAGGAGTGCAGGGTATGATCAAGGCGTTGAGGTACACGGTTGAGCCAAGAGTTTCCGGGGCGTATGAAACTAACCTGGACATTCTTGGCAAGTCTTGACTATGATGCACTCGGCCCGAAGAAAACCCCACTTAGGATGCAGTTAAGCCATATAGGCAAAAGGGATAATAGGCTGCGAAAATAACTGGTTGTTGTCAAGACCGGATGGGAGGAGCTAGTCTTGTATTGCAGAAGTACGTCTCCTTGAAGGGGAAATCAGGGGGAAGATAAGGGCGGCACCCTCCATTAGGGAGTTGATAAGAGTCTTAAGACGCAAATGTCATGAGGCTTTTTACTCACGGGATTATTAAGACTTGTCATATTTGTGCGACAATCCTGAAGAGGCAATAATACAAAAGTGAAGATAAGATGAGATCAATGGGTCATTGCATGCAAATGTAAAGACGTCCTGCGATTTCGTCGCAAGACGGCAATGTCATGGGGCTTTAATTTCACAAGAAAATTTAGACCTGTCATATTGTCGCAGCAAAATTAACAAAAGAACAAAAATTTAAGGCAAGATCAATGGGTTTCTGCATGAAAGTGCAGAGACATCCTGCGATTTTGTTGCAATAAAAATAGGTAGCAAAATAAGACCTTTACTTAGGAAGGCAAATAAGACCACATAGAATAAGAATGAATAAAATTTTGAAACGAAAAAGGCCAAGAAATATCTTCCAAAATACAAGATTGCGAGATTATGCAGGAATGACTGCGATATTGAGAAAACAAAAAATAGATTGCTTAATCTCTCATTTGGATACAAATAACAGAGGCAAGTATGGGAATGCATGAAATAAGAAAATGTTTTTTGTCTCCATATGATAGATTTACACATAATTAATTATATATTGATTAATTGTATTGCAAGAAAGGATTGTTTTTCTAACACATGCAGGAGGAAGCAAAATAAATAGAACTTGTATTGGAAACTGAAGAAGTTCGCAATGACAGATTACAAGAATAGAAGGTTAAAGAACAAATATACAGATTTTACAAAAAGAAAGGAATGATGAAAAAAAAAATCCTTGCTCGATTCTTCATTATCTTCATCAGATCCTTCGCCAGAGCTTTCTTCCTTATCCTCATCAGATTCTTCATCTTCACCAGCTTCACTATCAGAGATAACCAGACTAGGAATATTCTTTGGAACTTCGTCTGAAAGGCAAGGATATGATGAGTGAGGAATGTCGTTGTCATCGCAAACCATTTCAATAGTTTAATTGCGGAAAATAACAACATCATTATTGAAATTCACAACAGTGATCTTTAGTTGATTCTTCAGTCTAAATAATTTCTCATTGCGAGAAGAAAAATCCTTTGCGAGCTCCGCTTTCTCATTCTCAAGCTCTTCAATTCTCTTGCGATATCTCTCTTCAGCTTCTGCGAAAATATAATAATAAATCAACAACTTGATGGTAGTTTATGGAAAACAAACAACTAAATAAGGAAGAACACTTAACAACCTTCTCTGTTAGAAATCATATCTCTAATCAAGGCCGTATGCTCAACTTGGAGACTGACATTTACACCTAAATTATTCCTGGCGTTATCTAGAATTCTCGCAGACCAAGCAAATTCATCATCATCATTTATGAGAAGGCGGGAGCGAGTTTGGTTCTCTCTTTCGCAGAGCACATCATTTCTACGTTTGATATCATCTCTTTCAATTTGGACCTCAAGAAGAGTTTCTTGGAATTTCGCTAAAGTTTGAGCACCTTGGAGAGCAATACGATCTTTTTCATCTATGAGGTCACTATTCTAGGCTCTTAAACTATTGATTTCTTCTTTGGAATTATGAAAGAAACGTTTAAACTTATTAGCCATACTCAAAACGGATTTATGGTCAATTTCTAAGAGGCGAAGTTTGGATCTGAGTTCATTTATGGGAAGAGATTCAATCTTATCATTTGAAAAACTATTTAGAGAAGTTTTTAGTTTTTCAAGAAGGGTATCATCATCCATAAGATTGGGAAATGTATGAAGAAGAATAGCTTCATCATAAAGACCATAAACGTCTGCAACTGTATAAGAAAAAATTATGAGAAAATAAAATAAAGGGAAAGAAGAAGAGCCCCATACCGTAGAGTTTCTTATTGGCATCTTAAAGACTAGATATTTTGTTCTTCTGAAAGGAATTTTCAGATTCCAATTGCTTGCTGTTTTCGCGAAGACCAGCAGCTTCAGTCTCCAATTCTTCATTTTTCTTGCGAAGTTCAAGATTCCTTTTTTCGAAAGCCGCACGCCTCTTTTCCAAATCTAAGGCAACAAAGGAAGCTTTCCCAGCCTGCGAAATAATGCAGCGAATTTTCAGAATAAACTATGAACTCAAGGAAAAAATAAAAAAAAGAAAAGAAAAATATAAATATGAAAATTTACCAAGCTATTAAGTGAATGTAAGAAACTTGGAGATATAGATCTTGAAACCCCGCGAAGAGACTCATTATTCTCTAAGAGGGGGGCATCACAGATAGCAGCCATGGACTTGCACGTGTTGGTAAGATGATCATCCCCAATCCCTTGCATGGAATTAAAGAATATGTTAGACAGCTGCGCCATAGAAGATTCAGGTGGAGAATTTTCTTTGGCAAAAGAAGCATCAATATCTTCATCGTCATCATCATCATTATCAGAACTTTCGCTAAATTGAAGATTTGAAGGAGAGGGAGATTGGAGATTGGACTTTTCGTTTCTTTGAAGGAGTGGAAACGGATTTATCTCGCGAAGAGCACTTTTAGCCTTGCCTTTGGTCTTCGCAGCATTAGACCCTTCTTCTTCCACAACTACAACACCAATCTTCGCACAGAAATGAAGATAAGAAACAGAGGCAACAATATTGTTAAAAAATAGTAAAAGAAAGAGTTTTTTACTTCATCTGTGATCGAACGAAGTGCTGCTAGGGTGATTGATTTGATAGTCCTTTTGTAGCTTCTTCTGAGTCTATTAATCTGAAATTTTCGCAAGATTAATAAAATATGGAGAGAAATAAAGACAATAAACTGAATGAAAGAAGCGTACCTCTCTCTCTTTCTCAGGCCAATTGAACAACCATGGCTGGTAAGTGGCGAGATTCGCAGGTAAAACATGAGAGCCAGAGATGTACGGACCCTCTAGAATTAATGGGAATATGCACCACTTATCATCTTTAGAATGACGAGGGGTTGTATTATTTCCATGGTGCCAATCGATGTCTTGCATAAGTATTTTATCATCGTCAATATTGTCCTTCTTCCTCAAGTGAACGCCCCAGCAAGTACTGTTTCTCTTCATGGGAATTATCTCGTAATTCTCAAAGAAATTTTCTACAGTATACTTCGCAGGAACAATTGCAACACCAGCGAATCTAGGATATTTACCTTCTAAGGGATAAACAGATCCCTTACCATCGCCACGATTATCAAACTCAAGCATTAGGCGAATACAGTCTCCACTCAATTGATAAACTGCTCGCGAGAATTTCGCATGAGAGAGTATTTTGTAAAACAAAGGAAGTTTAGGATCATAGAGAGGAATGTGAAGACTATCTTGAAGCTGACCTAGCGAAACTATGATCTTTTTATGATTGCAAAGATGATTAGAAAATAGTTTGGCAGAAAGATCAGATTTAGAATTTTGACCAGGAATGAGAGATAAAGTAAAACCTCTGGTTAGGAATTCCTTCTGAGTTTATTCAAAGGCAATTTCATTTTTACGACCAATTGGAGGCATTTTCAGTATGGGAATGAAGGAGAAGTTGAAACTTGAAAAAGAAAGAAAAGGGAAAAGTTACAGCAGCAGTAGATACGGAATTTACGGAAGAACAATAATATAGCAGAGAAGTTGAGAAAGAAGTAAAAAAGAAGGGAAGAGAATAATGAAAAAGACATATATAGGGAAGGGAATTCTCGAGAAGATAAAAACATTTAATGCGAAGAGAAGATGTGAACGACTGAGAAGTAATGGTTGGAAGAGACGTGTCAAGAGTTGGGTGGAAGAAAAGATATGTGTAATAAATACCGCGTAGAGTACGGAATCGTGTTAGTACAGAAATGCATGGAAAGATAAGCAGCTGCAGCATTTTGAAGTATAATTTCTCATGACATTCTCCCTTTCGCAGAGAAGACGTGAGAATAGGCATGATGTAGGATCAGAATATCGCACCAACAATACTCTTGCGAAATCTTCATTTACAACACTGCGATGCCGTCGCAAATTAAAAAAAAAAGTGACATAACAGATGACAACAACATAAACATGAAGAAAGTGTGACAATCTAGCGAAGTTTAGGATATTTGCAAAATTAACATTTGTAAGCTTGCAAAATGCCGCAAGCCAGATCCGAAATTAAAGGACAGCTTAGCTGTCATCCACTATGTAATACCCTATATAAAGAGTTGAATAGGCGTAAGGAAGGAGAGATTAATTTTGGAGTGTTGAGAAAATTTTGAGGAGAGAGAAAGTCCAAAACAATATTTGTATTCTTGATTTCATTTCTTTCATGTAACATTTCTAGAATCAATTAATAAAAAGTGTTGTTTTTTGATCATAAAGATGTGTTGATTATTATGAATTCTTGTGAGGGATGTATTGTGGGATTTCCTGCAACTACAATTATGATGTAAATGGAAGGTTATGATGGGGGATTGGAAAGATAAGAAGAAAAAGATAAATAAACCTTCTACAAACCCCCTTAAGAGTCATCGTAGAGGTATAACCACTTATGCTAATTTTTTCTCATTTCTGCTATATTTTATTCACTTGTGCAAAAAAATTATCACTTTTGCTAAAAAATATTTTGGTATCCGTGTTAGAGCATTGCTCGGTCGAACTCGCATGCGTTGCTATCTCAAGCATGTTTTTCAATATTAGTGATCAAAACTATATGTCTTGATTTGTAGTTTACTTATGACTAGTCTCGGTCCAGGATAGTTAAGTATAGTTGAGCTCCAGATTCCATGGCGATTATCTTACGAAGACGAAGAACTACTCAAGTAATCGGTGGAACTTTATCCGACCAAAAAGGTATGTGGAGACTTGAACTCATCTAGCACTCAAAAGTATACTATATCTCCTACTCTTGAGACACAGTCGTATAAGTATGATAGTTTTCATACATATACATTTGATATTTCGAGCCCAGTTTACTCGCCTATCTTTTTTCTCGAAATATGTGTTGGTAAGCTTCGCTTTAACCACGTTCATCTTTACCCGCGACGAAAGTCATGATGACGTTTCAATCTTGAAAATGGATTTGATGAAGATAGTCGATTATTTATGTCTAACGACAGTTAACATTATAGAAGAATGTTTCATTGATTGAAATGTAGAGTTGAGATTACGTAACCAACTATGGATATAAGCATATATAGTGTGTTCGCACATTAGTGTATAATTACATGTACCAGAAACCAAGTGCGTGCATATGTGTGCATGCGGTATTGGTGAAGGAGACAGGTTGGGTACGCGTACTGGCGGAGGTTCTTGTACCGAGAATTTCTGCTGGAGTTTGGAGTTTACGAACTTTACAAACCAGTCACCTTAGGTACGTGTACCCGTACGCATACCCATGGAAGTTTTCCTACAAATTTTTTTTGTTGGGTTTTCAAACCCAATTCCGGTAAATCTAGAGTACATGTACCCGTACGCGTACCCAAGCTGGTTATATCTCAAATCGATTAGATTGCAAGCCCTGATTTGAAAACTATATAAAGGAGACATCTAGCATCTGGAAAAACTAATCCCCACACCTCTTGTGTGATACTAGTTGGTTTGCTAGAGTCGATTCTCCTTTAATAGTAGGTTTCTTATCGAGACCATGTCGATTAACGACTTAAAGACTTCATTGGGATTGTGACGCCAGACGAAACTACTTCTCTTGTAATTATGCGATCTGATCTTGCCATTTTCTATCGTAATAGTTCAATTGAATAATTGACTTGAGATTATATATCTGATAGGGAAAGATAAAAATAAATCACAAACATATTTGTCTCATCGTTTGTTAGTTTGTAGTAGGCTAGTGTCTATAGCGGCTTAATACAATATGATGTTCAATCTAGACTAGGTCCCGCGGTTATTCTGCATTTGCGGTTTCCTCGTTAACAAAATTTCTGGTGTCTGTGTTATTTCTATTCTGCATTATATTTTGTTATATAAATGAAATATCATAGGTTGTTCGTTGTATCGATCAATTGTGAAATCCAACCTTTGGTTGTTGATTGGAAATTGATTGATCCTTGGATATTGGTCTTTGGTACCATCCAAGTTTATATATCTCTTGTATTTGATAAAGACTCGCAGATTTCTATTTGCTTGAGTAAAGATCAAATCGATAGATAGAGATATTAACTCCTTGATATACTTTCTATTAAGATTGAGTCTGACTGTCTAGTTGATTCTCGAAAAAATATATTGGAGTTAGTCCATACAGATTGCTAATCGAAATATTGGGTGAGGTTGTTAGACCCTCGCTTTTTCAATCCGGTTCTGCTAAATTTTTCTCACTTCTGCTATTTTTTTTATCACTTCTGATAAAATTTGGAGTTATAACCGCTTCGAACACTGAGGGTTCATGGTTCATATGCCCTTGAACCACATTTGAAGCTAGAAATGACACATGAGCTCCACCTTTACGAATTTCGATGATATATCCTGCTAAATTTGGAGTTAGAACCGCTTCGAACACTGAGGGTTCATGGTTCGTATGCCCTTGAATCACATTTGAAGCAGGAAATGACACATGAGCTCCATTTTTTCGAGTTTCTATGATATACTGCTAGATTTGTAGTTAGAACCACTTTGGACACTGAGGGTTCATTGTCATATCTCGAAGTCGCCATAAAAGGGTTTGTTTAAGATTTCGGAGAATATTCCGATGGAATCTTACCTATAAATGGTTGGATTCATCGAAGTTTCCGAGTTATAGTAGTAAACTCGCGGCCAAGTTTTTTTCTCGAAGTTTCCAAAAAAGGGTTTGTTTAAGGTTTTGAAAAAGATTCCATGTAATCTTACCTATTAATGGTTGGATTCCTCGTTCTTACAAAGTTTCTAACTTATAGTAGTCAACTCATGGCCAAGTTTCGATCTCGGAGCCACTTGCTTTCTCGAAGTCACCAGGAAATGGTTTGTTTAAGGTTTCAGTAAATATTCCATGGAATCTTACCTATGAATAGTTGGATTCATCGTTCTCACGAAGTTTCCGACTTATAGTAGTCAACTCGCGGTCAGGTTTCGAGCTCGGAGCCAATTTCTTTATCGAATCGACACTGAGCTTCATATTTTCGCTTTCAATGATGTATCATGCTAAGTTTAAAGTCAGAACTCTCCTAGAGCTTCTTGGTTCATAGTTTGTATGATGTTATACCATGTTTGAAGTTCTATTTCGATGATGTATCATGTTAAGTTTGAAGTCAGAACCCTCCAAGAGCTTATTGGTTCATAGTTTGTTTTTTATTATACTGAATATGAAGTTCAAATCGACACTAACCTTCATATTTATCGGTTTCGATAATGTATCATGCTAAGTTTGAAGTCAGAACCCTCCCGAAGATTCTCAGTTCATAGTTTGTATGCCGTTATACCATATTTGAAGTTCGAATCGACACTAAGTTTCATATTTATCGATTTCGATGATGTATCATGCTAAGTTTGAAGTCAGAACCTTCCCGGAGCTTCTTGGTTCACAGTTTGTATGTTTCTTGAGTCTACCAGTGTGAACTAAAGCCACTTCATGACCTTTACGACTAGTCGAAATTACTTTATACCCTATGTGACTAGTCAAAATTCAAACAGGAAGCAGAAAGAGAAAGCACAAAAATACAATGAGAAAAGACACTTACCTTGATCCGTATGACAATATTAAATTGATAATCCAGCCTATAGAAAGCCAACTACATCTAATCCAACGATCATGATTGCATCTTTATGAAGTCATACGGATTACCACCTAAAATATCTAGAACCATCCAAATTTGCCGTTGCCGCCATAGATTGTTGTGGCGCGGCGTTTCCCACCAAAAATTTCACCAAACTCTCTTTTACCTCACTGAAAACCCTAGGCATATAATTCATTCTCTAAACTAACCCTCACTCTCTCTGCGAATATTTCCTCTATCTCCAACTTGTTACTCATCTCGCAACAGAGAGAAATAGTTCCAGTAAAACGAAATAGCCGTGGTTCTTCTTCTTTCACTATCTTTCTTATATCTCAACAGTGATGAATCTGTTTTTGAGTTGAAATATAAGATTTCAAAGTTATGATTTTGTTGTTTTTCTTCAATTTATATCAAATCAAAGTTAGGGTTTGGACAAATCTCTGTTAAATTAGAGATTGTGGATTTAGGGTTTCTACAATTATGTGTTCAAATTAGAGATATGGAGTTAGATTTGTAGAAATCCCTGTTAAATTTAGAAGTGGGTTTTGATTCAATTAGAGATTTTGGATTTCTACAAATCTTTGTAATCACTTTTTCTTTTTCTATTTTCTATAAATCTCGTTGGGTTTGATTGTGAAAATCGGGTGTTTTGCTAATATTTTGGTTTATTGCTATGTTGTTTATAAAATGGGTTTTGAGATTTGGATTTTTGGATTAGGTCTTTTAAGTTTTGTTTTGGGTTTTGATTTAATAGGAGAAGTTGCGTTTTTATGATGTTGGTTTTGGTAATAGAGATGAATGAACTTTTCAATTTGTGTGATTTATGTTCATAATATCTTGCTAATAATTTTGGTTATATGCGTGTTTGAATGTAGTGATGAGATCTAAAACCATTCCACCGATCAAAAAATTCATGACATCATGTGAGTCTGAAGCAGATGTGTATGTAGCAGAGATGTTATTTGAGATTTATTTAAGTTTTGCTCCTTCACTTATAATTCTTCTTTTTCTTCATTTTTCTCTTGTTTAATTTGGATTTGATTGGAGACTGCAAAAATACTGTTTTCAACACTACAAGGGCCAGACTATATCTCAGTTTCATGACTACTTATAACTTTTAATTATCTGGTAAGCCAATTTAATTAGGCAAAAGTATATCACAGAGAATACATTTTTATTAGATGTTTTTTCATCCACAAAATTATCTTCCCTCGAGTAATATTGCTTTTGGTTTTGCAGGAACTGCTTATGGGAGTTTGGATAACCCTAAACTGACATTTAGTAACAATGTGAAATTGATAGTTGTCATTAACAAGATTGCCCATTCTTCTCAGCTATTAGATAGTCGCAAGCAAATCTCTCATGCTCTCCTTGTTGGTTGAGTTGACACATAATGTGGGAAAACAATCTGGGACATGGAATGTGGGGGGTTCTTGGTCAGTCACATTGACGGGTCTCAATGGAAAACAAAGAGATTTAACATGCAAAAAATTTCCTACAAGGTTATTTTTATGTCTTTCCCTGCTTTGATTTCAGGACATTGTCATAAAAATGTTAAGATCTCCAAATTTCTGCCCTTGCAGGTTGGTTTTACTGGTGAAGCTTTGATAGCTTAATGAAACTTAATTCACTCAATGAAACTTCCTCAGTTGAGTGGATGAAAGGATCTTTGATAGCTCAAAATCAACCCATAATACAAGGTGAATTTGGGTGGCCTGATGTAGAAAGAAGGTCCCAGATATCCAAAATTCATACTAGAACTGTGAACTGGACATTAGGTTTGAGCTCTTAGATCGCCTTTGCCCAAATCCACTGGTAAGGGTTGCTGAGATATTCTTTATGTATTTGCTTTGCTACTAGTTCACATTTTACCATTGTTACTTTCCTTGCTGCAACCACATTTTTATAGTAGATTTCTAATTTTTCTTTCGGATGTAGTTGTATTGACTAGTTTTATGAATCAATATTTTGTAATTTGTTTATTTGTGGAGTACTTATACTATGTATGTATTCATTTGCATTATTAGAGCAGTTCCTATGGGAATTGGCAAAAACCAAATTTTGTTCAGCCAGGTGGATGGCCAAACTTGGTTTTCCACTATGGGAAAGGATTGGGAGTCAGCCAACTAGGCGCGCAACAGGATCACAAACTCGGGTGTTTGAAAGAATGACGCGGGCGTTAGAAAATCTGACTTGGGCGTCACATGGCAAGACGCGCGTCCACTGAGTGAGTGCCCACTGACGC
Organism: Papaver bracteatum; assembly: GCA_023529315.1. Lineage (NCBI taxonomy): Eukaryota > Viridiplantae > Streptophyta > Magnoliopsida > Ranunculales > Papaveraceae > Papaver > Papaver bracteatum. The sequence goes on from JAJJWX010000210.1 coordinate 2,212,938, forward strand.
ATCTTTCATAACAAGTACACATATTATATTACTAAACTGATTATAATATTTAGGGTATATATAATATTTAGGGTATTCCGTGGATTGAGCACCCACTGACTCCACTAATGATTAATGGACCCGTTTTTCCATATAATATTAATTTATATATCTTTTGTCTATTAACAAAAGTACAGATAATCAGTGAGCGATCTTTCATCAAACGCAGCCGTCACCTATGATGTCGCCCGAGTTATTAAATATAGCGCGCGTTCTTGCACCAAATGCGAGCTTACTGGAGTGCTTTAGTGTTCAAATGAACAGATCTGTTCATTTGAACATCCATTTTCTTGGTTTATTCATCCCATAGTGGGATCAAAATGAACAAACTCTAGGTTTGTTCATCCCATAGGAACTGCCCTTAGGAGGTGATATCTGTAGTGCGAGGAAAAGCGTGAAAGAGGACTTATGTGATGCTGCCAACACAAGGTCATCAAGGGTTACAAAAAATTCAGTGCGACACCTAAGTACATGTGGTACAACTAAATAATTCTGGTAGCTATTGAAAATGATGGTACGTAGTTTACAGACGAGGTACTCGGACGGGACAATGATCATGTATTGTTTCTTTTCTTGAGTTTTCAGTATTTATGTATCTAGGAATAATAATTTGGACCAATCAACTAGTGGGTCTGATCCTGTATTCCATCTCAACTTTGAAGATGCTTTATGTTATGCGCTCATTTTCCTCACTTTTACTGATTTTACTTGTCTCAAGATGTTCAAGGTTTCTTATTTTATTTGCAAGGTTTCTCAGAACACTGAATGAAGCCACTTTATAGACTTGGAAATGTACTTAAATTTCATTTTATTTGCATCATTTGTTTATTGAACAACTCTATCAAGCTTAAAGTGATGGGAAAGGAACCAAAACAGAGTATTGCGTGTCTAGGGGAAATATCAATGTTGCAGGATGTTGCTTGCTAAAAATCGAAAATGCTTCCCTTCCCCCACTAGTGTCCCCCAATGCTTTCCCCCGCCTATGTGTCAAGCATCTGTTGGTTAAACCCAATAATAATAAGACCCCCTGCTAATCTCAATCCAGGGATCAAGGGCTAAGAACGATGACACGTAATGGGGAAAGGGAGTGGGGGAAGTGTAGCACTTCCGGCTAAAAATGAAGCACAATCCTTGTTGTATCTAATGGGGTCTAATATTCATCTAGAACGGATCAGGGATGAGTAACTTGTATTTCATGGATGTTCTAAACAAGTAACTTGCAGCTCCCATAAGAAATAAAGATAGCTGCGGCAGGATGAACAACACGACCATTTAGGAATTTTCTACAGGTACAAGTCAAAGCATTTACAAAGATAAAAAATGACTATTTTAAGTTTGTAACTTTCAAGTTACATCGATAAGAAATGGAGTGAGATTTGTTGGATATAGTCTATAAGAGTGTAACACTAGCCAAAAATATGATTGCCAAATAAAATAAACAATTCATGTAATAAAAATTGTGGCGTGCATAACAAAATCACATATGCAGTTCAAATAAATGCACAGTAGGTGGAGTGTAACTAAAGATCATAAAGCTTAAGATCATTTAAGGGTCTTTGAATCCACAGATTTGCTTTCCAAAAGCATGATATAAATAAAGGAAATTCCAAGAAGTTTACCTTGGTAAAAGTTCCACTGCCATTGAACCATATCTCACCCAGCTATAAAAAATAAAGTGCACAACAATCAGGGCACTTGGATGGACAACAACGTGCCCAATCCGAGCACCTGAAAGCCTTGGAAACATAGAATCGCAAAATTGTTTGCAAAATTTCCAAGGAATGTGAACTCCATGAGGAGAACAAATTTCCAAGGAATCTGAACTCCATGAGGAAAACGGCCTTCAAACTGTTTATTGCAGACCACTGAGAGATCTGCCCTTCGAGGAACACCTGAAAGTTTGGGGCAGCCAGGCAGAGCTAGTGATCATTTTCAGTAAGGCGTATAGCACTGTGATTTTTCCGCAGTGTAGCATATATGCACTGTGGTTTATCTACAACCCAAACATAATACCCAGGCTGAACATGACCTGATTTTGATTGCACAACAAAATTACATCAAAACCACATTCTGATTATTCTAGTTTGACCATCTACAATGGCTACCTACAAGGTTGGACGACTACAAATACATATGGATCCAGATGGAAACGTTTCAATTCCAGAGAAAGGCTGGATGACTGACTACTGATATATAAGGATGGTAAAGCATCACGGTGCCAGTAAGAATTTTCCAAATTTACATTTCAGTATTTGAAGTCGGCTACTACGCAGCAAAAGAAAAAGACATGGAAACAGCAAGGTCACCTACAAGAGCATTCAAGTCCACTTCCAAGAAGTTGCAGATGACGACATAAACATTATCATCACCTTCATCATTCCAAACATCAGAGCTTAAGTCGTTGTAGTCTTTTTTCAAAATCCCAAGCCAGATAATCAGAAGTATCTGAATAATACGAGCAATCATCCATATCCCAGCAACTGCCTTTGTCTACAACATCCTTTCAGGTCTTTCTCATCGAGCTTAACATCCCAACATCCTCGCAAATCAATGCACTCTAACATCGAGCAATCATCCATATCCCAGCAACTGCTAATGGATGGCCATAGAACATAAATCGCAAAAGCAGCAACAAATGTATGGAAAAAAAAGCAGATATCCATTATACTTGTCATGGGAGGAGGCTGAACAACAAAGGCATGTTGCAGAACTGTTTCGGGACCTTATGAAAGGGCGCATAAATAATTTTTCACATTAAAATAAATAGTGAAAATAGAATTCTGCACCTAAAATATGCATGTAACAGAAGTGCAAAAACAGAACTTCACATAAAAAATGGTGAAAACAGCATTATGCACCTTCATAAACTAAAGGGTGCAAAATAACTATCCACGTGGAAAAGGGTGAAAAATCAATTTTGCAGAAATGCTTTCACATAGCAGACAAACATGAACCTAAAATCACAACTTATCAGGATATTATATGTGCAAGTAGACTACAACATGAAAGGCTAGCTACAGGAATACTCAAGAGCATCATCATCTTATATAAAGTGAAAGCATAGCCTGTCAAATGCGAGATGACAATTAGGTAAATGGATCTACCACTTCTCATAAGATACAGATTTTAAGATTAAATCTAAAAGCATAAAAACTAAAATGATGCTTACCTTGCCTCAAAGCATAAAAGCATAGCCTGGTGCACAATGCCAGAACCTGGAGGAACAACAAGCATATTACAAATTGCAGGGATTTTTCAGAATTTTTCTATGCTGATGGTCATCAATAATTTTCAACAAGCTTGCAAGAAAAATCTTAAAATGGATCCGATTACAAAATTTGCTTACTTAGAACCTTTAACTAAGACCCTAGTGACTATTGCACCAAGACTAGATTTGGGGAAGACTTTTTGGTTGGTAATCAAGGACCGCGTGAATCATGCATACCCCACAGTTTAACTTTCTAAAAAAGAAGACGGGAAATAACATATGTATAGATGAATCTAGTGGGAGAACAAAGAAAAGGCCAGCAACAGGCAATGAAAAAGATAGATGACGTACCTCATCGAACACCAGGAGGGCTCCAGCAGCATCACGCAGTGACTGCAAAAATTCTTTTGTTGCTGACGTAGCGGAAGCGTATGTTTTGGATCAAAGATCCGATAAAAGATAGAAACTAGTGTGAGATCAATTGATTCACAAAAGTAATGATAAAATAAAGATAATAAAAATAAAAGATAAATTTGATATTAATCAAATAATAATATTGGTTGTAGAAATTTTCTATCTCTACTATGCCTATGCCTTCTTATATAGGCTTCAAGGATTCTAAATATAATTAGGACTAGAAAAGGAAATCAAAGAAACTAGGAAATAAATCTTAAACAAAGAAATAACCTAGTACTAGTAAAAGGAAATTCTAATAAGAACTATAATAGGAAATAGAGAACCAATGACTAGGATGTCCTACATCAGGCCCCCCTTCTTGAAAAGAACTCGACCTCGAGTTCAGTATAGAGAAACAAAATGTCCTTGCCAGGATCATAGGGTCGGAAACGACGACGAAGATCGTCATCAATCAAATAGCTTGAGTTCGGTGTAAAAAGAAAAGCACTTTTGCCACGATCATAAGGTCGAAAACGACAACTAAGACTGTTGTATGTTAAATACTCAGCATCACTCGCTGCTGGAAATTTCCGTCCTTGATAATTCGGCAGTTGGTTACTAATGTAATTCAACGTAAGACGCTCATCTTGACCCAAATTTTCGTACCCTTTCAACATATAATCATAGTCGCTGCCAGCGTCGTAAGGTTGAAAACGACGAAGAAGATATTCATGTATCAGATAACTTAAGTTTGGTGGATGAAGAGTAACACTGTTACCGCCGGGGTCATATGGTCGAATGCAGTGACGAAGATCATCATGCCTACTTCGATCACATCTTATGTTTTTACTGTCGTGCACTTGATGTGTCAGGTCATTCTTGGTTTGTCTGTCCATATCTTGTTCCTTCGGATCTATATATGAGTCACAAAAACTTCCTTCAAGAACAGAAAAAACATATCTCTTACATAAGAATAGTATGTCATCTTGAACAATCAAATTAACTGCATGTACTGCATTGGCCCAAATTATAGAAAACTTCCTCTTTAACCTTGCAATCTACATGTTGAGAATAATATCAAATCTTGGTAAAAATGATGAGCCAACAGTTGATGTTGACTGCAGTTTCACGAGGCAGTATGCCAACTTCTCTTGACACTTTGAATCAATAATAGTACTAGCTCCTTCCATGAAATTTAAATGCACTCGCCCAACAATTTTCATCAACCTTGAAACTCCATTCTCTTTAAACGGGCTGGTGACTTCTTTAGTGCACCTTGGAAAATCTGTCATTTCAGATGCTAAACCATTGGTAGACAACGATGATTGCTTGAGCTTTTCTAGAAGACCCTCCATTTCTGCTGGAACATTTCTTTCCTCATTTTTACTATTTGTTTGCAAGTGTTGTTTCCGGAGCTTGTCCTCTAGAGTAGGAACTGATTGAATAGTTTGTGCAAGTATAAAAGATTGCCTGGAGATTGCACTATTCCGCTCCTGGGTAGGTTTAGGCTTTCCCTTACTATGTGTAGCAACATACTGCATAATCCCAAAAGCTCTCATCTGACCATGGCTAGCCTTTTGCACATGCAGAAATATGACGTCAGCTCTCCCTTCTAATAGGCTACAATCAGTTTCCTTCCAATATATGAAGAATGCTAACTTAGCTTCATTATACATCGCAACCCAGTAAATGAAAATGTTCACAGACCTTCTAGAGATTGTAAACATTGCAACTAAAATCTTGGAACTCTTCCTGATGCAAAACAAGGCATCACTAGAGACTGTAAACATTGCAACTAAAATCTTGGAACTCTTCCTGATGCAAAACAAGGCATCACAATTCAACCTAGCAGTAATTATTCCACCTGGTTCATCTATCAGATAGCTATTAAGAGCATCTACCTTGATTGGTTGGCAGTCAGTCCTTGTGTCATTAGGGATGAGAGGACACAGCTCTGTGAAGCATTTCGGCATGCGATTAGTAAATGTATCCTGGGTTTGTCTTCCCGCTAATTTTTGAGCACCACTGTAATGTGAAAATCTCAAAACATCCCTCTGCTCATATGGTCTGCTAGTAGACTGAACAATAAGGTCTTGTGGGTTATCCATTGATGCGATTACTCTAAATGCCATCATAAGCTTCTCCAATGTTTTTCCAAGGTTTAAAATGTAAATACTGTCAGCTCCTTCTTTGAAACTTTCTACCTGGAAACTAACAATTCCGAGCACATCTGCTGCTAACAACATCTGTAAACCTTCTCCCTTTTGAGATAACACTTTTTCCATGATTGTTGTGGCTGGGCACGGAATAGAGTGAGTAGTAGTATCTCCTTTTCGTTTTCTTCTCCTTAGGGATCCACACAACAAAAATATAGCCACGAACTAAGGGGGTTTTCGTGGAACCTCATACTCTTGGCTGGGAACACAATGCGATCTTAGGAAAACTTCTTCATGTACGTTATGAATTACACACACCTTGTATGAAGCGTGATAGTTATTAATCCAGTTTAAAGAGTTCAAACACCAACCTGAACTTGAACCAGTAAGCGAGTGTATAATCTTGTTCATGGAACCGACAAATTGTAAATCCTTACTGAGGTAGACAGTTAAAACATCCCAGAAGTATGAATAAGAAGAACCATACTCCTTCAGAACACCAAAATCCCTTGTCAGAGGAGTACGATCAGTGAAATTGTTATCATCTTCTGTTTGAAACCCTTTCTTAGCATTCTTCCTCTTGATCAAGTTGTTATCATTCTCAAGTTCTTTCCTTAAGGTTTTTTTACACAGCAGAAACACAAGCCACGGAGGTTTTCGTGGGATATCAAAATATTGGCAGAGAATACCCTGAAGACTTGGATAAACTTCTTGACATACCTTTGTAATCTCACACGTCCTAGATAAAGCTTCGTAACTAGGCCGGTGTAAAGAGTTCAAACAAGAACCAAATTTTGTACCTGTATTTGAGCGCAAGTAGCCAGCTAAGAATGGTTTCACTGATATAAACTTACTGTGTAACCAACAAATCGAATTCACTCACGGAGATAGTTAACACATCTAAGCAGTTTGCATAAGAAGGATTATGCTCGCAACCTTCTGAAGAATACACCCTTGAATTTGGCAGGTATTGCAAGCTCCCATCCCAGCAAACAATGTACTTCGATTGCTTTTCTATCTTCAATTGTTTATGCCATAAAATAGGAAAGTCCAGAAACTTAACATAACAATTGATGTTATGGAAGTTTAACTTTGGCATAACAAAATCTATATGAGTACCACCATCAATAGTTTGAGAACATTGAAGGGTATTCTAACCAAGCATCGTTTCCTCTTGATTATGCAAATTCTTAGGAAAAGAAGTATGTGCGATTGAAGAAATAGAATCAAGAGTTTGTGGATGTTGGATTTCAGCAACACAGAAACTCTTTTCATCGCCCTTATTTTCTTCTTCTTCTAAGATAGGCGCTTGTGAAGTTGACGATGCTATAATTCCTTTCCATAAATCTGACCTTTCTTTTTCAATCCTACGTTGTAATGGTGTTGGTTCATGTAATCCCATTAAACGATGCAAATTGTTGCCTTGACAAAACTCAAAACTATGCAAACTTTCATTATAAACAGCACCTAAACTCGAAAACCAGGGTTTTCCCAATAACACATGAAAATTTTGTCTACAAGTTAGTTCACAATAAGCAAAGCTGCAATACTTACCTTTGTTGAAGCTAAATTCAATAAGACCGCCATATAAATCCCATTCACCACAATTGGTTTGCTTGAGGTAATTTGTTGTTGCAAAGGACACATAGTTTTTCGGGGAAGATGGATCAATAATAAAATCATGTATCTTTCCACCTACTCTGAAAGTAATACGAAATTCCTTTTCCATAAGGAAGAATTTGAAAATTAAGGCACTCAATGGAGGCTCTTAACCGTGGATAGAACACAAAGTAAAGATACTCAAAAGAGAATCTCAACCGTGGCTCTGATGCCACTTGACGTAGCGGAAGCGTATGTTTTGGATCAAAGATCCGATAAAAGATAGAAACTAGTGTGAGATCAATTGATTCACAAAAGTAATGATAAAATAAAGATAATAAAAATAAAAGATAAATTTGATATTAATCAAATAATAATATTGGTTGTAGAAATTGTCTATCTCTACTATGCCTATGCCTTCTTATATAGGCTTCAAGGATTCTAAATATAATTAGGACTAGAAAAGGAAATCAAAGAAACTAGGAAATAAATCTTAAACAAAGAAATAACCTAGTACTAGTAAAAGGAAATTCTAATAAGAACTATAATAGGAAATAGAGAACCAATGACTAGGATGTCCTACATCAGTTGCACTGTATATGCCTCCTCCTCGCTGGCTAGGTTCCACAAAGACTGTTACCGTTTTTCCCCATACAATTGCTTCTTATGTACTGTTCTTTACCCGTCAGAGCAAAATCACCCATTGTCCTCCCATGGAAAGAATTAGTAAATAAAATAAGCTCTGTAGCTGGCTTTTTTGGATCCCTTATGCAGGCCAGAATAATGTTTAAGTGTCATGTTCTTGATAGTAGCTGTTTTCACCAAGTAATAGATGGACATTCCACTAGAGGCTCTAAGGTGATATGCTTAGTAATTTCAGTGACAAGGGTAAAGGACCAACTGCAGCCTCGTCTACGTCTCCCATAAGACACATGAAGCAACGGATGCTATACAAAATGGATATACATAACCATGCAGTTTTTGTACAAGTTCATTATGTAACATAAATGCAATGGACAAGTTAACAGCAAACTGAAGTAGGAGAATGTGAACAATGTGAACCTGCAACAACAACAATGATAAAAGAGTGGCTGAAATTCAGTCATTGAACCTGCAGATGTAGCTAATCGCAAGGGAATTGTGAACAATGTGAACCTTCTCGTAAAACTGTTCTTCAGGTAGCAAACGGATTACACCTTAACATTAACAAATAGAAAGAATTATTAGCATGCACTATAAGAAGATATCTACCAAGTGAATGGATACCACAGCACAACACCATTTAGCCCGTAAATTGGTGAATCAATCAGGAAACCTTTTTTATTTATGGCGAAACTCCACGGAGGGAGAAAGATTTTATTATTAATTCACAAGCAAGCAAACAAACAAACAAAAGAAGGGGAACAAAATCTTAGACCTCCAAATAGGAAAAGTGGATCATGTCAGACATTTTAACTCTTATAACTTATCAAACCTAACAAACTTTACAATTACGCTAGAAATGCTTTTCTTTTTCTAACTTAAAATGAAGTAACAGTTGTACAATGACATTTACAAATACGAGGATAGAAAAAAGTTACTGGTGCCAAGGAACACAATACAAAAATCTGAATAAGTTGGAGCTTTAATAAGTAGATTGAAGGAGGTAGTGATTGCTCTAATTTGAGTGACGAGAATTGAGTTTCAAAAATGAAGACAACATGACCTATTCACTCTCAGAAAAGCTTCCTTCCAAACTGAGATTCATGTTCATATCATAATCCTAATTTGAAGTTAAAGGCATATATGAGAATCAAATTGAATATTCTCATTGAAAAAGTGAGAGTCATCTTATCTAATCTGAGTAACCTAAGGGTTGTCAACATACTTTCTAATTCAGTGTTTTAGTGTCATGTTATTGTTTCGTATTTATTCTCCTTCTTAACCATTCACAAATTTCTTAAATCTTAACTGACAAAATGGGCTACTATAAGTTGAAATTTATTTATTTGCTAAATTTGCAAGAATGCCTCAACTGAAGCAACGCAAGCAGTTAGATAATGATTATAAAAAAATTCATCATTGAAACTCCACAGCAAAACTCCGGCAAATGGACTTGATGAACCAAACCATAGGGAAGACATTTTCATACTCTGCTAGCTCTCTAGATTAACAGCTCACAATGCATGGATATTTCTTAACAGATGCTATAGAACTGGACGAAAAAAGACTAGGCAGGGTAAATTCAAACGACAACTGTTAGGAGACGCCTCAAGAAACGAAAGGGACCCTTTAAAAGTAGTTAAAGCCTTAAGATTCTAAGGACTACTCCACATATTCTTCGCTCACCTGAAATGTAAAACTCCTAAACTTATAAAGAATGGAAATCCTATTTCTCTCAACTCTTGGTGAAGTAATTGCACCCCACACAGTTAACCAACTAACTGCCAACTACATGTATAAGTCTGGAAACTCAATCAATTACTGCAACCGTATTAAAAATATGTGAAATTGTGACAAAAAGACCCTCTTTATATAGCATTCACTTATCATGGTGGTCCAGGATATTTAAAATCACCTTTCCTACAATCTTATTTACCCCAGCATGATCATATCTCTCGTAATAACTCCAAAAGACTTGCACATATTATACTTTTAAGTTGAAAAACATTTGTTTTACTCTTCAGGAACAAGGTTGCAAAGCATACTAAGACTCAGGGTTCCTTCAACATCACAAAATGGAAATAATGCAACTAGCACACGACATATAGAGACTCAATTGGGGTAAAAAGATGAGAACTTTCAATCCTTAAGACAACCATAGCAAAAACTACATTCAAATTTCTCCGCCCAAACTGTTTCAAACTAAAAAAAGCAAATTTTCTACCAAAAACCGGTCCATTTCAAGCCTCATGCAATTGACAAACTTTCTTCAAACCCTAATTCCAGACCCTACTTTTCACCAAAGCAACAAAACAAATTTTCTATGTTTAAAGAACTAATGCGGTACTAAATTCTCATAAAGTCTAACACAAACCCAAGAATTAGAGTATGCAAAGCTCTATCGAAAAATGAAATTGATGGCTGCAACTATGAATCTTAATCACCAGTAATCTGAATTAGAAAAAGAAAAAGATAGCAACAGACTATGATTTTTGTCTGGAAAAACCAGGTTCATCAGCGACGAGAGATAGGAGAGAGATTGATTAGGGTTCATCCGATGTAGTTGTGAATCTCGATCACCAAACAACGATTTGTTATGGCAGTAATCTGAATTAGGAGAAAACAAAAAACGAGAGTTAGATTGATGTCTGAAAAAACTAGGGCTCATCCGGGAGAGATAGGAGAGAGACTATTTATTTTTTTTGGAATGACCTCTTTCCAGATTTATATGGCCATAGCCTAGTTAGTAATTCTCTGAATCATTCCCGAATGATTCCCGAACGTATCCGAACTGACCGAATCCGAATGATATTTCCGAACTATTTGAACTCCGAACCTAGTTCCCGGATTATATGCACCTCACGAATGATTCGCGAATGTATCCGAACTAACCGAATCCGAATGATATTTCCGAACTAGAACTTCGAACCTAGTTCGCACCCAACCTCGCTCTCCCATAAGTAATTCTCTGATCAGAGTTTTGTTGTTTGGTTTTTGTTTGATTTTGAATATACTTTATATTTAAATATAATTATTCAGTTAAATTTTTTATTGATAGTTGTTTAACCAATGTTTTATGTGTTAATTTTTGCTTAAAAATCTATAAACTCGTTTTGTAATACATTTATGCGATTAAACTGTTTACTTCTTGTTAAATAATCACGCTAAAATGTTTTTTTCATCTTATAAATCATATACAAATAAAATTAGTCTCGTAATAAGATCATAATACTTATCAATTTATCATTTATGTAATCCGAATTTTAAGTGCCGAACTCACATTTATAAAACGAATATACACGTACGTATGCCGTTCCGAACTAATGTCCGAACAACGAACCGTTGACCGGATTTTTGACCGAATCCGACCTATCCGAATCCGTATAATTCTCGTACGTATGCCGTCCCGAACTACTACCCGTACCCCGAATTGCTAACTAGGGCCATAGTTTAACGCGATATGCGACGATAATTTAGGATATGCACGGTATTAACGAGAAAGACACTGCCCGGCTTAGGGATTACTCAAAGCTCGTGGTAGTTTATACAAACTCATTCCAAGCCGTGGTAGCGGGCAATAATATACACTCAAATGTGCCTTCCAAACATAATTTCACCTCTTTTCAAGCCTTAAACGATGGAATTTGGATAAATTTTGAAGACCAATGAACATGTCTTGATTGTTTGCTCGTTTTCCATCGAAATACACCCGTCTTTAGCTAAACTAGTTGTGACACCCGTGCGTTGCACGGGCCTAAATGTTTTAATGCTTGTAATTTCTTGGGGATTCAAAACTGGAGTAAAATAGGCAATTTTCTCCAGCTTTGTTAATCTTCCCGCAAGAGGCTCGGAGGTCTGAAAGATATAAAAATGGTAAAATGCAAGAAATCATAATATTAGAAATAAGCGATTCTAAAAAAGAAAATTTCCCTTCAAGAATTTATTATTCCCATTTAGTTTCACATTTCAAACTAAAATAAGCGCATAAAAGCTAAGAACCCCTTCCCCGCCCCTAAATGCACTTAGTAACTGATAAAAACTCATAAGAATTTCCCACAATACGAAGGAGAAGACGGTTTGGATAGCAATTTTGTCTGCAATTTTCATCCTTGAGCTCCAACTGAGACTGGAGCACATGCCTTTTCCCTTGAGAGGTGCAGGACACGTCAAACACCTTGCACTACCGTAACATCAAAACAGCTACCATCATCAAGCACTTCAACCCATAATCTGCAACACAACTTTATTTCTTCCCTTGCCCGTGTAACCAGAAGGGTGAGGATTAAAACTTAAAACCGAAAGTCAAAGCTAACTGATGTTACAGATAAAGAAACTAATAAAATTAAAATAATTAATCGCCTTAAGTTTCAATTATCCTAAAAGCTCGGCTCCTTGGACAACAATATTTTGAGCTCTAATAATGCAAATAACTTCATAAATCTAATTAATAAGAAAAAGTAAATATACTACCTGTTTGTGCGATCAAAAACCCACTCCATTTGATTTTACTGATTGTCCAGTAATGTTCCGTAGGTACTAAACCTCAGTTGCATAGCTACTAACCTCGGGAGAATACGGTTGTGGTACATAGACTTATTAGTAATACACAGAGTTGCATGCTTGTAAGTGGTACTTCCAAGTAAAATAAAAAAGAAAATTCACACAAATTAAAGCGGACTTTGATATATAAGAGCAACGTAGAATCAAATCTTAGTTCTCCTTTGTTCTATGATTCTAGTCACATCGCTTGATAAATGATAATCAAATCCTGCAATAAGTAAAAATAATTAAATATTTAAGCAATTAGGCTATTAGTCATAATAATGAATCCATAATCCATATTACAAACAATGAAGAGATGAAGAAAAAAACACATGTAGAGTAAGAACGGATTAAAGAAGACAAAAACAATGTCTTCTAGAGTTATTAACTTATAAGATATATCAATGAGGCGCTCTCACTTTTCAGATTTTATCAACGGCTTGTAAGATTTCCTCCAGTCCCAAAATAGATGAACCGGGAAAAACAGCCAGCGGGATGGGATTTACCAAACATAGTTGGGTTTCAGTTTTTATTAGGACAAACCCTCACCTGCAAAAACCAAAAATCGAAAAATCGATATTAAGACAAAACAGGGGAACAAAGAAAAAACCTCGGGATATATCGATGCCAAACGTTTGTATTGCATCTTAGATTTTATTTTCATGTATTATCATCAACAAACAGGAATATCAACAAACATGAGGATGAAGAAAAGGGGTGTAAGCACCAGCCAGAAGAAGAAGAAAAAAAACAGGGAGAAAAGAAAAGAGGAGAGCAAAGGAGGCGTTGATTGTAAAAAAAAATGTTCTAGGGTTTGGAAAGAAAGATTACGTTTGTAAAGAGAGGTAAGTGGGGTAGAAAATACTAAAAATTGCTGGTGTGAAAAATCGAAAGATTCCCATTGGTCGAAATATGATCTGGTGGGGCCATAAGCTCTAAGAAGAGAGCTTGATTCACCTTTTAACCACAACAGAGAAAAATCACCTGAAATCATATTATTAATTACGACACTCTGGTTTTAGTATCTAAATAGGCTATAGCTTGCTCATATGCATCAATATTTTAACTAGTACCACACATATTTTTGAACATGTGTTGGAGAAAATAAATATAGCCATCAAATACTTAACTATTTATAATTTTTTATTTCAGTTTTTGTTGGGTACACAGAAAGAAGAATCCCATTCTTTTCTTCTGCTTAACCTACTCGGGTACTCTTATAAAGTTTGTAAATACTCTGTACACTAGACTTATCCTATATATCATGATCACTCCATTGATTCATTTTTTTGTTAGAGCACTGCTCGGTCGAACTCGAAAGCGTTGCTATATCAAGCTTGTTTGTCAAGTTTAGTTGCCAAAACTATAAGTATTGATTTCTAGTCTACTTATAGCTAAGTCTCGGACTAGGATAGAAAGTGTAGTTGAGCTCTAGACTCCACGGCATTCATCATGAAAAGACGAAGAATTACTTAAGGAAATGGTGGAACTTCATCGACTAAAAGGTATGTGGAGACTTGAACTTATCTATCACTCAAAAGTTTATCTACTCTATCTCATATCTTGATACAAAAGTCGTATTTCTATATAGACTTCGATTATACACATTTGTTATTTCGAGCCGAGTTTATCTCGCTTATATATTTCTCGAAATATGTGTTGGTAGCCAAGTTCATCTTTATAAGTGACGAAAGTCATGTTGATTATTTCAATATCTTGAAAATCGCTTTGATGAAAAATAGTGTGTGAATAACCTCTATTTAACATCCTCTAAGAATTTTTGAATGATTAAAATGAGAGTTTAGAATATATAACGTTGAATGGATATAAACATTGTATGTGAACTCATACTTGTGTAAGTCCAAAATCCTTGAACCAAAGTATGCGTACTTTGCTGCTCAGGATAACCGGAACTAAATTTCGCGTACCTGTATGCGTACTGCCGGAATTTCACGTCTCGTGAATTTCTGCCGGAGTTTGTGAACTGAAAACAAACTTAATCCGGGTACTTAAGTATGCATACCGGTATGCGTATTTGAGCAGGTTATTTTCTAAAAACGGTTTATTCGTGAACTTAAACTTACATAAACTAAGGAATGCATATTTGCAAACCGTGGGTATAAAGTTCATGAATCGATTTGAGTGAATCAAGATCCTTTTTGCTTCGATTGTGTCTTGTATACTTCTAAGATATTTAAGCAATTGAACAACTCTCTAACTAGTTCGTTTGAGTCATTAGAACAAGCAATTGGGAAACCTAATCCCCACACCTCCTGTGTGATACTAGTTGTATAATCTAGAGTCAATTCTCCTTTAACCTTAGGTTTCTACCGAGACCCTATAGGTTAACGACTTGAATACTTCATTGGGATTGTGAAGCCAAACCTAACTATTTTCTCTGTAGTTGCGTGATATTATCTTGATGTTTCTATCGTAATTGAGTGCAATCGTAAGATTGGATTGAGATTAATTTCTTCCATAGGGAAGATAGAAAAGTAGTCACAAACATCTTCGTCTCATCGTTTGTGACTTAGCAATATCTTGTTTCGCTAATCGATTAATATCATTGTGAGGTGATTGATAATTCAAGGCTGTTATTCGGGAATATATTTCTGAGTTATCGATTGGTTCTTGTTCACCTTGATTTGTCAAAAGACGGAACAAAACTCGTAGGTATTTCTATAGGAGACAGATTTATCTATTCTTGTAGACTTTTCTGTATGATACAGATTTGTTTATTAAATTCTTCGACTTTGGGTCGTAGTAACTCTTAGTTATGGGTGAGATCAGCTAAGGGAATCAAGTGTGTAGTATCATGCTGGGATCAGTGATGTAAGGAGCGCAAATACACCTTGGATCAGTGTGAGATTGATTGGGGTTCAACTACAGTCCATACCGAAGTTAGTTTGTAGTAGTCTAGTGTCTGTAGCGGCTTAATACAATGTGTGTTCAATCTGGACTAGGTCCCGGGGTTTTTATACATTTGTGGTTTCCTCGTTAACAAAAATTCTGGTGTTTGTGTTATTTCTTTTCAGCGTTATATTTTGTTATATAATTAAAATATCACAGGTTGTGCGTTGAATCGATCAATTGGTAAATCCAACCTTTGGTTGTTGATTGAAATTGATTGACACTTGAACATTGGTCTTTGTTACCGTTCAAGTTAATTTCTCTTGTATTCAATTAGACTCGCATATTTCTATTTGCTTGAGTAAGTATTGAATCGAGAAATTGAGATATAACTCCTTGATATACTTTTTATTAAGATTGAGTCTGACTGTCTAGTTGGTTCTCTTAAAAGTATATTGGAGTTAGTCCATATAGATTGATAAGCGAATTATTAGGTGGGGTTGTTGTACCCCCACTTTTTCAATTGGTATCAGAGCAGGCAAACACGTTTAAAGACCTCATAAGTCTGTGTTTGTAGCGATCTGACTCTATGGACAGTAGTGTTATCTCAATAAATGCACCACCAGATCCAGGGATTCTAGAATTCTCTTCCATAACTGATTTAATTAAATCTATAGAAGAAATTCTATCCAAAACTCCACCAGGTTTAAAATCCCTTTAAGTTTTTATATGGCTTGAAAAAAAACTTGAAAGTTCATCTTCTGATGTTGATTTATTTCTCCTGAAAGAACAAGAATCTCTTAACAGGCTGAATCAAGTTATGATGAAAAATATTTATGTTGAGGTTGATATTGATTTGATAATCAATGAGAAAAATACTCCTCATCTGTGTAATCCAATAAGTAGTAACAAACTAAACGAATTACAAGAAGAGTTTAAATCTCAGTTACCTGAGTACATCACCTCAAAGCATGAATCGATTTATTGCTCAATCCCTGATACTTCATATCGAGATAGTACCTTCTCTTATGAAGAAGTCGGGACGTCTCTTTTTGTCAAAAGAGTTTCCCTTTCTATTACTAAAAACTATATGAAAAAGTTGTGTTTTTCAAGTCGGAAAAAGAAAAATCAGAAGAAAAAAGATTCCTTGGGTTTTCTTAAAATTCTTTGATAGACTTATAAAAACATAGTCTTGTATTTCTCTCATTTCTGAAGATTGTAAGAGTTGTTAGAAAGAGACGCTTTCCTGGTGTCATGGCACTCAAGACTAGTAAACTTTGTCTTGGTGACCATACGTTTTTGCTCTGGAGATCTATTTGTTGAGTACCTACTCCAAGTACCTTTTTTTGGTTATCCAAATAAGTCCCTCTTGCGCTCGTGTGGATCACACAACTTGAACTCGGTTACCGTATGTTTTTAATCCAGAATGCACTTGAACCAGATCAAGTTCACTGCTCTACACATTAAAAGAGGAAAATTATCCTTATTCTCCTCGCATATTCTTCTTTTCAATAGTTTGTAAACGAAGAAAAAAAAAACTTAAGCTGCTCGTGAACTATTGATTCACATAAACTCAATTCTCAATATTTTTGAGTGTTCTTGGGTTCATTGTCTTCACTACAAAAAATTACTCTACGGGCTAGCATTTTTTGCTTGTTTCCTTGTTATTCAAGTGTTCCACCATTAGCATCAGTTCGTGAACAAATAAGGAAATTCCAATAGTGCATAAACCAAGTAAGTTACTCAACTTTCTTTGAGAGTTCTTTGTCAAAAATGGCACATTGGAGAGCTAGTCATGCTGGTAGTTCAAGTGGTCAAGCAGGGGATAGTTCCTTTTACGATCCCAGTGTCTGTGCTAGTTTTGTCAACCCTGCTGCTCGTGTAGTCTATTTGGAGTATAAGAATAAACAACCAATTTTTGAGAGGTATTATGATGCGTCAAAAATTGTGGTACAAGGTTTATATGATTTTTTCAAAAATCACTCCTGGGGTATTATTCACAAGCCATTAGGAACTGCCCGTATTGAAATGGTTGCACGGTTTTATGCTAATATTCATGATCCAAACCCATCCAATTGCATGTTCAAGACTATGGTATGTGGTATTAATTTCACAGTGGATCGTCATATTATTGCTTACTTGTTAGATTTAACTCATATTGGTAATGCTCGATTCCCTTCTCCTGATAATGAAAGATTGAATCCACAAGTGATGTCAAATTGTCTCTTTAATAGAGATGTCTCTCGGAGAGATGGCAAGATTTTTGTTGGTGGTGCTGGTTTGTTTCTCAAGGTCGCTGCAAAACTTATTGTGGCCAATATGATGCCAAGCACTATTGACAACAATCTCTGGACAAGGTCTCTTGCTGAATTTATCTGTTATATTGAAGAGAGAGACATTGACTTATGTGGACTTATTGTTAATCAAATGATAAGTGTGAAATAGAATTCAAAGAAAACTCCAGGATTTCCTTGCCTCATCACAAATTTGCAGTCACTTCAACATTACTCCTTTTGGAAATGAGATTAGTGGTCCAAAGGTTCTGAGTAAGGCTAGCATTAAAAAGATGATGCAATCTTCAACCGATATCCTAGCAAGTACCTATGAAGCTACAAAATCTGAACTTACTCGCATTCAAGATGAATTTGATTGCTTGAAAGATCAGATGGAGTATGCTGAGGCAGAACATCCAGATCTAATTGAGAAATTTTATGAAATTGTTAGAGATTATTATGGGAGAAGAGATTAATTATAACTATAGTAATTCTATTACTTGCTTTATCTGTTAAACTTCTTGTGTTGATCTACTTTCAAAACCTCTACTTTAATGATTGTAATAACTCTTATGTTTAGACTTGAATGATTTTATCCTTAAATTAAATTGCTACATATGATAGATCCATAAGAAGTACAGATAATTGTGGTCAAAAGTTAAGTCCTTCGTATGTCGATATGCAAGTATTGATAAAAGATTGAATGAACTTTTGACAAACAAAAGTTAAGCCTTTTATGTCATTATGTAAATATTGACGGAAGAAAGGATTAGCTTTTGTTTACAAAGATTAAGTCTATTGTATGTCATTGTGCAAATAGTGATGAAAGATAGAATAAATCTTTGTTTATTCCGTAATATTGATCTTCCCTGATCCATATTTTTATGTATATATTGTGTGGCTCCGTAAGTTTTCTTATGTTTAGTATTTCCGATTAAATTAATCACGGGTTCTCTTGTGGTTAATTTAATTGAGTATTTTGGATACAAATTCATACTCTTATATGATTAGTTGTTGTCCAAAGAAATCCTTCTTTTCTTGTGAAAGTAAGGTCGCTCTTGTTGTTCTTTCGGGAATGACATTTTATGGGGGGGAGTTCTTAATTGAACTTGTGCTTAATTGCCAAATCTTTATGGGGAGTTCGGCTATGGAATATTGTAGGGGTTATCTTGTATATTTATAAACTCCTTGATGAATGCATTTAGTTTCGTCTATATGATTGCGTCTAAAAAGTTGATATGTGCTTTCTTTTGGTCATGAAATGTATCTATGAAAATTTCATTAAGATCCCACTAGTTTTCATACCTATGCCAATTTTATTGACAAAAAGGGGGAGAATTAATGTGTAGTTCACACTACAAATACATATGGGTTTGGATCATTATGTAAGGGGGAGTGGTTTCTATCTGAGATGGAGTATTAACTAAGGGGGAGTGATACATATCACCATAGTATTGTTGTCGAAGTTGGTATACAATTGAACTTTGATGTTGTGTAATAATAATATGACATTGTGTAACAATGATTGAGAGCTTTTGTTTTCTCATTGTTATGGCTACAGATCTTCAACAACGATGATGCTACATTAAATATCTTTGGAATCATTGGAGTACTTGGAAGTGACGAAGATTTCGAGTAATGTTGAAGAACCAAGGAGATCATGCATGTGGAAGAGAAGATGCAAAGTTTATTTATTTTGTATTTCATATGTATTGATAGTTTTGTCACTAAAATTGACAAAGGGGGAGATTTTTAGAGCACTGCTCGGTCGAACTCGCAAGCGTTGCTATCTCAAGCTTGTTTGTCAATTTTAGTTGCCAAAACTATAAGTCTTGATTTCTAGTCTACTTATATCTAAGTCTCACACTAGGATAGAATGTGTAGTTGATCTCTAGACTCCACGACATTCATCATGAAAAGACGAAGAACTACTTAAGGAACTGGTGGAACTTCATCGACTAAAAGGTATGTGGAGACTTGAACTTATCTATCACTCAAAAGTCTATCTACTCTATCTCCTATCTTGAGAGAAAAGTTGTATTGCTATATAGACTTCGATTATACACATTTGCTATTGAAAAAGCGGGGGTACAACAACCAAACTCAATATTTCGATTAGCAATCTGTATGGACAAACTCCAATATACTTTCAAGAGAATCAACCAGACTCAATGAATACAAGAGACCAATGTTCAAGGATCAATTAATTTCAATTAACAACCAAAGGTCGGATTTCCAATTGATTGATTCAAACGCACAACCTGTGATATTTCAATTATATAACAAAATATAATGCGAAAAAGAAATAAAACAGACACCAGAAGTTTTGTTAACGAGGAAACCACAATTACAGAAAAACCCCGGGACCTAGTCCATATTGAACACACACTGTATTAAGCCGCTACAGACACTAGCCTACTACAAATTAACTTCGGTATGGACTGTAGTTGAACCCCAATCAATCTCACACTGATCCAAGATATATTTTTTCTCCTTACATCTCTGATCCCAGTGGGATACTACGCTCTTGATTCCCTTAGTTGATCTCACCCGCAACTAAGAGTTGCTACGACCCAAAGTCGAAGACCTTAATAAAAAAATCTGTATCACACAGAAAAGTCTATGATAATAGATAAATCTGTCTCCCACAGAAATACCTATGAGTTTTATTCCATCTTTTGATAAATCAAGGTGAACAGGAACCAATTGATAAACCAGACTTATATTCCCGAAGAATAGCAATATTATCAATCACCTCACAATAATCTTAATCGACGCGGCGAAAGAAGATATTGTGGAATCACAAACGATGAGACGAAGATGTTTGTGATTACTTTTATATCTTGCCTATCAGAGATATCAATCTCATGACAATCATTACGATTGTACTCAACACGATAGAATCAGCAAGATCAGATCACACAACTACAAAAAAGTAGTATCGGTATGTCTTCACAATCCCAATGAAGTCTTCATGTCGTTAACCTATAGGGTCTCGGTAGAAACCCAAGGTTAAAGGAGAATCGACTCTATCTAATATAACTAGTATCACACAGGAGGTGTGGGGATTAGGTTTCCTAGTTGCTAGAGTTATCCCTTTTATAATCTTTCAAATCAGGGTTTGTGATCAAGTTAGCTTAGTAACAATGCATTCAATACTCACCATTAGATAAAAACCTGCTTAGATTTAAGCTAATATCTTTCAACTGTTGAATCAAAAAATTAGCTTGTTACACACAAATGAAATGCACGTTTTAGGTTTGTGTAACCGTACCCAAATATGTACATTTGTTGGTTCAACAATAGCTAACCAAATGGTTAGCCATATGAGCACTTTCGTATTAACCATATTCTTCTTCACCATAACTAGTTCAAATGACTCAAATGAACTAGTTAGAGAGTTGTTCAATTGCTTAGATCCTATAGAAGTATATAAGACACAATCGAAGCAAAAACGATTTGATTCACTCGAATCGATTCATGAACTTTATATCCACGGTTTGCAAACTTGCATTCCTTAGTTAATATAAGTATAAGTTCACGAATAATAGGTTTTGGATATAACCAACTTAAGAACGCGAACTTGGTACGCGGACTTAAGTACCCGGAATAAGTTTGTAACAAGTTTACAAACTCCAGCATAAATTATCGGGAAGAGAACCTCCAACATTACTCGGACAGGGTTCGCGGACACTTGTTCCGATTTTCCTGATCAACAAATTATGCATACTTTGGTTCAAGAAATAAGGACTTATACATGTATGTGTTTCCATATAATGCTTATATCCAACAATGGTTATATAATCTAAACTCTCATTTCAATCATTGAAACATTCTTAGAGGACGTTATATAGTTGTTATTCACAACCATTTTTCGTCAAAGCCATTTTCAAGTGATTGAAACATAACATGACTTTCATCACTAGGTAAAGATGAACTTGGCTAAAGCAAAAGCTTACCAACACATATTTTTAGAAACAGATAGGCGAGATAAACTCGGCTCGAAATAGAAAATGTGTATAATCAAAGTCTATATAGCAAAACGACTTTTGTCTCAAGATATGAGATAGAGTATATAGACTTTTGAGTGATAGATAAGTTCAAGCCTCCATATACCTTTTAGCCAATGAAGTTCCACCAGTTCCTTGAGTATCTCTTCGTCTTATATGATGATCGTCATGGAGTTCTTGAGCTCAACTACACTTTTTATCCTAGTCCGAAACTTAGCTATAGTAAACTAGAAATCAAGACTTATAGTTTTGATCACTAACATTGACAAACATGCTTGAGATAGCAACACATGCGAGTTCGACCGATAAGTGCTCTAACATCTATTTCGAGCCGAGTTTATCTCGCTTATCTATTTCTCGAAATATGTGTCGGTAAGCTTTCTCTTTGGCCAAGTTCATCTTTACAAGTGACGAAAGTCATGTTGATTATTTTAATATCTTGAAAATCGCTTTGATGAAAAATAGTGTGTGAATAACCTCTATTTAACATCCTCTAAGAATGTTTCAATGATTGAAATGAGAGTTTAGAATATATAACCTTGAATGGATATAAACATTGTATGTGAATTCATACTTGTGTGAGTCCAAAATCCTTGAACCAACGTATGCATACTTTGCTGCTCAGGATAACCGGAACTAAAGTCCGCATACTGCCGGAAGTTCATGTCCCGTGAATTTCTGCTGGATTTTGTGAACTGAAAACAAACTCAATCCGGATACTTAAGTATGCGTACCGGTATGCGTACTTTAGTGGGTTATTTTCTAAAAACGGTTTATTCGTGAACTTAAACTTATATAAACTAAGGAATGCATATTTGAAAACCGTGGGTATAAAGTTCATGAATCTATTCGAGTGAATCAAAATCGTTTTTGCTTCGATTGTGTCATGTATACTTCTATGAGATCTAAGCAATTGAACAACTCTCTAACTAGTTCTTTTGAGTCATTTGAACTAGTTATGGTGAAGATGAATATGGTTCATATGAAAGTGCTCATATACCTAACCATTTGGTAAAATACTGTTGAACCAACTAGGTGTACATGTTTAGGTATGGTAACACAAACCTAAATGAACGTGCATTTCATTTGTGTATAACAAGCTAAGTTTGATCTAACGGTTGCAAGGTATTAGCTTGAATCTAATCAGGTTTTCATCTAACGGTGAATATTGAATGCTTTGTTACAAGGTAACTTAGATTGAAAAACCCTGATTAGGAGACTATATAAAGGAGAACTCTAGAAACTGGGAAATATAATCCCCATACCCCATGTGTGATACTAGTTGTATAAGCTAGAGTCGATTCTCCTTTCACCTTAGGTTTCTACCAAGACCCTGTACGTTAACGACTTGAAGACTTTATTGGGAATGTGAAGCCAGACCCAACTATTTTATTTGTAGTTGCATGATCTAATCTTGATATTTCTATCGTGATTGAGTGTAATCGTAAGATTGGCTTGAGATTAATTTCTCCGATGGGCAAGATAAAAAAGTAGTCACAAACATCTTTGTCTCATCGTTTGTGATTCCGAAATATCTTGTTTCGCTAGTCGATTAAGATTATTGTGAGGTGATCGATAATTCTAGGTTGTTCTTCAGGAATATAAGTCTGGTTTATCGATTGATTCTTTTTCACCTTGATTTATCAAAAGACGGAACAAAACTCGTAGTATTTCTGTGGGAGACAGATTTATCTATTCATGTAGACTTCTTTGTGTGATATAATAAGATTTTTAGATAGTGGTAAGAAAGGTTGTCGTTCACTCGGACTTGATGAGAATTATTTCAGATTTAATAAACGAAAATACTAGAAATAAATAAAATAATATACAAAATGTGTTACAAGATGAAGAATTTACTGGGACTCTGGATTTCACTGTTTTTCATATTCAAGTGGTTGAGAAATTAATCCAAGGCAATTATAGCTCAAAATAAAAGAAATATTAACTCTATTCTTTGACAAAGTAGATCACATAAAATATTAGTTGTACGTAAGTTGTGGGCATGACGCATCAAAAGTAATTAGAACTAAGCATGCGACATCAGACAAAATAATAAATAATTAATAGAAATCATAAAACAATTAAATTATATGCAAATAGTTATAAAAGAATTAATTTAATTACCACACGGGTGAAAAACAGCTTCCTCCGTCATCCCAGTGATGGGTTCTAGCTCTGCATGGTGAAAACACACTCAAAAAGATAACTCATAGCTCAAATGGTGTTTTTATTGAAGAATGTATAAGAAAACAAAGATTTGTAACGGTGTCACGCCGCTACAGAATCCACTGTTACAATTAAAACTCGTGAAAGTGTTGCTAAATGAAGATAAATGTTATATACTTGAATAAAGCCGTTACAAACTCTATGTTGTTGTTACTATTTCTAAACGACGGCTATATTGTGTTTGTTCTTCGTGTTCTTCAGAACGACACTCTTTATGTGTCGTATGCAACTACTTCTTCCTGTTGCTGCTGCAAATCTTCCTACAGTGTGATTCTTTAACTTCAGCTTACCACTAACTCTCCATACCCTTCTCTGGTCCCCTAGCATCATTTATATACTCAACGGGTAAAGAAAAACATGTGAAATAACTCACAGTAATCTCCTTTCCTTATGCAGGGAGATACGACAATAATTCATTTTCTTCTTCTCTTCTTCACGCTTGAATGAGATGTAAAATATCTCCCCATCAATAGTATAGAATCCCCAATCAATATATTTTCTTACTGCACGTATCTTTCCCAAAATAACACCAACAGAGAGAGTACACAAACAATAATTCTTTATTTAAGTTTATCACGCAACTGCAGCAGCCATAATCTCCATTTTTTTTATCTCATACATGCTTCCATCACATTTCCAACACAATATGGATATAATCAAAACTCTCAGCAACTCGTGCAAATGCCAAAAATAACTCAATCCACTCGTGAAAAACTAACAGAAAACCCGAGAATAACTCAACCCTGTTTTGCTGGAAATCCACGTTGCAGCCATATTTTCTCGAGTCCAACTGACGTACCATCCCTGTTTAATCAAAAATGATAAATCTAAATAAAATCCACGAGAAAATCTCATGAAATCGCCTCCAAATCCATTCCAGAAAATTACGCAGATAAAGATGATTATTTCCCGCCAAAAATGTTTCTCTCGTGAGGAAGATGGGTATTCCCCTATCCAGGTGTGGAGTGTGAATAACATCTAGGGTGCCCCTTAGTAATTAAGGTACCTCTTATCCAAAGTGAGGGTCTGAATAGCAAATGTCCTTCGGAGGTGCCTTTAACAGTTTTTCGAGCCGATTCTTCTAAAAACGTTTATTTGCCAAAAACATCTACAAACAAGTTTATTAGTGATAAAATGAGTCATAGCTAATGTAGTTATGGGTGAAAATGTTTCGCACTTTCGTGCTCATCAAATTCCCCCACACTTACATTTTGCTAGTCCTCGAGCAAAACAGAAAATTGACCCGCTACACAGCTGATCATAAAATAAGAAAGAGTTAGACCCGCTACACAGTTGGTCATGAAAAATTCCATACACAAGACCCGCGACACAATTTTTTTTTATAAATTAGACCTGCTACACAGCTGGTCATAACCCTAACAATCATAATTATTTTTTTTAGACCCGCTACACAGCTGGTCATAATATAAATATTTGTATTATCTTTTTAGACCCGCTCAAGAGCTGGTCACAATAAGCAAGAAAAATCCTAAAAAAATTAAAATTAAAATAAAAAATTAATAACCACTCCCCCACATTTGAATATTACATTTTCCTCAATGTAATTGAGTCATCCAATGTAAAAAGTAAGATGGAAAATTTAAATATAAACAAAAATAAAAAATAATAATACCTATTGTACATAAAAGATCCGCGTAAACTAACAACCTGAAAATTTGGGGATCAACACAAAATACAACATTTACAAATGACAGCTTCACACTTATGTTATAACGATGCAGAGACACTTAAACTATCAAAAACAGATACTTACCTCCAAACCAAGTTTTTACAACACAAGGAAGTGTGTAAAGAACATAATATGGGGATACTATTGGGACTTGGAATTTTTTAATTGTCTCATGCACGGTATTAGAAATAGGCAAATCCTCTGGGTATTTAGATGCAAAGTATTCCAACAAAATTTTAGAAGCATACAATTCTAACCCTAAATTAGGTAACTTTTGGAAGTCTAGGGGTCTAGAAACAACCTCTAAGTTGGGTGAAATATCCTGTGAGATAGATTCATCTATGGAATTGGGAAAATCATCTACACAATCATCCACAGTGTCATCTACAAATTCTGTCTGGAACAGAGAGTAACAAGACTGATCATCATCATCATTAAATAATTTTTGGCATTCCAGAATTCTCAATCTTTGTTCCAAACTAGGTGGTGTGTATTTGTAATACTTCTCATAAATCATTAGAGACGATTCTTCACTTACCTCATGTGGAGCAGAAACTCCATACCGTTGCCTATGCTTATATTCACCAAGCGTCATCTCATATGAGGTTGCCTGATATTCCGCCAGCGTCATCTTAGGTTACGTCTCCTCAGAAGAAGTCATCATCCTCAAAAAGTCCCTGAAAACAAATACAAAAAGAAACACATAAAAAGGAAAGAATAAAATCTAAAATTAAATGAAAATACTTTACAAAATAAATAAAAATAAACCTAAAAATTAATCTAAAAACAAGCCCGCGTCGGCGGCGCCAAAATTAATAAGATTTTTAGATAATAGTAAGAAAGATTGTCGTTCACTCGGACTTGATGAGATTGATTTCAGATTTAATAAACGAAAATACTAGAAATAAATAAAAATATATACAAAATGTGTCACAATATGAAGAATTTACTGGGACTCTGGATTTCAATGTTTTTCATATTCAAGTGGTTGAGAAATTAATCCTAGGCAATTATAGCTCAAAATAAAAGAAATATTAACTCTATTCTTTTCCAAAGTAGATCTCATAAAACTTTAGTTGTAAGTTGTGATCATGACGCATCAAAAGTAATTAGAACTAAGCATGCGACATCAGACAAAATTACAAATAATTAATAGAAATCATAAAACAATTAAATTATATGCAAATAGTTATAAAAGAATTAATTTAATTACCACACGGGTGAAAAACAGCTTCCTCCGTCGTCCCAGTGATGGGTTCTAGCTCCGCATGGTGAAAACACACTCAAAAAGATAACTCATAGCTCAAATGGTGTTTTTATTGAGGAATGTATATGAAAACAAAGATTTGTAACGGTGTCACGCCGCTACAGAATCCACTGTTACAATTAAAACTCGTGAAAGTGTTGCTAAACGAAGATAAATGTTATATATTTGAGTAAAGCCGTTACAAATTCTCTGTTGTTGTTACTGTTTTTAAACAACGGCTATATTGTGTTTGTTCTTCGTGTTCTTCAGAACGACACTCTTTATATGTCGTATGCAACTACTTCTTCCTGCTGCTGCCGCAACTCTTCCTACAACGTGATTCTTTAACTTCAGCTTACCACTAACTCTCCATACCCTTCTCTGGTCCCCTAGAATCGTTTATATACTCAACGAGTAAAAAAATCATGTGAAATAACTCACAGTAATCTCCTTTCCTTATGCAGGGAGATACGACAATAATTCATTTTCTTCTTCTCTTCTTCACGCTTGAATGAGATGTAAAATATCTCCCCATCAATAGTATAGAATCCCCAATCAATATATTTTCTTACTGCACGTATCTTTCCCAAAATAACACCAACAGAGAGAGTACACAAACAATCATTCCTTATTTAAGTTTATCACGCAACTGCAGCAGCCATAATCTCCATTTTTTTTATCTCCTACATGCTTCCATCATGTTGGAAATACAATATGGATATAGTCAAAGCTCTCAGCAACTCGTGCAACTGCCAAAAATAACTCAATCCACTTGTGAAAAACTAACAGAAAACCCGAGAATAACTCAACCCTGTTTTTCTGGAAATCCACGTTGTAGCCATATTTTCTCGAGTCCAACTGACGTACCATCCCTGTTTAATCAAAACAGGATATATTCAAATAAAATCCACGAGAAAATCTCATGAAATCGCCTACAAATCCATTCCATAAAATTACGCTGATGAAGATGGTTATTTCCTGCCGAAAATGTTTCTTTCGTGAGGAAGATGGGTGTCCCCCTATCCAGGTATGGAGTGCGAATAGCATCTAGGGTGCCCCCTATCCAAGGTGAGGGTCCGAATAGCAAATGTCCTCCAGAGGTGCCTTTAACAGTTTTTCGAGCCGATTCTTCTAAAAATGTTTATTTGACAAAAACACCTACAAACAAGTTTATTAGTGATAAAATGAGTCCTAGCTAATGTAGTTATGGGTGAAAATGTGTCGCACTTTCGTGCTCATCATGATACAAATTTGTTTATTAAAGTCTTCGACTTTGGGTCATAACAACTCTTAGTTGTGGGTGAGATCAGCTAAGGGAATCAAGTACGTAGTATCCTGCTGGGATCAAAGACGTAAGGAGCGCAACTGTACCTTGGATCAGTGTGAGATTAATTTGGGTTCAACTACAGTCCATACCGAAGTTAGTTTGTAGTAAACTAGTGTCTGTAGCGGCTTAATACAATGTGTGCTCAATCTGGACTAGGTCCCGGGGTTTTTCTACATTTGAGGTTTCCTCATTAACAAAATTTCTAGTGTCTGTGTTATTTCTTTTCCGCATTATATTTTGTTATATAATTGAAATATCACAGGTTGTGCGTTGAATCGGTCAATTGGTAAATCCAACCTTTGGTTGTTGATTGAAATTGATTGATACTTGAACACTGGTCTTTGGTACCGTTCAAGTTAATTTCTCTTGTATTCAATTATACTCGCAGATTTCTATTTGCTTGAGTAAGTATTGAATCGAGAAATTGAGATATAACTCCTTGATATACTTTTTATTAAGATTGAGTCTGACTGGCTAGTTGATTCTCTTATAAGTATATTGGAGTTAGTCTATACAGATTGCTAAGCGAATTATTGGGTGAGGTTGTTGTACCCCCACTTTTTCATTTTGTTTAATTGATCTTCTTTATAATTTATTTTCTTTTTTTCTGATAAGCAAATAAATGATTAAGAGGTTATATCAATGTTCTTTATAATTGATCACTTGTAATCAGATTATGTATACTTCTAAGGTTCCTGTAGGTGTAAATTATACACAGATCCAGGTGGAAACATCCTAGGCCTGGTGCACCTAAACACGAAAAGACGCGAAGCATGGAATGAAGATTAGTGGCGCGAGATTTCAGGAGCCACGTGGATCGGGCGTGATCGTTCTACAGCTGTCGGATAAGACTTGATTTAGACTTCTGACAAAGCTGACATGATGAGACGCGGCGGGACAAACGAAGTTCTATGGTCAAACAGATAATAAAGTAGGGGACACATCGGATAACCATAAAAGCAACGATCAAAGACGGGCGACATTCAGAAACAGGCGACATCGTGTCAAGAGAGCACCTGGAGAGGTCGGCTCGGACGAAAGACAGGCGAAGAGTCAAGACACATCGGCCATGAAAGGCGACATAAGTCGGTCCGACCACAGAACTGCTGAACTGATGTAACATGACCAACACCTTAACTTGGGTGTATGTAACTTTTCCTATAAATAAAGGGACTTGTATTCATGAAAGTTAGGTTGTAATTTTGAGGGAGGAAGAGAGAGAAACTCGAGTAATCACTAGGAAGAAGTGAGTGAGAAGTAAGTTCATCTTGTAAAGAAATCCAACTAAGATCAACACCTTTGTAACACCTTGAAGTAATAATATTCATCATTTCACCCCGTGGACGTAGGTAATCATACCGAACCACGTATATCTTGTGTTCATGGTTGAGTGTTTACTTTCATTTGAGATGAGCATTGTGTTTCTATCCTTTGGATGTAGTTTGTAGTAAAATGCATCTACATTCTGGCGCCGACTAAGGGGACACGACTAAGATCTCCGGATACCTTGCCGTTAAAGCCTTCAGAGACGATCAACAACTCCTCAATACACGTTAATGTGTTGGAGTAGAAGCTACGATGAACTCTGTTGGACGAAGTAATGGTTTTTTTGAGTCATTTACTGAGCATTTAAAGTCATAGAAGTAGCAGCGTCTTCTTAGCGTCTTCAACAGTTTGATCGGCAGAGAAACTTCACGAGCTCACCAGCGACTAACAATTCGGGTTAGAAGCTACGTGAAGAATCTGTTGAAAGGATGACTGTTTGTTCTTGATACTTGTATGATTGTTAGCGTTAAGCGAGTTGTTTCTAGCAGCGGTTTGAAGTCGAGTGCTTGGAGTTACCAAAAGTTAGCGTTTTTAGATGTTTCATCATGTAATGAACTGTCGACCATATAGAATTTTTAGCCGGCGGTGTAGCGTAAGTCGTCGGAAAGGTCATAATTAAATCTCGAGAAAGTGGAG
This sequence comes from Papaver bracteatum, assembly GCA_023529315.1. Taxonomy (NCBI): domain Eukaryota; kingdom Viridiplantae; phylum Streptophyta; class Magnoliopsida; order Ranunculales; family Papaveraceae; genus Papaver; species Papaver bracteatum. Next base: position 2,243,104 of record JAJJWX010000210.1, read on the forward strand.
TTGGTACAAGTTTAATTTGATTCTAGGGGTTACTTGCTGTACTTTTTAACCATCACGTGCATAAGATCAATGATTTGGAGCATGTAGAATAAAGGACAAACTAACTTAAATGCATAGGTCGAGTACATAGAGCGATGTCGTACGGAGTGATATTGATGGGGAAGTGAATTCAGCCACAGATTCAGCATAAGAACAAAATAGGATAGATAGACGTAACCCACCTGATAACCAAAGTTGACCCTATACAGTGATAGTAGTCGTAGAGTCGAACGTTTCGCCTTTTTTGTCTGAACTTTTTGTTAGAAAAATCAGGTCAAAGTAAGGGGTTCTTTTTGTGTATTTGCTGACGTAGGGACGGGCGATACTCGGCTTATCACGCGACGTGACCGATGGCTAGCACTTCAGGGATGATAAGGATGTTGAGGAATCGCACAGTCACTAGAAGCAGCATGCAGGCAGGGATAACGGGGACGAGGCAAGAGGACAGTCGACAACCACCGCCCGAGGAATCTCATGCAGCTGCGCGAGGGATGCCTGTTGTAGACGAAGAAATAGATTTGGGGCGAGACGATAACACCTTACCTCTGGACCAGGTTATATTGACTCAGAGGAGAGTTGACCAAATCGATGGACTCAAAGATTCAGACACCGATGATGATGAGGAAGCACTTGCAGCGCTAGCTCAGAGGCAATGGACGAGGCAGCAAGTTGAACACCAGGAAGCTTTGGGAAGGGAACAAGAGCGTCTTAGACAGATTCAGCTGGGGCGAGCAGCAGCAAGTAACATCGTCCCGACAACCGTTCACGCGGTCGATCGTGTAGCCAATCCTATACCGCCACCACCACCCACATCAGAACCATTACAACCTCGGCCACAACAACCCAATGGACACTCCAGTCATGAAAGTACGGACCCGACGTTGTTAGCCATTTTGGAGAGTCAGAGGAGGCAAGAGGCGGCACTAAGGGAAGTCCAGCATAGGAATTTATCCTTGGAGTATGAGAATTACCAGCTGATGAACCTACGGACCAGATCAAGAGGGTCGTCCAGTCGAGGGACATCGGGTTATCGCGGACGATCCAGTCACTCACCACCCATGATGGGGCCAAGTAACCTTAATCAGCCCGATCAGTCAGGTCAGCCACCATTACCTTCGATACCCCCTACGCAGAGATATGGACCACCCGAGGATTCGTCCACCGACGAAGAAAGGCGAGGAAGGGACGAGCGACAAGATCAGGCAACTAAAGCTAAGCTTAAGGAGTTGGAAGCAAAAATCAAGGAACTCTCGGGTGGAAGCGAGGAGAATAAGTTGGCCGAGATTATGAGTGAAGCCGAGAAAACGCCTTTCTCTAAAGAAGTGGAACAAATGTCGTTCCCACCCAAATGTACTTTACCTTCATTCCCCTCTAGATTTGACGGAACGGGCGATGCGATCGAACATCTTAAGATGTATACAATGTCACTGATCCAATGGAGAAACAACCCGGTAGTTATGTGCAAATTCTTTCCAGCTAGTTTGGAGGGCGAGGCGCGAGATTGGTTTTATTCACTCACACCTAGTTCGATTAACGGGTATTATGCGCTAGTCGAGGCCTTCCTTGAGACCTACATGCATAACAGCCGACCTCGGCCAAGAATGAACAAGCTGTTTACTCTCGCCCGACGATTCAGAGATCCCCTGAGAACCCTGACCGATAAATGGAGGAAATTGTATACTGAAATTGGGAAGGTACCGGTGGATCAAGCCATCTTTGGGTTTGAAAACGCGTTGGGGAGGTCGGACCCCATCTGGATTGCCATGTTTTCTGAAAAACCTAAAACCTTAAAGGAGATGAGAAGAATGCAAGAGCACTATATCTCCTTGGAAGAAATTCAGGCCGAATCAAGAGATAGAGGAGTACAAGAAGCCAGCACTGAAGTTGGTACCGAAACTAAAACGGTCATGGACGACCATATCAGGCGATCAGAAAAGAGATCGGACCCGCCCCCAAGGATCAGTGAGAAGAGGGAATGGATGGCCAAAGGGAAGAAACCAAAGCAGGAAACCCGGTCCTATACCCATCTAAACGCTTCTTTGGAAGAGGTGTTCAAGGAAGTTGAGAATAGGAACGACATCAACTACCCAGCATCGAGGGGAGTACAGTTCCAAGAGACCCGAGATCATCTCGAATACTGTCACTACCATCAGTATAGGGGCCATTCCACCAATAACTGTCGAGAGGTGAAAGATATTGTTCAACACCTCATCCGCGATGGATATTTGAGGCAGTATGTCCGACACCCCCTCGGCCGGAAGCAACACCCGATGCACCAGTTCATCAAGTCCGCATCGATAGGGCGAGTCAGTTCGTAAGCACCATTTCACATTCGGCTATGCAAAACTACACCCTCAGCCCAGTAATCACCACTAGGATCCATAAAAGGGATCATGACGGTAAAGATATATTTAGCGTAGACAAGTCCCTTCCCATGGAACCTTGGATGACGCTGCCCATATCGTTCTCGTCTAAGGATGTCCCAGCAAACGGACAGGCATACAGTGATCCACTGGTTATCACACTGTTGATTGAAAAGTGGGGAGTAAGAAGGATTCTTGTGGATAGCGGAAGTTTAGTCGAGGTGCTGTTCTACGACACGTTCATAAGAATGAAACTCTCAGACGACATGCTCGTCCCATCAACATATCGCATCTATGGCTTTAACGGCACAGTAACCATCCCAAAGGGCGAAGTAACTTTGAGAGTTTCGGATGGTGGTGGCTACCTCGACACACTAACCACTTTCTGTGTGGTCGACGTCGCTTCACCTTATGAGGCCATTATCGGGCGCCCATGGATTGCTTGGATTAAGGGAGTAGAATCGGCCTACCATCAAAGGTTAAGTTTCCCGACTTGCAAGGGAATAGCGGAAGTTGTGGGCGACTCCCAGGCGGCACGACAATGCATGAAAGTTGATATAGAAATAAATGAAGAACGGCGAGCTCGGCAAAGGCAAGAAAAAAATAAAACAAAGGAAGGGAAGACGGCAAAAGAATTGGATGAGGCGATTTCACAAGCGGTCCTGGCACACGAAACTCGAGAACAAGACCCTTTTTAGCAATTAAAGGAAGCGTCCCCAGTCAGGGAGACCAAATCAAACTTCTCGACAGTCGAGCCGACTAAAGAAGTAAACTTGGGAACGATAGAAGAACCCAAAATAGTGAGGATCGTGGCATTAATATCGGACGAACAAGAAAGTAAACTTACAATGCTATTAAAATAAAACCTGGATGCATTCGCTTGGGAAGTGCATGATTTGGAGGGTATTGACCCGAAGGTCTGCTGTCACCACTTAAAAATCGATCCGAGGTTCAAACCGGTTAGACAAAAAATGAGGCGCGTCGCGCCAGAGTTACAAGCGGCGGTCGAGGTCGAGCTGAAGAAGTTACAAGAATCCGGAATAATAAGGAAGTCCCACTACCCACAATGGATATCAAACATGGTCGTGGTACCGAAAAAGAAAGGGGGAGTCAGAATATGTATTGATTTCAGCGAATTGAACAAGGCCTGCCCGAAGGAAAGTTTCCCCCTTCCCAGCATAGATCAACTAGTAGAATCAATAGTGGGATACGAAGCGATGACCTTAATGGACGGATACATGGGCTATAACCAAATACCATTGGTGCCCGAGGACCAGGAACACACTTCCTTCTTCACACCAAGAGGATTGTATTGTTACACCAAGATGCCATTAGGACTTAGGAATGCCGGGGCTACGTACCAGAGATTGGTAGGCGACATGTTTAAAGACAAGATTCACGATACCATAGAAGTTTACGTGGACGACATGTTAGAGTCGGAAATCAAAAAACCACGTCCGAGACATTCAAGAGATTTTTCAGACAATGAGGAAACACAAAATGAAAATTAATCCGGACAAGTGCGACTTCTGGGTCACGTCGGGGAAATTCCTAGGCTATATCATCACCCCTAGGGGAATAGAAGCAGATCCCGAGAAGGTACGAGCCGTCCTTGAAATGCCATCCCCCGCAACGGTAAAAGACGTGCAGAAACTAAATGGTTGCATAGCCGCATTGGGGCGATTCGTATCACGGTCATCAGACAAATGCAAGGCCTTTTACGACATCTTGAAGAAAGGAGAAAAATTCCAATGGACGGACGCAAGCGAAGAAGCTTTTCAAAATATCAAGCTACATCTAGCTAGCCTCCCAGTTCTTCAAAGGCCTGAGCCGTCAGAAATTCTCACTATATACTTAGGCGCGACACCCTATGCCATTAGTGCGGTATTGGTCAAAACAGAGGTAGGCGTGGAGAAGCCGGTATACTTCTCTAGCAAAACTTTAAGTCCGGCCGAGAAGAACTACACTAGAATGGAGCAGATGGTGCTCGCGCTAGCATTTGCTGCCTCTAAACTACGAACATATTTTCAAGCTCATCGAATACGGGTGCTCACAAAATTGTCTATCGAAGCAGTCTTAGACAGTGCTAGGCGATCGGGAAGAATCTCCAAGTGGGGAGCCATAATCAAACAATATGATGTGGTATACGAGACAAGAACCGCGATCAAAGGACAAGTAGTGGAAGATTTCTTGGCAGATTTACCCCTCAGTGATGAGGACGAGGTAGAAGATATACCGGGAATGGCAGAAGAACAAGAGGGGCCGGCGGACCTACTAGCCGCCAGTAGCCCAACACGATGGGAAGTATTTGTTGATGGGGCATCTAACAAAGACGGATCGGGTCTTGGGTTGGTGTTTACCACGCCAAAGGGGAGGAAAATCGTGCATTCGTTCAGGTTAGAATTCAAGGCGACAAACAATTTCACCGAGTATGAGGCGGTGATCCATGCCTTAAGAATAATTGTGGAAATGAGGATGTATGAGGTTCGATTGACTAGCGACTCACAGCTAGTGATCCGGCAAATTACGGGCCAATACTCTACGCATGACCTGGTGCTGCAAAAATATTGGGAGCTCGCCCAATTATACATCAAGAAAATACCAGACATAAAATTCCACCATATCTGCCGAAAGGATAACAGACACTCGGACGCTCTATAGTACATCGCCTCACAACTAGTAGACCCGAGCATCGAAGGGATACGCGTTATGAGGCTTCTTAACCCGTCTATCCCAGAAACACCAGACGTACGGGTCGAGGTGGCCGTTAGCACGGTCGAGAGATACAAAGAAGGCGACTGGAGAAAGCCAATACATTAATACTTAGAAACGGGTGAGCTACCTAAGAGTCGGCCCGACATGAACAAGATCAAAAGCAAATCGGGCGCCTACGAATTAAGAAAAGGGATCTTATATCGGAAATCTTACCTAGGACCACTCCTACGATGCTTAAGCAGGGAAGAAGGACATATAATCCTACACGAGCTACACTATGGGGCGGTTGGAAATCACAGCTCGGGAAGAAGTTTGTCGGTTAAGGCAAAAAAAATGGGCTACTTTTGGATGTATATGAACGAGGACACAAAGAAAATGGCGAAAGCTTGCGAAGAGTGTCAGCGTTTTGGGAAGAAAATCCATGCTCCCGGCGTACCGTTAAACTCAATCATAAGTCCGTGGCCCTTTGCTAAATGGGGAGTGGACATTGTCGGGCCATTACATGTCGGAACGGGACAAAGAAAGTATTTGATCGTGGCCACTGACTATTTTACCAAGTGGGTAGAGGCGGCGCCGTTAAGGCATATTCGGGACAAGGATGTTTTTAAGTTTATTTGGGAACATATCATTTGTCGCTTCGGGGTTCCGTCTGCAATCATCTCTGATAATAGAAAACAACTACAGGGTGAGAACATCGATCTTCTATTCAACACTTACAACATCAGGAAGAGCAAAGCTACACTGATTTACGCCCAGTGCAATGGGAAGGCCGAGATCACTAATAAGACAATCGCCGATAACATGAAGAAAAAACTGGACGGGGAATATGGAAACTGGTGCGAGGAGCTATATAACGTCCTATGGGCATACAGGACCACACGAAGGGAAGCTACGGGATTCTCTCCATTCATGCTTACCTACGGAACCGAGGCGATTCTACCAACATAAGGGATGATTCCTACCACAAGAACCGAAGCTTGGAGGCGAAATGTGTCATCCGATCTGATCTTGTCTAAACTCGACGACTTGGAAGAAACAAGAGAGATGGCGTTACAAAAAATGGAAAACTATCAGAGGAGGTTACAACGGGAATACAACAAACGCGTTCGACCAAGAGAATTCCATCCCGGGAAGCAGGTATTGAAATTCCTGGCTGAATGGGAGCGCGACAAAAAAGGCGGAAAACTAGCACCAAAGTGGGGTGGGCCATATATAATCGAATCTAAGGCGGGCGAGGGATCATATCGACTACTGCGACTCGACGGAACAAGAGAGCTCAAACCATGGAACATCCGATTCCTGAAACTCTACCATCCTTGACAAGTGATGCGGAAAAATCGTAAACAAACGTGTCCTCTATCTCTGTGAAACCGTGAGGGGTATGGGATAGGGCATGAGCGACTAATGGTCATTCGTACTCGGGGCAATGCCAGTGTGGAAGTGCCGAGGTGACTTACACTCGAATGGTCATTCGTACTCGGGGAAAATCCAGTGTGGAAGTACCGAGGTGACTTACACTCGAATGGGCATTCGTACTCGGGGAAACGCCAGTGTGGAAGTGCCGAGGTGCCTTACAGTCGCCTGGCTATTCGAACTCGGGGCAGTGGCAGTGTGCAAGTGCCGAGGTAGCCTAAGGGTTCTGGTGGTTGTAAACCAGTTCTAAAGGTTGTTTAGACACGAGGTCTACTCATCTAGGTGGCCTACTTACATCTGAAAGGTCACCACCATCGCAAGTGGGCGTGTCCACTTGCCCGAGATCGGTTAGTCGATAACCACTCGGGATTGTCGGGCCTAGAACTAGGATGACTGGTACCCTTCCACTGAATCCAAAGAGATAGTGATGAGATACCCCAATCAGGACATGGCATAGGGCCCGATGACCCTCCTTGTTGGGTGTGTTCGACAGAAATGGTTAGAATACTGACTTACTTGAACAATGATTGCAGGAATAACATATGAAACAAAGAAGAACTCGATTTCTTCATGCAACTATTAAGAAAATACGAAAAGCGTCATGTGACCAAGCGAAACGAAGCGTCTAACGAAAATAAAACAAACACCATCGGTGACGCAGCACCCCCATTAAAACAAACAAGCGAGGTAGCGGAAATTAAAAAGGGGAGAAGTGTTTAGAGCGATTTACAACCCGATGGAAGGGGCAACATAGTGACGCAGCACCACAAAAAGAAAGTTTAAGCCTTGGGAGGAGCCGCGCCGGCCTTCCTCTGCGCGACCTCGAGCCGCTTCTTCTCCACCCAGTCCATAATGCCAGCCTGAACCTTCTGATCTAACTCTTCCGCATGGGTGACGCGTTCATCCTCGAGTTGTTGGGTAATCTGGGAAGCGTTTTCCTCAGCTTCAGCTAACTTGGATCCCAAATCGACCTCGGCCTATTTAAATCGGAGAACCTCCAGATCCATCTCCCGAGAGCGTTGTTGCTCGGATACAAGATCACAAAAATAGAATGTTATTCATCGGGTGCGTTTTTGCAAGAATAAAGCGCAATCTAGATCTAAAAGAGCTGCCTCAACACATCGTCTAAGAGACATGACAGGGCGGGTAACACCGACTGAAGCGACTCTACCGACTTGGACAACTCATCCTCGGCCCTGGACAACTTCATGGTTAATTCGTTATAATGTTGCTCGTTGAACTCGTTACTAGGACAATACTTCTTATGCTCGGCCCAATCGTCCATTAACCGATTACGCGACGCTTGGAGCACTGCAAGCTGCGATCTACTCCACTCTAAATCGCCCATAACCTTATCAAATTCACTTACTCGGCCCAGTAAATCGCTATTAGCTCGCTCCACCACATCTTTATCTCTCAATATTCGTCGGCGGTCCTCGTGAAGGTCTCGATTCTGCAATTGCAGAGCGTCTACCCTTTTCTCCAAACTTGTGGCTAAAGCATCCTTTTCAGCAGCAAGGCGCTGAGAAGACCCCAAGTGAGCCCGTAAGTTGTCCATCTCGGCAGGATCATAATCAAACCGGCGACGTCGTTCTAACTCGTCCTCAAGTCTTGCAATCTCCTCAGTTTGACGGTCTATCTTGTCGTCTTTGTTTGCCATTCGTTGATGAAGATTTTCCACAAGATCCTTCTCAATATCCCATTTTCTCTTCATAATCCTAAACTCCGAAGTAGCGTCTATACCTATACTAGATACCTCGTCTAGGAAGAAGGATACCCGACTCAGGATACTGGCACGATAAACTCAATCAACACAAGTTAAGAAGGATCATATACCTTGAGCGTCGGCAAGCTTGATCTCCAGCTCGTTCGCGACCCTTCTCATTCTGAAGTTGAAGTTGGAGAGATTCTATCAACTGCTTATCTCGAAGGCGATTGGTAGCATCCAAGCGTACGCGGTTCATAATCTAACACAAATAGTTTGACTCATAAGTGACACTATGAAAAAGAAATCGGAAGCGGAGCATAACCATACATAAACGACTTACTCACCACAGTGTCAAGTGTCAGGGCGATGTCGCCATAACGGGGCACAACATTCAACATTTCCTCATCAGTATACTTCACAAAGTTGGAGGAAGTAAGCGCACCCAAGGAGTTCATGATCGGGCCAGAGACAGTAAAGGAAGTTTCAGCACTAGAAGACGATCCCTCATTAATTCGGGGCACACAAGGAAGCTCTACTGGTACATCAGTAACGATCTTCTCTACGATGGGCATCTCCGAGGGCTCCTGTTGGTCGCCCATACCTTGTTCATCGCCTTTGTAGCCAGACACATTCTCTCCAAACAGCTCATCCTCATCGGAAAGATCAATGACGGGGCCCGTTTTCGGCGGTGGCTTAGCAATTTGCTTACCTCTACCAGGATTACGCCTCAGCGGAGTAGGGTCAACATCGCCCGCATCATCATCATCGTGCCTTGGGTGTTTCTGCACAAGTGTCTCGTCAGAACATGTGAAGGCAAAAAACAGGGGCAAGTACATGTACTTATAAGAAAATCATTATGTTTGTTACCTTCCCCTGGTCTTCCTCGACCCTTGTGCCAACACCTCTTTTCCTAGATCCGATAGTCTTGGTAGAGCCGACCTGAGATTTTCAAACAACAACAAATGACTAACTGACGCCCGAAGCTAACAAGATAAAAATCAAGAAAAGCGCATACCTTATCAGCCTTGTCATCATTAACCACCCAGAAAGAATAGGGCTCGACGGGAAAAGTAGGCGACGGGAAGTCACCATGAAGGATCGGAACTCGGACTAGAAGCATAACTCGTGGATAAATCGGGTCATTAGAATGACGGGCTCGCTTGTTGGAACCCTGACCGATGGGATCGGCATCCAGCATCATCCCTTCAACACCCTCGGGCATAGTTTTGACCCGATGAGCACTAGCAGCAAAACCGGCAAGATCGCCTAAGGTTGAAGTACCAGCTCGATAGTTGACAAGGAAATTGGCAACAGTATACTCAGGAGCGTCCTCGGGCTTGTAGGTCGACCACTCAGCAGTAGAACCATGACCATCGCGGCGATCCCTCCACTCGTTCATAATTCGAAAAGTATTGCAAGTCCATTGAGCTAAAGCATGAGAAGGCCGAATCTGGGACAAAATCTCGTAATAAAATGGGCTATCAGGGTTGTATAAGGGAAGACAAAGGCCCAGCTCCAGTTGACCCAAGGAGATGACCACACAATCAGCCGATTGCTCGTGCTTCTTCATATCGGTTTTCTTCAAGATACCGTTTCGGCCCGAGAGAAGGGTCACTTCATAATTTTGAAGACCGTACTTCTCCTTCAGCTGCTCAATGAACTCTTCATCAGAGAGATCCTTCACCCTTTTCTCGGAACTGCACGAAATAGAAGAAGAGCTATCAACAAAAATAGATCTCATCGCTCGATCATCATACCTAGAAGGGTTTTCAAGAAAAAGCAGAGAAGCAAGAGGAGGAACGTCAAACTCGGAAAAAATGTCATCAACAGACCTCTTTTCAGCCATGGAAGGAGAAGAAGCCATTAACAAAGATAATGCAGAACTCGGTTTTCAACAAAGAAAGATGAGGCGATGACAGCTACTATATCAATCGTCGAGGAGAAGATGACGAAAGAAAACCAGGAGAGCTATGGTTTTTTGAGAAGCGCAAAATGTGAAGAAACTTGGGAGAAAACCACAGTAGATGAACATAGAAAGAAAGGGCAAAGAAGAAGAAGGAAGAAAGGAGCGGGCTATTTAAAGAAGAAGAATTGTAACCGACGCCGACGGTTACCAGTCATAAAGTGGAGTTAGTGGGACGCTGCATGGCGGGATTCACGGCATGAACAAAGACGTGGGCAGTTAGGGCAATATTCTTCCACACGTGTCTCCCACACGAGCGGAAGAAGGGGAATAAATGTAGGTGTAAATTATACACAGATCCAGGTGGCAACATCCTAGGCCTGGTGCACCTAAACACGAAAAGACGTGAAGCATGGAATGAAGATTAGTGGCGCGAGATTTCAGGAGCCACGTGGATCGGGCGTGATCGCTCTACAGCTGTCGGATAAGACTTAATTCAGACTTCTGACAAAGCTGACATGACGAGACGTGGCGGGACAAACGAGGTGCTATGGTCAAACAGATAAGAAAGTAGGGGACATCGGCTAACCATAAAAGCAACGATCAAAGACGGGCGACATTCAGAAACATGCGACATCGTGTCAAGAGAGCACCTGGAGAGGTCGGCACGGACGAAATACAGGCGAAGAGTCAAGACACATCGGCCATGAAAGGCGACATAAGTCGGTCCGACCACATAACTGCTGAACTGATGTAACATGACCAACACCTTAACTTGGGTGTATGGAACTTTTCCTATAAATAAAGGGACTTGTATTCATGAAAGTTAGGTTGTAATTTTGAGGGAGGAAGAGAGAGAAACTCGAGTAAGCACTAGGAAGAAGTGAGTGAGAAGTAAGTTCATCTTGTAAAGAAATCCAACTAAGATCAACACCTTTGTAACACCTTGAAGTAATAAGATTCATCATTTCACCCCCGTGGACGTAGGTAATCATACCGAACCACGTATATCTTGTGTTCATGGTTGAGTGTTTACTTTCATTTGAGATGAGCATTGTGTTTCTATCCTTTGGATGTAGTTTGTAGTAAAATGCATCTACAGTTCCCTATTGGCTGTATTTATTATTTATTATTGTGAAAAAAAATTAGTAAAGTAAATTTAAGTGGTTACTACATCGTGTTTTAATTATTTTTTGGCATGTAAATTTGAATAAAAAATTATTATTTTCTTCATAGGAAGAGGTATTTCAAAAGAGCTAGGAGTGACGATTTGATTTATGTATAGATTAATAATAATGAAGTGACTTCATTATTTTTCCTATATATTGCCTGATGCAAATTATCGTGACTTTTCTGCATGCTTGCAAGACGAACAAGGCTAGTTGAGGTATAAGTTTTATTTCAATAATGCACCACCCAACCAAAAATCTTGGCTCCGCCACATAATAAGATAGATAGAAATCACAAAGTATTCTCCGTCTCAGACTTTATGATTCCACAAGATACATATTTGAACTCTTATTTGATTTGTTTAGATTGTTCTTGTGAGGTATAATAGGCATCTCTATAACCTTTTGAAGAGAGTATGCTATCACAATTGTTGATATTTCCTTGATACCTTCTTTACCTTGAAGATCCCTCGTAAGAAAAAAAATATCCATTACCTTGATGGGTTATCTTTCGGAAGGAAATTAATAGGTTACCTGTTAGAGGTAGATTAGTTAAAAAAAATTACTTAGGTTAAAGTAACTCGTAGACCTGTAAAGGACGTCAGCTAGGGGAATCAAGTGTGTAGGATCTTGCAAGATCCAAGAGACGTAAGGATTATGACTGAAGGTGAATAACTCGTAGTGTTGGTTTTGTTTAAACCATATTCCAGTTCGAAAACGGATGGTAGGCTAGTGTTTGTAGCTGCTTAATATAGTGCAGTGTTCAAGACTGAACTAGGTCCTGGGGTTTTTATGCACCTTACAATTTTCCTCGTTAACAGATTCTTGTATGTGTGTTCTTTTACTTTTTCGTACTAAAAGATTCATATCCTTTAATTATTAAAAGTACTACACCGGTTTATAATCCTATCATAGTTGGTGGTGTACTTGGTACCCGGTCCTTTTCAACTTCATAACGAATAAGATGACTAGGTTTATTGTTTTGTAGAAAACAAAATAATGAGTCTAAAGCTAGATAAATGAAGATAGGCGAAAGTGGGAAGTGTATTCCCTTTATTTATGTTGGGAGTGAACTGCATTTTACAAATGATTCACAAAAGAAGAAGAAGAAGAAAACGAATTGAGATTGTATTAATCTTAGGAAAAATTTCTTGTCGAGATAGTTACAAAAGGGGGAATTTTATTCATATTTCCTATTTATAAAAAGATGACAAACACTTTCAAAATAAAGATAACGTATTTTTTATGGATATTGTAGGAAGCTACCAAATTTCACAAGGATTACCAAAGTCATATGAGATAAAAAAATCCTCACCATTGGATCCACTAGATTAGTATCATCGTACATCCTTGGTATAAATATGCAGAATTCCAATAGTCATCTTTATTTAAAATTGTAACAATTAGACTAAGTTGCTTAATTAGTTGGATAAGTTAGTTAGAGAAGCTCTTGGATTTTGGAGACCATGGTATAAAAATCTACCCCATTAGATTTTAGATTTGGATTTATAAAAAAATAGTAAATAATTTTCCAGATCTCTGCACCATCACTTTTTGGATTAAAAAAATAAATAACTTATAAAACCCAAGTATGTGGGCGTAAATGGAATCATCAAAATAGTTATTTAAATAGATATATTATTAGATTATGGTGTTTCAAGATGACTTTGTTTGGGCAAAAAAAATTTATGACCTCAAATTATCTCGAGGATAATGTTTTTTGATCTTCTCTTCCTAAGCGGGGAGAGGGTATTGCAAAAAAACCTTATGATACCCAAATTTGCAAGTTAGCAGTAGAATTTTTTATACGAGTTTTTAAGGTTTGATAGCATTACTTTTTAGGTTTTGTCCCTTAGGTATTTATATTTTCCGATCGAGTTTGGGAATAAATACCATTTTCGAGACAATCTTCACATGTGCTAAGTTTATCAAATAATTTGAATATTTCAGAACTTTGTTCTAGGATTAATAATCCATAACTTTCTTCTGAAGTTTCGGATGCATTCAACCTTCAATGTGGTGGACTGGGATAATAAGCCATCAAGATGGACCCACGAAACAATCTATTGATATTAGGGTGAAAACCATGGATTGGATCAGACTACCTGGCGGCCTGAATGGAACACTGGCTGACATGGCTAGCTGGCTGACTTATTATATGTTAGATTTAAATTTCTGATTGGTTAAAGAAGTTTGGGTTCTATGTAGTGTTGATGGAATTTGTTGAATTTGGTTTGTCATTATTGTCGGGGTGATATATAACTCGTCGATATTGAAGTGAAACATAGGACGAACTCCATTTGACTGTCCCATACCTAGGGGTGTACATCGGGTCGGGCTAGCCATCCCAAGCCCAATTATAGCACAGACTGGGCGGACGGATTTGTAGTCCTTACTACCCATTCGTTTAACAGGCCGTGCCGAGCCGGGCAGTAGAAAAAATTTAATGTCCATGGCATGTTCATACCTGTGAAACAATACTAGACAGGCCCAACCTGGCCGGGCAGGCCCCATGCTCAAGAAATAATTCAAAAATTAAAAAAAGTATATAACTTGGTGTTTTTTTGGCTTGATGAATGATGATATATTTGTAACTCACTCAAATGATAGTCCAAGCAATTCATATTCATTACTGTGAAATGTAATTCAAAAAAAAAATATCAAAACCCAACAAATTGTCCAAACTTGAAAAGCTCTAGTGAAATCCATCACACTACTAGAAAACTTTATTCCATGCTAAAAACAAAACAAATCAACGAATAATTGATCTACTGATCGGCAGCTTTGCAATCCCTTCTTCTCCAAACGAACATACAACCCTTTTCAATAAAATTAAAAGAGATTGAATCGATGTTAACCTAGAATTATAGAAGATAGTAGAAGCCATTGTGAACAGTGAATTTGTAAATTTTATATGCCCAAAACAAGAGTTGATTTCAAACTTTCAGTGCAATTCAACAAACCCTAGAGTAATGAGGAAACAAGAAAAGCAAAGGAATATGTCACTAAAATCTCTAAAAATTGTAATCTAGATTATTAAAGAAGAAATATCTAATTTATGCACTATCTAGATAGGTTATTAGGCAGGTAGGGTAATTGAACCGGTATCCGACAATCAAGCAGGTCGGGTAGCTAAACAAGCTACAGGACATGCAAACAGACCGGACCCTAATATTTGAACAAAATCCCAAATCCTCTCATTTGTAATAATCGGGTAGGCCGGGCAAGCCCATGGGCTCCTTCGGATCCGAGCGGAACATGGCAAGCCGCATGCTTCCAGGCATTCTATACAATCCTAACTATACCCTCCAGTTACCTCTGAGTTAAGCGTGCCAAGCGAATAAAAGATTGACGCTTGCTTCCCCATGTCATCAGCAAACAAAAGATCCGTATATAGACTCCTCTTAAAAACCTTTCAAACCCCTATGCTAGCTTTTGAGAATAATCTAGTTGGATCTCTACCACCAAAAGAAACAGGAAAAGAGGTAAAGAATCTCATGCTAAGCCCTTAGTTTAAACTTTTATGTGGACACTGTTCTTCAAGAACCCACATTTGATGAGTTTAAATTTTTTTATTGACACTGCTCTTGAAGAGCCCACATTTGGGGATACTTTTTGTTACGATCGACATAATTTTTCAATGGCGATTATTGCAGTCAGTATGGTTTTCAATGCCGATTGTTGCAGTTGGTATGATTTTACAGTAACGACTGCAACAAAAAAAACACTTATGTGTAGGGTATCTCAAATGCAGAATCCGCTTTAAAGATCGCTAACATAGCACATAAATAAGCAAACCCTCATCATTTGGGGATACCTCACAAATTGAGGGATACTTTTTGTTACGGTCGGAGTCATAGTTTTTCAAACGATTGTTGCAGCCGGCAAGGTTTTACAGTGCCGACAGGAAAAAGAAAATATATATATCCCCCAATTTGTTGGGTATCCCCAAAGTGGAAATTGTAAAAATACCCCTCCTTTTCAGGGGTCTTCACAAATACCCTTAAAAAGTTTACAAATACCCCTAAAGGGTTTATTTTAGGTTTTCAGGGTCTAGTTTTTTGGCACATCTAAAATTATATTAAGTCAATTCAACCTCCGGAGGAGGTTGGGTTGACATTTTCACGCGTCAAGAACATACTAGTTCATTTTCATTATTTAAAAAAATACTAGTTCATTTTCATTATTCAAAAAAATACTAGTTCATTTTCATTATCCACTTAAAATATACCTCTTAGGGGTATTTAAATAAAATAGAAGGATATTTATGAAGACCTTATATTCTAGGGGTATTTAATTAATGTTCCCATCCCCAAATGCAGAATCCTCTTAAAAGATTGCTAACAGAGCACACAACTAAGCAAACTCTTATAGATTGACTAATGGGATTAAAGTACTTAGTTAATTTACCACCGGATGATACAAAACATAATTGGCTATCTAACAGAGGGACTATAGGAATCAGTTAATATTAGAACATATTATTTAACATGCAGACGCCAATGTTCATGTAAGGATTACAATCCTTTGTTATCTAACAGAGGGACTATGAATTTTTCACAAATCTCAAAGTAACATCGTCTCTATGAACATGAATGCTGTTCCAATGAATGCAATTGGCTCTTGATTTCAATTTGTCTTCAGCAAACACCAATTACAATCAATGGCCTTTATACTTTTGAATTTCTTTTGATCGCCTTTCTGAAAAATCCTTATGCACCAAAATTCCAGGTTCTGAGAACTCTTTGCTGATCCTGTCTGAAATTCGGCATGGGTTTGGCCTTGAAACTAAGGCTTTGCCGCAGTTTTCTAACTTCGTTGTCATCTTTTTCCTGCACACCAGAAAATGGAAAGTTGAAGGCTTTTTTTGTCGAAGAACTTGTGAGTGTATAACGGTGTATTAAGGATCTACCATATCGTAGAGATATGAGAGGCACAGAATGAAACTAATTTATTTTATATTTCAATGTTAAGAAGTATGACACTCATGGGTACATATAGACTGGTCGACACAAGTAAAACATTGAAACCCTTTTACCTGTTAACCCATTTTCTGGCCAAATGACAAAAATAGTTAGTTAAACTCAACAGATCTATACTGATTCTACCAAATAACAATATCTGGGCAACCCATGTTAATATATCAAAGTCAAGACAAAGTATAAATACCTTAGACTTAGCTTCAAGCTGCATTTTCTGTGCCTCCTTGGCATTGAATTTCTCTTCAAGCTTCTGAAAGTACTGGGAGAGCGATGGTAAAATAGGCAAGAATATTAAATATAAAATGATCAAACAGCATAAGTACATTGATATTGCTCATTAACAGAAAACTCCAAAGTGAAAACTGAGCCAAGACTTGCCTCCTTCCGTTTTGCAGCTCTTTCATCAGTCCTGAAGTTAAAGGAAGAGGAGGCAACAGGGGACCAAGCTTTATTCCTGGATGAACTCGAAGAACTCGAAGAACTTGGATGCCTGTCATGAAAATATGAGATTTCTTTAGGTGTAAATGCACCGATGATGCACAAGGAATCAATTTTATTTTAGCAGAAAGCTAAAGTGGTCTGCCTGCCGTGATAGATATGAGATTCCTTTTAAGGTGTAAATACACTGAGGATCCGCAAGGAATCAATTTTATTAGGCAGAAAGCTAAAGTGGTCTGCTTACCCACGCGCTTAACCTATTTGCTGAATCTAAATCACTACCTAACAATTATTCACATTAGCGTTAAACTCGAAGAAGTTTCTGATAGATGGGAATGTTATATTTGTCTCTAACACTGACAAGATCCATATCCAAGAGCAGATGGAAAAGCTTCTTACTCTATACAAAGGGATTGACATTTCACATCCATTTTGGTGCTTGCAGGGGATGTGGGTGTTTTAGACCTGTAATTCACAAATGCTGAAATTAGTCCCAGCTACACTTAGTCACAAAACAAGAATTAAAAAGAGACAGTTACAATTTTGTCAAGCAATGAAGCAACAAGTATAAAAGCTTCTTACTCTATAGTGAGAGATTGCCATTTCACATCCAGTTTTCTGCTTGCAGGAGCTTTGTTTCCAAGCGGTGCTTTAGACCTGCAATGCATGAAGGGTGACATTAGTTGTCGTAATATGAGCTTACCAGAAAAAGGTTCCAGCATTGTCCATTGCAAGTATTGCAGCTTCTTACTTTATAGAGACGGATCGACAATTCACATCCATTTTTCTGCTCGCAGGAGCTGTGTTTCCAAGGGGTGGCACTTGGGACCTGTGATACTCACATTGCTTAGATCAGTTGTTTCAATCTAACTTATCAGCACTGGGGAAAATAAATATTATAAAAATGCTGCAGTCCTAATTGCACAGCCCTCACTGCACAACAAGAATAGACTAAAGCAAACAAGTCTTAAAGTAACTTCCTCAAAGAAACTTATAGTTGCCCCAGCAATGCAAACACTAAAAGTGGAACATACATATCTGGATGTGATTAAAATGTTTAAACCCGAAGTCTTGAAGCTAGACATAGATAATAATTACCTTTTACTCCCAGATTGAGGTGTTACTGGACGAGGTTTCGGAACTCCATTCATGCTTGCAGAGGCCTGCAGCTCAACCACAAAATTATTTCAGTTGCATTTTGTTTCTATATCCTGCTTACAGAATAACATATAGAAAGAGACCAAGATTGGGACAGGGGAGACATAATCACCCTAGATGGAGGTCTGAGAGGAGTCGAGCAGTCCTTGGATGTGTTATTCGGAATTGAAACAACTCTGGAGTCTCGATTCTTGTAAAGAATGGGCGAAGACAGTTTACTGATTTCACCAGAACGACTTGGGGAAGGTGTAAAATTGATTGACATATGAAGTGATTTTGGAGTTGATATCTTTTTATCCATGGCATCTCTTGCAGAATTCTTATTGTTTGGAGTGGCATTGTTTTCCCTTCTAGGTTGAACAGGAGTGCTTGGTCTTCGGGGTTGAACAGGAGTGCTTGGTCTGCGGGGTTGAACAGGAGCATTTGGTCTCATAGGTTGACCAGGAGCCAGACGTTGAACAGGAGTGCTTGGTCTCAGAGGTTGAACGGAAATGCTTGGTTTGCGAGATTGAACGGGAGTGCTTGGTCTTAGAGGTTGAAGGGGAATGCCTGGTTTACGAGATTGAACGGGAGTGCTTGGTCTCAGAGGTTGAACGGGAATGCTTGGCTTGCGAGATTGAACGGGAGTGCTTGGTCTCAGAGGTTGAACGGGAATGCTTGGCTTGCGAGATTGAACAGGAGTGCTTGGTCTGCGAGATTGAACTGGAGTGGTTGGTCTGAGATGTTGCACAGGAGCAAGTGGTCTCGGACGTTGAACAGGAGTGCTAGGTCTCAGACGTTGACCAGGAGTGCTTGGTGTCTGGGGGAGAACAGGATTGCTTGGTCTCCTCGAGTAGGAAGAAGTGCTGGGACTCTGAGCGTTAACAGGAGTGTTGGGTCTGGCAGCTGAGGATGGGATTTTCAATGCTTTGCTGGAAAATGGAGAAACCGCTGGTTTTCCATTGGTTGCCGACTTTGAAAGCTCCTGTATGGCAGGGATACTCTCCTGGAATTCCATAAACCAATAAGTGAGTATAATAACAAAAAATCTTAACATGAAGAATAAGAAAAAAGAGAACAACTACTATACCTCTAATGGTGACTTATCAATACGCTTCACTATACAAATCTCTACCCCGATATCATTCCTCTTGGTATTCACATCTTCATGCTGGTTTGGTGACTCAATCTGCTTATAATCCTCCACAAGAATCTCCTCTTTAATTACTTCTTCCACTTTCGATGTTTCGAAGCTACAACTTTCATAACCAGAGTTGCATACATTAGCATCAACGTCACACCCAACATCAGCATTGAACACCTCTCCATCATCAACAACCACACACAATTCATCTAGCTCCGGATCCATATCACCACCACTACTCATCCCATTGCTTTGTTCTTCCAGTTCAAGGACATCTTTATTGGCAGCCAAAGAAGCCGCCTCCTCCGCGGCAGCAGCTGCTGCTGCAGCCTTCCTTTCAGCAATTGCCTTGTAATGTGCTTCAAAATAAGCCTTCTTTTGAGCAACAGACCCCGGTCTAGAATACTTCTCAACTTCCTCTAAGTGCCTATTATTGTTAAAAGAAGACCATCTCTCCCAATCTAGAGGCTCCGTCATATACCTCCCAAACGAGATTGATTCTCCGAGAGCACGCATTGGGTTCCCCTGTAACACAAAATTATCACATCCGAAGTCAAAATTCGCAACTTTCTCAAAGAACACAAAAGCATACAACCCCAGCACATGGCAGAACAACCATCAGATTTCAAAAATCACATGAAACCCTAGGACAAATTTTCCATAAGTAATCAAGAAAAGTTTGAAACTTGGACAAAGAAAAGATTATAATTTGAAAATCCCATGAAAGAAATTGCAAGAAGCGTAACCCTAAATCAAGCTAAACAAAGAATCGACTCCACATTTCATCAAAATATCAAAACCCCGTTAACAAAAACAAAATGTTTAAAACAGAATTGTCTTTCCACAAACCTCTTTAGTATCATGGTGAGTTTCAGAAGAGAATGTTTGCATGATACAAGTTGAATCACCCATGGTGAGAACACCAATAATTCCTACTTCTGCTACTGCTACTGCTTCTGCTTCTACTTCTCTGTGTGAAAGTTGAGATCCCCAGAAAACATTGAATTTAAAATTTGAAATTCTTCAATTGTTGGGGGTCCATGTGAGAAAACAGAATCTGTTTTTTTTTTTTTCTTTCTAGGGTTACCCAAGAAGTGATTACAGAAAAGGAAATGCTTTGTTTAATTTTGGTGTGCAGAAAAAACTGAAGTAATAATAAGTGTGATGAGATTTTGTTCTTTTAAGAGAGTGGTAGGGTTATTTTTGTAATTATTTTTGAATAAAAGGTGTTTTTTATTTATAGTTTTTTTTGTGGTGATTGGTCTGGTAAATTAATTAAGAGGATGGATTTGTGGGGTTACTTTACCCTTTTATAACGTCTATTAATCTTTACTACTATCACTAGGAGCAACCGCAGTGGGTGACCAAGACCAAAAATTTGGGAAGATTAAATACCAGACTATACCAAATTTTCAGACTAAATTTGGTCCGCGACCAAGACCAAACCCAAATTTAGTCGGGCGTACGTAAACTTAACGCCCCACACCGAGCGCACCTAAACTTAACGCCCCACACCAGGCATTGATAATGTCTTCACCTCACATCTTATGATTTTTCTTCTTTAGGGTGGGGCGTTAACTACAGTCCCGCCCTCTTTTTTTTTTTTCTTTTTCTTTTTTACATAAATCTATCAGGCGAACTTATAATCTCCGCTTGACTAAATATACTCGCCCCCACTGCGTCACTCAACGGACTAAACCCAAATTTAGTTTTTTTTTTTTACTCTTTAATCTTTAGTTATAGTCGCACCGCTACGGATGCTCTAATAATTTATCTTAAAAAATTATTATTCAAATCAAATATCTTGAAATGGTGTTTGAGAGAAAACCTATCAATGTTCAATCTGTTATAGCCCATGGAATGTATTGGTTCAATATGTTTTAATTTTTTGAGGAAGAGCCTGATAGTCACGTCTCGGTACCATCTCATATTTTATCTCCTACTATTAGGATTCAACAATGGTGTCCACCTCCTGCTGATGTGATACAACTTAATGTGGATGCAGGCTGGCAGAGAATTGGATCATCTTGTGGTGTTGTAGCTAGGAATCACGCTGGTAAGTTCATTTGTGCGGAATCTGATGTAGCGGATAACACGAGCCCAATGCTAGCAGAAGCTTCGGGTGCCTTGTTAGCTATCACACTTGCTGTTGAGTTGAAGTTCAATAAAATTATTATTGAAGGGGATCCCAAACTATGTTTCTAGCCTTAACTGATGCTCTTCCTAAGGTTCCCTGGAGACTGCTTCGGTATATTAATCAGATCAAACAGATGGCTTGAAAGTTTGATTTGGTGGTCTTCACTAATGTTCTGCGAGAGGCAAATGAAGTTGCTCATCTACTCGCTAACTATGCTTTTAAGCATAATATTCACCAACGGTGGATATCTTCCCAACCTCCCTGCATTTCTTCTCGTCTTAGTTTGGAAGAAAATATAGCCTTTTCTAGTTAAATTTTGTTTTTGCTTTGTTTTTGGTTGTTTCTTTGGCAGCCTGTTTTCTATCAAAAAAAAATATATATCTTGAAAAATCAGTCTATAGATGGAATTAAGGGTGCACACGGTACGGTTTGGCTCGGTTCTTGCCGAGGCCGAGTACCTGTACCTCCCCACCTCGGTTCCAAAATTTTGGACCGGTACCTGTACCTTGTACCTCAGTTCCGGTACCATTCGGTACCAAGTACGGTACTAGGTACGGTACCGGTACCAATCAGTACTTTTTACCAAAATTTCAGACAAATTTTCCTGTCATTTTTCCAACAAATTAAGTACATGTTTCACCTATTTTTCAATATATTAAGCAATATCTCAATCAAAGAACAAAGTAACAAACACACACACTGACCAAAGTCTTGAAAATCTGAAAAAAGAACTAGTAGAAGTAGCAGTAGCACACAATCAACCAAAGTCTTGAAAATGTGAAAAAAGAACAAGTAGCAGTATCACACAAACACGCAGACTGACCAACACAATACTGTCTTAAGTCTTAACCAAGTAGCAGTAGTAGCAATGACTGGACAGTGGAGGCAATGACAAATACAAAGTCTTGAGTCTTGGATCTCTTGATCTTTTATTCCATGGCAGCATCACTTGTGGTGGAATTATTGTTGATAGGACCAAGTAACGCTGCAAAAACAAGTAAGATCAGTTAGTAACTATTAGTCTATGATTCTTCCATATGATGGCACTTAGGAACAAAAAGGTCATATACTGGGATTCAAAAGCTAAAGGTATAGCAGTCAATTTCAGCTGATAAAGATTGTAGAATGAAACAACCAACATTAAACCTGGTAAGGTTGCTATTGAAGCTGCTGCCTTCGGTATACAGTTAATGGGGAGGGGAACATTCCTTAGCATTTATGGATAATTAAAAAATAGGAAACAGTAAATGGTGTAAGATTATGAAACAAGGGAATCTAAAAGATTCAGTTCAGCTAAATTAGTAGTCTTGATGGAGATGGTGCTAGAGTTGCTAGTAGTATCCCTAAATTTGGAGTGCCACAAGCTCAGGTGTCTTTTATTTCAACCCCTACAATAATAATCTTGTAGGTTGAACTGTGAACATTTTTAATGATAATTGATAAAGAAACAAATTGAACAGAAGAAACCCTTAGCATATGTAGAAAGCAAAAACAGTTGGTAGTGCAGATTCATCCCATAATTTCGTGTCAGTGTTCCATAAAACTCACAAGCATTATATTTCAAACATAAATATCTCCACAAAGTTGTTCATTAGAAACCCATCTAAATTTACAGTCCAATAAATAAATAGAGGAAGAAAGAAATGATTTACCTTTGGTTGAGAATTTGAGATTAAGGGTGCAGAGAGATAGCAGAAAATACCAAAACCCTAGAATCGTTCCTGCAAATCATTATGTTATAAACTTATAATCAAACTAATGAAGCTCAAATTAAACTATACAGATCTAGATTGCATCTTACCTAATCAAATGATTAAGGAATCAGAAGATTCAGAACAAATAGATCGAGATTTCGGGTACCCAATTCACTCCTTAGTCTAAATTTAACTGAACACACACAAAAGGAAGATAATAATCAAAATAAAAAAAATAAAAAAAAATTCACAGATTCACAATCATAATCAAAGGAATTAGTTACCTGTTGTAGACTTCTTGTTAACTTATTGAATGAATCAAACAACCAGTATTGGATTTGGTGGTGTGTTCTTATGAACACAATGATGGAGGAGGAGACTCAGGAGAGCGGCGAAGAAGAAGAAAAAAGAAAAAATTGACACACTTCTGTCTCTTACCCTAACCCCATTTCTATATATACTATAGATCTACCACCGTTAGATTAAATATAAATCTAACGTTCACAATTGATCGGTACATACGGTACGATTCGGCACAAGACTAGGTCAGGACCGTGTACCTGTACCTCCCTAGCCTCGATTCCTATTTTTTGGACCGGTACCTGTACCCCGTTCCTCGGTTCGGTCCAAAATAGGTACGGTTTCACCGGTTCCGTATCGGTCCGGCTCGGTTCCTGTGCACCCTTAGATGGAATCAAAATAATCAAATGGATGAGTAGTTTAAGAATTTAATTTTGAATTGGAAAAAAGAAACTATGTTGATTATTTGTAACATTTTGGGTTGATGAAAGCAAAAACATCACTTTTAACTGGAAAACCAACGTTCTGGTCTGGAATCTGGATGATATTTGCTCTTGTTGACGGTTGTTTTGTACTAAATACATATGCTCTTGACAGTGTTGACTTTCGAAAACCTCCCTAAATTGGGGCCAACAAGAATTAATTTGGGTCTATCACTACGTGACAAAAAAAGACATTTTGAAGTAAAATGGAAAACCCCTTAACCAACTATTTATTAATGGCTAATTTATCCCTGATTAATTAGTGTTAATTCGGGTGATTAGTGGTAAAATATCATGTTATATGTGAATTAACTTGTGTTAATGAATCATCTGAACATGAAAAAAATTGAATTTTTGAATTTTTTTGAAGAACTCAACTCAGAATCGGTATATGTTGTCATTGGTATCAACCAATTGTAACCTCAAAAAAGTACATAGATTTTTTGAAACTTGCTTCTACCCAGAATCGGTTTATATGGACATGAAAATCAATCGATTATCCATAATCGGTCTATATTGGCATAAACGTAAACCGATTGTAGGTAAATTTTCTATTTTTTATCTGTGAATTATGTGTTGTTCAACATCAAATAAAATCAAAATTCATTCTATACCCGAGTTAATGAAATGAAATCGAGTATGATTTCATACTCATTTTATGATCGAGTATTAACTGGAAAAAAATGGGTTAACCAGAATCGGTTTACACGATACATATGTAAAAATTGATTCCTGACATTGCACAACAGGAATCGGTTTATAAGAATGCTCATGTAATCCGATTCTAACAAAAAAAAGATACATAAAATTTGAGAACAACAATCGGTTTACTCGACACACATATAAAATCCGATTCTAACATTATACATCAACAATCGGTTTTTATAAGTGCTAATGTAATCCGATTCTGTTTCAAATTTCTCGAACCAGAATACATATCAAGGACAATCGGTCTTTGTGGGCATGAACATAAATCGTTTCTATTTGCAATCAGATCACATATACATTAACGTTGACGGATTCTGATAAACCAGGAAATTTTGGTTTCAAAATTTTCAATTTTTGAGCAATTTTACGTTACTAAAACCTAGTTTATAGGATTGGGTTGAGAAGAAAAGAAGAAGAATCAGTTTAAGTGGAGATGGAAATGAATTTGATTTTGATTTTAGTTTTTAGTTTTTATGATTTTAGTTTTATGATTTTGATTTTAGTTTTTAAATTTTATGATTTTAGTTTTATGATTTTGATTTTAGTTTTTAATTTTATGATTAGGATTTGATGAGGACAAATTAGTAGTATTAATATTTGATAGAGGGTAAAATGGTATTTTCATCAAACTTAGACACCCCTTATCATTCTCTATGGGGTGGATGAAGAAATCCATAGGCCCCAATTAATTCTTATATGCCCCCAATTTAAGGAGGTTCGAAAATGCTAGATGACCCCCACTCTCTCCACCATTCTTTTCCCCCGCCTACGTGTCGAGCAGGTATTGACCAAAGCCAATAATATTAGGACCCTCTGTTTTTCCATGGGATCAAGGTTAATAAAATCAAAAGTCTAGATGGTGCCACGTAATGGAGGAAGGGATTGGGGGAAGTGGGTGGGGGAAGTGTAGCAGCTACGGTTGAGTTTTGGGAGAGATCTTGGTTCTTGCCTTCTTGCCTTGGTATTAGCATTCTTTTGACCGAAGGTTGATAGAGTTTTTTTTTTTTTTTTTTTTTTTCAAGTGACGTTTCTTCTTTTTCCAGGGCTACAGAAAATTGTCAAATTTATATAAAACAAAATGATATTCACCGCTAGATATACTAAATTAGTAAACTCGTATGGAATTTGGTAACTTCTTTTTTTTTTCTTCCTTTTTTCTTGATAAGCAACGGTCTAAGAAAAGTTAAAATCTGCCTCAACAGTTGGCATAAGCCAGATTGGAGGTTTAGACCCAAAAACAAGTTTTAAGTTATTTTAGGCTCAAACAGCCAGAGAATGAGTAACATTGTTACAAGTTCTATGTTGAAAAGATAAAATACAAACTACAAGACTAGAACTAAACAGAGAAATGTATTTAAAGTGAGCATCCGTCCGTTGATTTTCTTCGAACTTTTCCATTGAAAAATTGGTCGCTCAAATCTTTAGCATCACTTTCAACTATGATGTGAGAAATTTGTTGATCCACGACTTTCTTCAAAATTTCCCAGATGGTGTTGGTTCCTGCTTCTTATGGAGAGTAAACTTCAAAAGTGATAGTAGCACAAAATGATGGTTTGCTAAACGAATCTCGTATTATGTAGCCTGCACCATTAGCCAAAGATATATAGTTGAAAGCACCATAAATATTGCATTCAATCTAACCAGGAGGAGGAGGAGGCGTCCAAGCCGTAACACCAATGACATTAATAATATGGGAATGGCATATGGGGGGAGGACTCCTTAAGACAGTCATGACACTAGCTCTAGCAATCACAACAAAATGATTTTCCTTATTTTTGCTAATATAAGGTTGTTGCTATTGTTCCAGATGACCATATAATAGTAGCAAAAAAAAAAATGACTCGTTAGATAAAGAAGTGACAGAGTTAACAATCCATGAGCTAACCAACCATGCAAGGAAGAGTTAAGAAAGTTATGAGCAGGAAAATACTCCCTTCGTTTTGATTTTACTTGACGTAGTAGAGATTTTCACGGAGATTAAGAAATATCATAGAGAGTAAAATCTATTCAATTCTACCCATATTAATTCTTTCTTAAAGATTTAGATGACCTAGTTTTTAGTTTCCAAATTTTAGGAAAGTTATCAATCCCATAGTAATTTACTTGGGATATGCTACCAAATTCTCCATCATTTTAGAACAAAATAAAAGATTATTGTAGATTTAAAAATTAGAGTACTGATTATAGGACTGGCCATGGTTCGGTTTTCTACCCGAACCAAACTGGTCCAAACCGACAAAAAAACCCAGAAAACCAGAGACCTAAAAATCCAAAAACCAAGAAACCCAAAAACCGAGAAAACCAATTCTAGGTGGTTGGTTTTGGATTGATGTCACAAAAGAATCAAAAATCCAAAAAAAACAAACCAAAAAAGAAACTGAGAGTAAGAACCAAAAAAACCGACAAAAGCCATAATAATATGTAGCGAACTTTCCATCATAGTATAATATATATTCACTTCAATGAGTATATCTATAAATAAAGAAAATATAATTGAAAATATATCTAATGGTGAATTATACATGTATAATATATATTTATTATTTTAATGAGTATACCCATAAATAAAGGACACCAAATTAGGGGATATTTTTACTGTAGCTGCCGACATGGTCGAACCATGCCGACAGCTACAATGAAATGTCCCCCAATTAGTTTATGTATCCCCAATTAACTGTTCTAAATAAAGAAGTTATAGTTCAAAATATATCTAATTTTGATGATTTGATTTAAAATTTTGATTTATGAGTTAAAAATGAAAGTCTATTAAAAAAACCAAAAAACCCAGAAAAACCAAAAAACCGGTGGGACGGTTCTGGTTTCTAATATTCTAAACCGAGCATGCTTTGGTTTGGGTTTTGGTTTCTTATAAGAGATATTGATTTGGTCCTTGGGTTTGGCATAAAACCAAACCAAACCGAACCATGGGCATCCCTAACTGATTATAATAAAAATTAATGATATTGTGTGATTCCAAAGCAAGGGAAAATTAGTAAGAATATGGGAAAAATACTAAAACTGTCATCTATTTTGGAACACATAAAACCCCCTA
The DNA here is from genome assembly GCA_023529315.1 of Papaver bracteatum. NCBI lineage: Eukaryota > Viridiplantae > Streptophyta > Magnoliopsida > Ranunculales > Papaveraceae > Papaver > Papaver bracteatum. The sequence goes on from JAJJWX010000210.1 coordinate 2,270,488, forward strand.
AAACATCAAGTAAAATGGAATGGAGGGAATATACAGAAGAAGAAAGCCAAACATAAGCATCAAAGGGACATAAAACCAAAACATGCATAGAGGATTGATTAGAAGAAAAACATCTAGGACATATAATAGTGTCAATCCGCATTTTAGTTTGTTGAACAATTCTGGTTGGTCGAGCATTTCTACAAGCTTTCCACATGAAGATCTGGATCGAATGAGGGACTATGAGTTTCCATATGCACTCCCAAAGAGTCTTGATTGGGGAAGGTCTAAGACCAAAGTAGGCATAGTTAGAACTAAATCTATTATTCTTTGAAATCTCCTAAGCCATTTTGTCATGAGTGCATAGCTGGCTTAATGGAATAGACAATTTGTTAACTTTTTGTGCAGGAGTTATGTTTTCTTTATTAATTGTGGATTATTTTGTGTTAGTCAGCTGCTTCTTGTTGTTGTAGGAAACATTACGGGCTTTATATCATTTGTACCATATTTTCTTCGTGCCCTCTGTACCTGTGAATCAATAGCTGACACGTGCTTGTATATTATCAATAGCCAACTATCGGATTCTGGATATAACATAATTGATTAAACTACCATATATCTAATCTAACTAATATAAAGAAAGGATGTATTTTTTGACCGTCAAACTCTTTTCTCCCGTCCGACAGGAAGTTACTCTCCTACCCTCCGTGATTCTGATTTTTATGCTGGAATTATGGTGAATCTGGAAAAAAAAACGAGGGGCACTCTTCCTAGCAAAACTGCTTCGTCAAAAAAAAAAAAACAAGAAAGAAAAGAAAAGAAAAGAAAAGAAAAGAATCTCCTCTGACACTCGAAGGAAGAACAATCGAGGTTGATTCTTTTTTCCCTAATCTCCTCTGAAGTTACAAAATTAATCAGACAATCGAGGGAAATTCTAACTTCAAATCAAATCCATACCCCATCGGATTTATAATTTCAAACCAAATCCATAACCCATCAAAAAGAGCCCTTTAATTCAGGTCTTACAGTATTTAATCTCGAATCCGAAGAAGGTCAACAATATGATTCTCGAAATGGTTCAAGATTACACAAAAAGAATAGGTTTAACCTAGCTAAATTTCACTTATACATTCACAATCACCAGGTATATGCATGCTTCAATTCATTTTTTTTTCCTTTTTGAACACCTCTCTAGATTTACTCATGTTGTGTTGTTCTTTTATTTAGATTTTCTTCCCGTCGTTATGTTGAACATCCGTAGAGGATTGATTTAGCTGATGTTGGCTAAATTAATGTTCTTGAATTGTATCTGTTTGTAAAAATGCTTAAGAGGAATACGATATTCAATATATAATTTGTTTCAGGTTCTTGCTAACTTCATGCTCATTCATAATTTTATTGTTAGAAAAATTGCCTGTGAACTTAACACATTCGAGTATTTGAGAGGATCATGTTCAAGTGTTTCTTTGAGTTAGTGTTTCTTCATAAAAAAAAATTCGATCTATAATGTATCAGAGAAGCTTTCTACACATATGTCATGATACTTAGGCTTTAATCAAGAAGCGAAGACATGTAGAAACATATACAGGGAGTATGTGGGTATAATGCTCTTCTCACCAACTCTATTGCCTAGGGGACTTTTTAGAACTTAAGCATACTGAACTTAATGTATTGTCAACGCCAGCTCACCTTTATTGAGGAATTTTAAGAGCTTAAGTTTGTCATATAGCAAGCAACATGTAATGCTATCACAACAGCATATGAGATATATATTCATTGTTAATCCCAAAATGAGATTTCATACGCTTTGGAGTCCTCTGACGTTAACCATTGCTGCAAGAAAAATTCTTTCTAAAAATGACTGGCAGAACATGTCATGCAATCACCCTCTTTCATTCATAAATTTTTCTTTGTTCTTATGATCCTCCTGTATAAAATCCAGTGACTGTACTATTTAGTCTTTATCCTTTGCCGGAGCACAATAATGCTGACTATTGGGAGCCATTAGAGAGAGCACGTTGGAAGAATGTTATGATGAGAAAGTCTTTGGGTCGTGATACTGAGAGAAATGCTTGAACTTCTTAAAACTAGGAGAAATGCTACACACACCAAAGGTGTGTACTTCGATCTGCAAAACAAAGAGATCTAAGGGATGTTAGGGGCGCCCTGGGGGAAGTTGGCAGGGGTGGGGGCCAAAAGTGAGGCCCATCTCTTTTCCTCTCTCACACTCTCTCACCGTTGTGTACACCGCACGGTGCATAAAGCATTTTCGTAAAATTAGATGTTGTAGATCATTCATTATTATTGTCCAACATAAGTATCTTCGTTAACTACTTCCATTAAATTAATCGATTTGATGCTAACATTGATTTGAATTGTGCGTGCGGTAGTGTTTTTGTCGTATTTTATACCATTTTTGGAATTCTCTCTTCTTTTTTCCAGCAATTTCGAATCGCATGGCAGGCGCATCGCGCGTGCGTGTTATACTAGTTTGTGAAGGAAAAGAAATATTTGATTCTTCCTTAATTAATTCTACGTAGCATACTCTTGGCGCTAATTCTTAGTTCAGTGGATATTGATTTTCTCTTAGCAACAGTATTATGATTTTTTTTAAATGAACTTTAATGTAGTAAGGAACATTATAATGAACAATGTTACGTTGACCGTGTGTAGCACCGTGGGTACAACCGTGGCCAGCTGTCTGTACAGCTGCCTAATCCACGTTGGATAGTTACTGTTGACTGTCAGAGTTAGTTTTCGTATTTTAATTTAAATATTATTTTCTCTCTCTCCTGCTTTAACCCCCCATAAACTTATCTCGAGATACAGTATAATTAAAGAAAAAAAAGCTAAATCCAAAATCTAGATTAGATCCCAAATTCATTTTTGAGATTGAGAGAGAAAAATGGAGAGCATTTCGACTGAAAGTTTTCTTCTTTATTTCTTGAAGATGTTCTGAGATCAATTAGTTAGCATAGTTTCTCCATTGAAATTAGGTTTCAGTTTATTGATTTTCTCATCATTTGAAGAAGAAGACTTGGGTTTCTCAAGTTTGAATTGAAAAGAGTGATTCGAAATTTCAGTAAGTCTTAATTCATTTCTTTGTTTCACCAAATATGTTTCTTTTAATTTTGTTGGGTATATAATTAAAACTTTGTGGTTCATGATTAAAAAATATATTAGACAGGAACACATAAACCAATCTTTAGCTCTTGGTTAGGGTTACATATGGAACACCTTTGTTTTGATGCTTACAAAAGCATGTCAACGAGGATTTGGTAAAAATAACAATTTTTATAGAATTGGATGTTTTTGCTTTTTGCTTTTTTTTTTAGAATGTTTTTGCTTTTAGGTGAAATTAAACTTTCTATTTTTGGATGCTTCGGTTAATTTTTATTAAACTGGATCATTTAGAATTTATGCATTATCCAGTGATTTGAATGAACCGATCTATCTTATGACTATATATACATAACTCCATTGCTTAGTATATAAGATTGCTATAATTTTAAATGCAAGGTATTGCATATATCATATATGTGCTTCTTGAGAATGCTTTTGCATTGTTGGTTCGAAAATGCCTTGCACATTCAGTATAGGCTATTGTAGTTATCTATTGTCTTCCCCTGGACCTATTTTTATAGGATTTGTGTCCGATATGTCAAAATGATCATTTTCAACTTCATTTTTACTTTATTTTAAGGTTCTCAAGGATCTTGATTGTGATGTTGTCTCAATGGTTGTAATGTGCAGATCTGTTATTGATTTTGTAATTGTAACGGGAAGATGGATGTACATATATTTAAAGGAACTGAATGTCCTAAAGTTGAAGTGAAGACTGGAGTGGAATTTGATAAGGTCAAGCATCACATTGCAGCTAAATATAAGCTCTTACGAACTCAGAAAAGAGGGATTAAAACCAACAAAAGCTTCAATGTATTAGTGGTTCAAGCAGATGAAAGTAAAAAGCTTACATTTGATGAGAAAGATGTTAGAAATATGCTCTGAGGAAGATGTGTAACATAAGTAGTATTTTTTTTCTTCCTAGAAACATGTCTGCAACTTGCAATCAAGACCTGACTAAAGGTTCCTCAATTATAATTGTGAATTGCAAACTTTGCATTTGTTTCTAATGTAATTATCAGTTCTAAACATTGCTTCAGTTTTTCTATTCAAGTGCAGAGATTTGCACAATTGTTGTCTTTGGTTAATATCTTGTTTTCTTTTTATGCACAATCATGGGCATATAGGCAGAACAATAAAGAAAACAAGTGCTTCAAAAATTACCATATTATCGAGCAATGTTTCTAAAATAACCGCTACAACGTTAATATAGAGAAAAAAGTGTTAAACGCAGAGAAATTCTACATTTTGCCTGCATAATCCCAGATGGACAAAAAAGGTGCCACTGAACCCAATTAAACAACCAAAAAAGTATGACAAATGTGCAGATAACTTATCCACATTTATCCTGCCAAAACCAGTACTGTACACAGTAATTTCATTAGTACTGCACAAAATAGAATTTCAGTGTTGCGAGCATGTCAGAACTTGTAACTTCAATTCTGCCTTGGATATAAAACTCCCCCAAAGCGATGTGGTTGCACTCCATACCCTTGTTCTCCATAACCAAATAGAGGTGTCACGCTCGCATATCGGTTATTTATAGGTGCCATATTAAGAAATTGGTCTCTTGTTTCTCGCTGTTGAATTCTCTCATAAATAGAACTTGCAGAGTAAATGCTTGGTTCACCTTGATGATTTATCCCATATGCAGGTGTAGCGTTCACTGTGCCAGCAAGTCCTTGGAGATGATTTGGAGAAAATTTCTGGATATACAACATACATACAGTCACAGACATGTTAATATCAACACGCCCACATCATCCAGAAAGAACAAAAATCAACCAAGTCGACAATTTTTGGATTCTTACCAACAATTGGAGGTATTGATCATAAGTAAAGCTCGTAGTCGACTGATTAACTTGTGATGATTCAAGCATGTTAACTGCACTTTGGTGAACCGGATTTTGAATGTTTATCTATAGATGCATTGTATGTCAGCTACAAATTTTTATATAAAACGAAAAGTAATTGTTTTAGTAGAAATTTGATGTGTACCTGTACATTTTCTTTTCCTTTTCTTGATCTTTTAGTATATGTTCTTGGTTTGGCTATGTTTTTGAACGGAGGACATATTTTTTTGCCTCCGGGAGGATTGTTGATCTTTGTAATTTCAATTGGTGGAGAGTTAGTAGTTTCTACCCCTTCAACTGTAGGCTCTTCATTCGAATCGACCGTTAATTGTTCATTTATCCAGCTCTTGATAACAGTACTCCTAAGATCACTTGATGATGCCGCATCAGCAAGCTCGGCAAAGGAATTGCATAACTCGTTGTACCGCTTTTTCTTAGGAGTTAATTGCCAAGCATCAGAACCAACTTGTATGTTTGTGTGTATTCGTTCCACATGTTTTCTCCATCTCTTTATAAGGTATTTTTCTGGAAGCAAGAATATATCATTACGATGTAATGAAATTACCGCATGCTTGCAAACAATCCCTCGAAACTCAAAATTATGATAGCTACACTCAAATTCACTCACATCTTTTTGAAATGCAACCTTGAACATAACTCTTATCATAATTTTTTGTTTTTCATCTTCAGATGGAGATTCATGAGTGCTTTCAAGATTACAATCATCAAGATAAGTATTTTCAGGAGAAGTTTGATCCACAGATGATTCATCATCTTTTGGCTTCGGTATCCAGATTTCTTCTTGTATATGGTACGTTATCACAGAGGATTCATCTTGAACAATAATCACTTCAAAATATGCCTTATCTAGTAACTCCTTTTGAAACTCGATGAACTTTTCATGAGTGTAAATACTTCGAACTTGCTTTTCCATTTCATATTCAGTTTTGATTGGGATGATTGTAAAAAATGACCTTGCATCTGCCTTAAGTTCTTTTTCTACTTTATATCTAACTGCACTTTCATATTGCTCAACAAATTGTTTCAGTGATGTTTTTGAAGTAAGATAATTATCAAAAAATAGCTATAATTAGTGTAGATGCATTTTACTACAAACTACATCCAAAGGATATAAATCTTCTTCTCATGCAAGTGAAAGTAAGAGCTTAACAATATACACAAGGATACACGTGGTTCGGTAAGATTACCTATGTCCACGGGAGTGAAAGGATGAATCTTAGATTTTTGTTAAAGGGAGAGCGAAAACCGTAGTCGACTCGCTAACTAGGCCGATTTGTATACTGAGTTAATTTTTGAGTTTTTATTCTTCCCCGAATGCCCTTTATCCTAACTGCGCTTGTTAACCTAACCTATGGAATATTTGGTCAGAACCATACATGAAAAGGATTAAGAAATATGAAGATGCGGTGCGCGAACTGGAGAAATGAAAACTGCTCGTTTAGATGAAGATTAGGGCATTAGATTTTCTTGATGGAATGATTTACTTTTGCATGAACTTTGTATTTTATGGGTTGATTTATTTATGAGATATATTTTTACTTTGCATCAGATCTTGCAGGTGAAATAAGACATTAACGTGAACGAGAAATAGGTTCTCGAAACTATTACCCCTTCGCATCTAATTGTCACTTTTGTCTTCTTCTTTTTCTTTCTTGGTATTAAGATCTTTTATGAATGAACATGGTTTGCTTGACCAATTAGGTGATCAGAAGCTTGGATCAAATTAAGTTATTAGTCACAATCTTGTCAGGCCAAATGGTATCATCGCTTTACCCTCTCTAGAAATCTATCTATCGGAAGTACTAATACGCAAAATCTTCCCATTATTTTCCCTGCAAACAATCTTAATCAACAGTGGGAAGAGATGTTTTAGGGGATTTTTACCAATCTAAGATACAATTTTATTGAGATGGAACGACCCGTTGCTTGCTTTGATCTTGATTTTTGTTTTAGGGCTTCAACCTGGAAGAAAAAAAGAAAGTAACAAGGAAGAAGCAATTCGACTAGATATTGTTCTTCGAGAATACTTTCTGAAATTGGTGAGTTTAACTGTGTTGGGTTAAGAGCTCGTGGAAATTAAGCATGTGAAGGATATTTTAGTCCAAGTAAAATTTTAATATCCGAACCGGCCTAGTTAGTGAGTCGACTACGATTTTCGCTTTCCTCGGATCACTTTTTGCTCTCCCTTTAACAAAAATCGAATCTTATTGCTTCAAGGTGTTACAATGGTGTCACTCTCCGAGTTGAACTCTATTCCTTACAAAATGAACTAATTCTCCACTCTCTTTCTCTTTTGTGCGATTACAAGTCTCTCTCTCTCTCCAAAATTACAACCTACCTCTCCTGGGTACAAGTTCTTCTATTTATAGGGGAAGCTACATAAAAATAAACTATGGTGTTGGTCACGATATATCTATCTTGAAGTCCTATTTCGGTCTAGCTCACATCGTCTCTTATTCCACATATCTGGCCGATGTAATTTGGTTCTTCGACAACCTATTATCCGAGCCGATCCTTTTAGGTTCTCCCTTGGTGCGATGTCGCCCTTCCAACCTTGTCGCCCTTTTAGTTGACCGATATGGCATGTACCTTCTTATCCCTTTGACTAACGCCCCTTATTTGACCCAATATGTCTCGTCTGTCAGCTTTGTCAGAGGTCTGGGGTTAAGTCTTGTCCGACAGCTGTAGAGTGATCATGTCCGACAGCTCTATCCCATGCTTCTCGCTTCTTCCTCCTTGGGTACATCATAGCTTAAGATGTTTCCACCTAGCCCCGTGGATAATCTACACCTATATTTATGCCCCTTCTTTCGCTCGTGTGGTGGACACGAGCGGGAGAAAATCGTCCCATCTTCCCACGTCCCCGTTCATGTCGCAATTTCCGCCATGCAGTCCCCCATTAACTTCCCTTTATGACCTGTAACTGTCATTGCCGGTCACGCTTCTTTCTTCCTTTAAATACCCCATTTTCCTATTCCCTTTCTTATACTTCACCATTTTCTCAATTTCCAGACGCTGCAACCATTTTATCTGAGATTCTTCATCACTTTCTGTCTCCGTGAGCCCTTGCCTTTTTGATTCTCCTCCATCGCATCTTCATCACCGAGTGCTGTAGTTGCTGTGGTTACGTTTTCGTCGTCCCAACCTTCTTCACCAGCTTTTGAGTTTTGCACTACTCACGTCCATGGCTTCTTCTCCCTCAGTGACTGAGAAAAGGTGTGTTGATGACGTTTTTTCCGAGATTGATGCTTTCCCCTTGCTTACCTATTTTCATTTGATAGCCCTTCTAAGTATGATGATCATGCCATAAAATCTATCTTTCCTGACGATTCTCCTTCTATTTCGTGCAGGTCCGAGAAAAGGGTGAAAGATCTCTCTGATGAAGAATTCATTGAGCAGTTGAAAGAGAAGTATGATCTTCAAGACTACGAAGTTACCCTGATCACGGTCCAAAACATCACCTTGAGGAAGTCCGACATGGAGAAGTACGAGCAGTCGGATGAATGCATGGTTATCACTCATGGCCAGCTGGAGCTAGGCCTTCGTCTCCCTTTGTACAATCCTGATAGCCCTTTATAATACGAGATTCTCTCCTAGCTCAAGCCTTATTGTGCTCTGGATCAGTGTACTGGCAACACTTTTCGGATTATGGATGAGTGGAGAGATCACCGAGATGGTCATGGCTCCACCGTCGACTGGTCGACCTATAATCCCGAGGATGCTCCAGAATATATCGTTGCCAATTTTCCTTGCCAACTATCGAGCCGGTACTTCAACCAATGGTGACCTTGCCGGTTTTGCTGCTAGTCCTCATCGTCACAGAACTATGCCTAAGAATGTTGAAAGGATGATGCTGGATGCCGATCCCATCGACCAAGGTTCTAACAGGCGACCCCGTCATACCAATGATCCAATTTATCCCCGAGTTCCACTTTTTGTCCGATGGCTCATTTTACATGGTAGCTTCCCGTCGCCTCCATTTCCCGCCGAGCCCTATCCTTTCTGGGTGGTTAATGACGACAAGGCTTATAAGGTATGTGTCTCCTTATGCCTTCCTTCATTTCTAGCTTGTTAGTTTTGACACTAATTGGTTATTTGTTGTCATCAAAGTCTCTGGGAGATTCTACCAAGGCCGTCGCAACGTCAAGAAAAAGGGGTGTTGGCACAAGGGTTGAGGAAGACCAGTGGAAGGTAACAAACACAATGATTTTATTATAAGTACATGTACTTGCCCCTGTTTTTTGCCTTCACATGTTCTAACGAGAATCCTTGTGCAGAAATTTCCTAGGCATGATGACGATGAAGTCGACGGGTCCGATGTGCATGAGATTGATCCTCAACCTCTTAGGCGTAATCCCACTAGAGGCAAGCATATCATTACTAATCCACAGCCGGGGCAGAAACCAATCATCGATATTCCCGATAAATATGACATATTCGGCGAGGATTTCTCGGATGATAAGGGCGATGGGAAGGAGATAGGCGACAAACAAGAGCCCATGAAGATGCCCGAGTTGGGAAAGGCTGTTAATGCTGAATTGGAAGTACTTCCTCGTCTGCCCCAGATCACTGATGGGTCTTCGTCTAATGATGAAACCTCCTTTACCGTCTCTGGACCTATCTTAAACTCTCTTGGAGCGCTCACTTCCCCCGACTTTGGAGCGTATACTGATGAACAAATGCTTGGCGCCGTGCCCCTTTATAATGATATGGCTCAGACTCTTGATACGGTGGTGAGTGACTCTGTATGCTTGGGGTGATGCCCCACTCCTTAATATCTTCCTAATTGTCGCTTGGCATTCTAACTTGATTACTTGTATCACATCCTTAATCGGGTACGGTTGGATGTCGCCAATCGTCGTAGGGAGAGGCAGTTGGTGGAATCTCTCCAACTTCAATTGCAGAATGAGAAGAGTCGTGCGCGCGAGCTAGAAATTAAACTCGCCGATTCTCAAGGTGTGTTACAATTCTATAAACCTTAACTTATGTTGATTGAGTTTATCATGCCAGTATCCTGAGTCAAGTGTCCTTATGCTAGCTGAGATAGCTAGTATAGGTTTAGATTCTTCTTCGGAGTTTATGATCATGAAGAGGAAGTGGGATATTGAAAAGGATTTAATGGAGAATCTTCTTCGGTGAATGGAAAACAAGGATGGGAAAATAGATCACCAAGCTAATGAGATCGAAGAACTTCAAGGTGAATTAGACCGATATCGTCAGTTTGAGTATTCCCCTGAAGAAATAGATAATTTGTGGGCTCATTTGGGTTCTTCTCAACGCCTTGCTGCTGAGAAAATTGCTTTGGACACAGACCTAGAACATCAGGTAGACTCTTTACAATTGCAGAACCGAGACCTTCACGAGGATCACAAACGAATTTCGAGGGATAAAGATATAGTGGAGCGAGCTAATAAGGATCCGCTGGGCAAAGTGGGTGAACTTGACAAACTGCTGGGTGAACTAGAATGGAGCAGGTCGCAGCTGTCAGTGTTCCAAGTGTCGCGCAATCGTTTAATGGACGAGTGGAGTGAACATAAAAAGTACTGCCCCCGCAATGAATTCAATGAACAATGCTATAACGAGCTAACCATGAAATTGTCCAAGGCCGAGGATGAGTTGTCCAAGTCGGTAGAATCGCTTCAGTCAGTGTTACCAGCCCTTTCAGGTTTCGTAGGCGATGTGTTGAGGCAGTTCCTTAGGATTAGATTATTTTCTGTACTTGTGAAATTGCTAAACCATATTCAATGAATAATCTTGTGTTGTTGTGATCTTGTAGCCGAGCAAAAAAGTTCTCAAGAATTGGATCTGGAGGTTCGACGGTTGAAGCGGGTCGAGGCCGATTTGGGTACCAAGTTGACCAATGCCGAGGTGGCCAATTTGCAGCTTACTAAACAGGTTGAGGATGAACGCGTCGCCCATGAAGAGGAGATAGACGAGAAGGTCCATTTAGGTGTTGATGAGTATGTGGAGAATAAGCGGCACGAGATCGCGCAAAGGAGGGCCGGTGTTGTTCCTCCTAAGGCTTGAATTCTCTTTTTGCAGTGCTGCGCCACTAAGTTTCCCTTTGTCCTGGGTTGTAAATCGCTTTGAACACCTCTTCCCTATTTGTTTGCTTTAAAGGGGGTGATGCGTCGCCGATGTTGTTCCTTTTATTCATGTTATACTTTTCACTTCGTGTGGTTTTATGACGCTTTTCGTGCTTCCTTAATTGGCGTATGGCGCTGTCGCTTTAACTTTTGTTTCTTATATCATTCCAGCAATTGTTGATCATGTATGTTAGTATTTTAACCTTTTCTGTCGAACACACCCAACAAGGAGGGTCATCGGGCCCAATGCCATGTCCTTATTGGGGTATCTCATCACTATCTCTTGGATTCAGTGGAAGGGTACTAGTTAACCTAATTTTAGGTTCGATTGCCCCGAGCGGTTATCGATCAAACAATCTCGGGCAAGTGGTCACAGCCACTTGCGATGGGGGCGACCTTTCAAATGTAAGTAGGCCACCTAGCTGATAAGACCTCGCGTCTTATCAGCCTGTGGAACTGGTTTCCAACCACCAGAACCCTTAGGCTACCTCGGAACTTGCACACTTCCACTTCCCCGAGTACGAATAGCTAGGCGACTGTAAGGCACCTCGGCACTTCCACACTGGCTTTGCCCCGAGTACGAATGCCCATTCGAGTGTAAGTCACCTCGACACTTTCACACTGGCTTTGCCCCGAGTACGAATAACCATTCGAGTATAAGTCACCTCGGCACTTCCTCACTGGCGTTGCCCCGAGTACGAATGACCATTAATCGCTCATGCCCTATCTCATACCCCTCACGGTTTTACAGAAATAGAATACAAGTATGCTAACCTTTTTTCCGCACCTCCCTTCAGGGGTGGTAGAGCTTCAGATACTTGATGTTTCAGGTTTTGGGATATTTTGTTCCAACGAGTCTCAGTAGTCGATACGATCCCTCGCCTGCCTTAGACGCAATTATATACGGCCCATCCCACTTTGGTGCTAGCTTTTTGCCCTTTTTGTCTCGCTCCCATTCGGCCAAAAACTTTAGTACTTACTGCCCTGGTTGGAATTCTCTTGGGAGAACACGCTTGTTGTACTCTTGATGTAACATCCTTTGATAGTTTTCCAATTTTTTTAGCGCCATCTCCCTTGTTTCTTTCAAATCGTCGAGTTTTGCCAAAATTGGATCGGACGAGACGTTTCGCCTCCAATCTTCTGTCCTAGTGGTAGGGATCATTCCTTCTGTTGGTAGAATCGCCTCGGTTCCGTAAGTAAGCATGAACAGTGAGAACCCTGTAGCTTCCCTCCGTGTGGTTCTGTATGCCCATAAAACGTTGTACAGCTCCTCACACCAGTTACCATATTCCTCATCCAATTTATTTTTCATGTTTTCGGCGATTGTTTTGTTAGTGATCTCGGCCTTCCCATTACTCTGGGGGTTGATTTACTCTTCCTGATGTTGTACGTGTTGAACAAAAGATCAATATTTTCTCCTTGGAGTTGTTTACCATTATCGGAGACGATAGCTGCTGGGATCCCAAAGTGGCAAATGATATGCTCCCAGATGAACTTGAAGACATCTTTGTCTCAGATGTGCCTTAGTGGTGCTGCCTCTACCCATTTGGTAAAGTAATCCGTGGCCACAATCAAGTATTTTCTCTGCCCTGTTCCTACATGTAATGGTCCGACAATGTCTACCCCCCATTTGGCAAAGGGCCATGGGCTTATAACAGAGTTTAAAGGTACTCCTGGTGCCTGTATTTTCTTTCCAATCCGTTGACATTCTTCACAAGCTTTCGCAATTTCCTTTGCATATTCGTTCATGTACCTCCAAAAATAACCCATTGTCTTTGCCTTGGCCGATAAGCTTCTCCCCGAGCTGTGGTTTCCAACGGCTCCATAGTGTAACTCATGCAAGATTGCGTGGCCTTCCTCTATACTTAGGCATCGTCAAAGTGGCCCCAAGTAGTATTTCCTATATAAGATCCCTTCTCGTAGCTCGTAGGCGCCCGACTTACTCTTGATTTAATTCATCTCGGGCCGACCCTTGGGTAGCTCGCCCGTTTCCAAGTATTGGTGTATCGGATTTCTCCAATCGCCTTTATATCGATCGGATGTGTTAATAGCCACATCGATCCGTATGTCCGGTGTTTCTGGGATTGAGGGAGTAAGGAGCCTCATAACACAAATGCCCTCTATGGTCGGGTCTACCAGCTGTGAGGCGATGTAAGATAGAGCGTCTGAATGCCTGTTATCTTTTCTACAAATGTGACGGAACTTAATTCTTGGTATTTGGTTGATGTAAAATTGGGCGAACTCCCAATAATTTTGCAACACGGGGTCGTGTATCGCATATTTGCCCGTAATCTGCCGAATCACCAACTGTGAATCACTAGTTAAGCAAACCTCATGTAGCCCCATTTCGACAATTATTCGTAAGGCGTGGATTGTCGCTTCGTACTCGGTGTGACATTATTTGTTGCTTTGAATTCTAGCCTGAACGAGTGCACTATCTTTTTTCCTTTCGGCGTGGTGAAGACTAACCCAAGGCCTCACCCCTCTTTGTTTGATGCCCTATTAACGAAAACTTACCACCGTGTTGGACTACTGGCTGCTAATAGGTCAGCAGGCTCTTATCGTTCTTCCATCATCCCAGGTATATCTTCAACCTCGTATTCATCGCTTAGTGAGAAATCCTCTAGGAAGTCGGCCACTACCTGTCCTTGGATCGCCGTCCTCCTCGTCTCGTACAACACATCATATTGTTTGATTAAGGCTCCCCATTTAGATATTTCCCTGATCATCTTGTATTATCCAAAACTGCTTCGATAGGCAATTTGGTGAGCACTCGTATGCGATGAGCTTGTAAGTATGTTCGGAGTTTAGAAGCGGAAAAAGCTAGTGCAAGTACCATTTGCTCCATTCTGGTATAGTTTTTCTCAGCCGGACTTAGTGTTTTGCTAGTGAAATACACCGGCTTCTCCACATTACCCTCCGTCCTAACCAACACTGCACTAATGTCATATGGTGTCGCCCCTAAGTATAGGGTAAGAATTTCTGTCGGCTCGGGCCTCTGCAGAACCGGAAGGCTGGCTAGGTGTAACTTGATATTTTGAAAGGCTTCTTCGCTAGCATCCGTCCATTGAAACTTTTCTCCTTTCTTCAGAATGTCATAAAAGGTTTTATATTTGTCCGAAGACCGCGACAAGAATCGCCCCAATGATGCTATAAAACCATTTAGCTTCTGCACATCCTTTACTGTAGCGGGAGATGGCATCTCTAAGACAGCCCTAACCTTCTCGGGATCTTCTTCTATCCCTCTGGGGGTGATGATGTATCCTAGGAATTTCCCCGATGTAACCCAAAAGTCGCACTTGGCGGGATTAATCTTAATCTTGTGTTTCCTCATCGTCCGAAAAATCTCGCTAAGGTCTCGGACGTGATCCTTAGCTCGGCGGCTCTTGACCAACATGTCGTCCACGTAAACTTCTATGGTGTCGTGGATCTTGTCTTCGAAAATGTCTCCTACCAATCTCTTATATGTAGCACCAGCATTCCTAAGTCCAAATGGCATCTTGGTATAACAATACATGTCGTGGTATGCTCCTGATCCTCGGGTGCCAACGGTATTCGGTTGTATCCCATGTATCCATCCATCAATGTCATCGCTTCATACCCAACTATTGATTCTACTAGTTGGTCTATGCTTGGGAAAGGGAAGCTGTCCTTCGGGCAGGCCTTGTTCAAGTCACTAAAATCAATACATATTCTAACTCCTCCTTTTTTCTTTGGTACAACGACCATATTATATATCCATTGCGGGTAATGGGATTTCCTGATTATCCCGAATTCCTGTAGCTTTTTTAGCTCGGCCTCAACCGTTGCATGTAACTCTGGTGCGATTCGCCTCATTTTCTGTCTAACAGGTTTGAAACTCGGATCAATCTTCAAGTGGTGACAACAAACCTCCAGGTCAATGCCCTTAAATTGTGTATTTCCCAAGCGAACGCGTCTAAGTTTTCCTTTAGCACTGTCATGAGTTGACTTGGTTGTTCATCTGAGATTAATATCTCGATCCTTACTATCTTTGGCTCCTCAACCGTCCCCAAATTCACTTCCCGAGTCGGCTCAACTGTCGAGAAATTAGACTTAGGTTCCCTGAATGGAGTCGTTTCCTTTAATTGCTATAAAGGATCTTGCTCTTGGGTCTCGTACTCCATGACCGCTTGTGAAATAGCCTTCTCCAATTCTTTTGCAGCCTTACCTTCTTTGGCCTTGTTTTTCCCTCGCCTTTGTCGAGCTCGCCGATTTTCATTAATTTCGGCGTCGACCTGCATGCATTGTCGTGCTGCTTGGGATTCACCTACAACTTCAGCTATTCCCTTGTAGGTCGGGAACCTTAATCTATGATGATATGCCGATGCCACCCCTTTAATCCCAGCGATCCATGGACGTCCGATAATTGCTTCATAAGGCGAGGCGACGTCGACCACACAAAAAGTGGTTAGTGTGTTAAGGTAGCCCCCACCACCGAAATCCTCAAAGTTACCTCGCCCTTAGGGATGGTTACTGTCCCATTAAAGCCATAGATATGATATGTTAAGGGGATGAGGATGTCGTCCGTTAGCTCCATTCTCTTGAACGTGTCGTAGAATAGCACCTCGACTGAACTTCCGCTATCCACGAAATCCTTCGTATTCCCCACTCCTCAATTAGTAGTGTGATGACCAAGGGATCACTGTGTGATTTCCTATTTATTGGGACATCCTTGGCCGAGAATAAAATAGGCTGCATCATCCACGGTTCCATCGGTAAGGTCTTGGATACGCTAAATATTTCCGTGCCATCGCGATCCCTTTTGTGAATTCTTGAAGTGATTACTGGTCCGAGAGTGTAGTCTTGCATAGCAGAGTGTGAAATGGTATTCACAAATTGAGTTGACCTATCAATGTGAACTTGATGAACCAGCACATCGGGTGTTGTTGTCGGCTGAGTTGGATGTCGGACGAACTGTCTCAGGTATCCATCTCGGATAAGGTGTTGAACGATATCCTTCACTTCTCGGCAATTGTTAGTGGAGTGGCCCCTATACTGATGGTAATGATAGTACTCGGGGTGATTCTTGGTTTCTTGGAACTGGATTCCCCTTGACGCTGGGTAATTGATATCGTTCCTCTTCTCGACTTCCTTGAATATTTCCTCCAAAGGAGCTTTCAAAGGGGTATATGATCGGGCCTCATGCCTCGGCCTCTTCCCTTTGGCCACCCATTCTTTCTTCTCACTGCTCCTTGGTGGAGGGTCTGATCTCTTCTCTGGACGCCTAACATGATCGTCCATAACTGTTTTAGCCTCAGCACTAGCTTCTTGTACCCCCTATCTCTCGATTCAGCTTGAATTTCTTCTAGGGCGATAAAATGTTCTTGCATTATTCGCATCTCCTTTAAGGTTTTTGGATTTTCAGAGAACATAGCTATCCAGATGGGGTCCGATCTTCCCAATGCATTTTTGAATCCGAAGATAGCTTGATTTACCGTTACTTTTCCAATTTCAGTATACAGTTTCCTCCACCTATTGGTCAAGGTTCTCAAGGGCTCCCTGAACCTCCGGGCGAGGGTGAACAGTTTATTTATCCTAGGCCGAGGTCGGCTGTTATGCATATAGGTTTCAAGAAGGGCCTCGATTAGTGCATCGTAACCGTCGATCGTTCCAGGTGGAAGTGAATAAAACCAATCTCTTTCCTCGCCCTCCAAGCTAGCCGGAAAAAATTTACACATGACTACCGTGTTGTTTTTCCATTGGATCAATGACATGGTATACATTTTTAGATGCTCAACCGCATCTCTTGTTCCGTCGAATCTGGAAGGAAATGTAGGTAAGGTACACTTTGGTGGAAACGGAATTTGTTCAAGTTCTTGGGAGAAAGGTGTCTTCTCGACCTTTCTCATAATCTCTGCCAGTTTTTTCTCTTCGCTGATTCCCGGTAGTTCCTTAATATTTGCCTCCAACACTTTGAGTTTAGCTTATGTCGCCCCGTCCTGTCGTCCGCCCCTTCCTCGCCTTTCTTCATTAGTAGATGAGTCCTCGGGTGATCCATATCCCTGTGGGGAGGGTATGGCGGGTCATCTCGGCCCAGTCATAGGTGGTTGACCTGATCGATCATGATTACTCGATGTTCCCCGGCTGGACGATCCTCTTGATCTGGTTCGCTGATTCCTCAACTGATAATTCTCAAACTCCAGGGCGAGATTCTGTTGCTGGAGTTCTCTTAATGCCACTTCTTATCTCCTTTGACTTTCTAAGATGGGCAATAACATCGGGTCTGTGCTTTCATGACTAGAATGTCCATTAGGGTGGTGCGGCCGAGACTGTAATGGTATCGACATTGGTGATGGGGGTATTATCGGACCAGTTGCATGACCAGTTGTAGGGCCGACGTTTCTATCCACTCCTCATCCCAAATGAATCTTCCTGAGACGCTCTTGCTTTCTTCCTAAGGCTTCCTGGTACTCAGCTTGTTGACTTGCTCTTTGTCTCTGGGCTTGTGCTGCAAGTGCTTCCTCATCGTCCTCCGTATCTGAAGCTGTAAGTCCATCGACTTGGTAAACTCTCCTCTGGGTCAGGATAACCTGGTCTAAGGGTAGGATGTCATTATCTCTCCCAAGATCCACTTCCTCATCGACAGTTGGCATGCCTCGTGCAGCTGCATGAGATTCCTCAGGAGGTGGTTGTCGATTACCTTCTTGACTCGTCCCAGTTACCCCTGCCTGCATGCTGATCCTAGTAACTGTACGATTCCTTAGCGTCCTTCCTGTCCCTGAAGTACTATCCATCGGGTGTGGTGCGTGTTGAGCCGAGTATCGTCCCTACCTACGTCAGCAAATACAAAGAACACCTTACTTTGACCTGATATTGTAAATAAGCATTCAACAGGGTGAAAATATTCGACTAACACAAAATTGTCACTACGTTAGAGCTTGCAGATACAATTCCTACTCCGGTTATCAAATGGGTTCTGCCTATCTACCCTATTTTGACTCTATGCTGACTTTGTGGCAGATTTTACGCTACGTCACTATTATTCCGTACAACGTCGCCTTCAATACTTGACCTCCGCATTTAAGCTAGTTTGTCCTTCATTCTATATACTCCAAATCATTAAACTCGTGCACGTGATCATTGAATGGTACGATGCGTAGGTTCAAAAATCAAATCAAGTCTCTACTGTTGTTATTTCCTCAAGATCTCATCATGACCGTCTTCCCTGGATCCTCTCGAAGAATTTTCCTACGGCTAGACAGCATCGCCGGACAAGATTTTTTCTCCCTTTTTTTTCTGACCATACGACATGGGTTGTTGTCGATCGACGAATCAAGGGTACAAACATAAAAAAGAACTTGGAAACAAATTCTCCTTACTAAAGAAACATCTAGAACACGACTTCCACGACGGGAAGCTCAAAATTGGCAGCTTATCATGCAAAAAACACCTTATACTTAACCTTTTGTGGTTCTAAGCACACAGACTTTGTACCGCAACAAGAAAATAAATTATTTACCACTAACATTCACTTAGCCATCGTGAACAAACAGTCTTCCTATCAGCAGATCCTCAACCTAGCTCCTAACCTGTGTTGTTGATCGCCGGTGAGCTTATGGAGATTTTCTGCCAATCAAACCGTTTGTAGGCGAAGAAACGAGAACTCTACTACACCTTGTAAAGACTAGATATTGCTTCAACTTTGCACGTACACTAAATGACTCAAAACAACAATAAATAGGCGGTTTAGACCAACATAGTTCATCCTAGCTTCAACTTCAACACTTAAACGTGTATTTAGGAGCTTTTGATCATCTCTGAAGGAATTTTGGGCAAGGTATCCGGAGATCTTAGTCGGATCCCCTTAGTCGGTGCCATAATGTAGATTCATTTTACTACAAACTACATCCAAATGATAGAAATTTTCTTCTTATGCAAGTAAAAGTAAGAGCTTAACAATAGACACAAGGATATACGTGGTTCAGTAAGATTACCTACGTCCACGGGGGTGAAAGGATGAATCTTATTGCTTCAAGGTGTTACAATGGTGTCACTCTCTGAGTTGAACTCTCTTCCTTACAAAATGAACTAATTCTCCACTCTCTTTCTTTTTTGTGCGATTACAAGTCTCTCTCTCCCCAACATTACAACCTACCTCTCTTGGGTACAAGTTCTTCTATTTATAGGGGAGGCTACATACAAATAAACTATGGTGTTGGTCACGATATATCTATCTTGAAGTCCTGTGTCGGGCCAGCTCGCATCGTCTTTTATTCCACAGATCTGTCCGATGTAATTTGGTTCTTCGGCAACCTCTTATTCGAGCCGATCCTTTGAGGTGCTCTCTTGGTGCGATGTCACCCCTCCAACCATGTCGCCCTTTTAGTTGGCCGATATGGCATGTACCTTCTTGTCCTTTTGACTAACACCCCTTGTTTGACCCAATATGTCTCGTCTGTTATCTTTGTCATAGGTCTGGGGTCAAGTCTTGTCCGACAGCTGTAGAGTGATCATGTCCGATCCACGTGATTCCTTAATATTCGCGCCAGCCAGCCTCTGTCCCATGCTTCTCGCTTCTTCCTCCTTGGGTACATCATAGCTTAAGATGTTTCCACCTAGCCCCGTGGATAATCTACACTTACAATTAATGTGATAAACTATGTTTCCTAAAAAATCTCCGTAGAATCATGCTTCCCTAATTTTAGTTTACGGTTGTAATCTTTAATTAAATCTAATCCCTAAAAGAGCTCCCCTTAATTACTCGGTAAAATAACTGACCTTAATTAACTCCCTTAAAAACCTCTCCTAAATTATTCCTTTAAAAAAAATTCAAATAAAAAAAAAAAAACTCTAATTATCACCTCTAATATAACTCCAATTATCACCCTTAATATAATTCCAATTATCACCGAATGAAAAATGAGAATTATAGTTATCACAAAATGGTAAAAATAATAACTCTAATTATCACAAGCAATGGTGAAAATTTCAATAATAAAAATTCAAGTTTTCACCTTAGATAATATTGGCGGTACATTAATTTTCACAAATTGGTAGAAATTCCAATGAAAAAACCCAAATTTTCACTTCTAAAATAAGTTAATAAAAAAAAATTCACTCGCATAAAAACAATGAAAATAAAAAAAATTCACTTGAACAAATGTGAAAAGGGAATTTTTCATTCAAGTTCAAGGGTAAATAAATACATTAGTGAATACATGTTGTTTCAAACATTTAAAAGATACATAAACTTTCTTCTCAATGATCTCGTTTAGCTTCCATATGTATCTCGTTTAGCTTCCATATGTATCTCGTCTGCTCCATATATATATATATATATATATATATCTTAGCCTTGTATAATCTTCTTTAGCTTGTTTTTCTTGACTGACATACTCATCATACTTATGAGATTTTTTTTTTTAGATACGTTCTTTGGAGACGACTGACAGTAGTCTCACCAATTTCTTCAACATGTTCTTGTTTGCAAGTTTTGAGGTGCTTTTGTCCTACATTATTTGAAGATGTTGGTTAGCAGATCTCAGGCAAAGTTAACACCGAGAAAGCATATAACATATGGATTGATACATAACTAAAACTGGTATAAAAAATTAATTTATGATATTGCAATTAACTGATACTCTTTCAACAGTATTGATATTCAGCTGAGACAAGAAGAACAAAATACCTTTTCGCATAGATTTGGGTGAAAATGTCGGCTACTACAAGGAAGAACACGATACGACTTAATTAACTTGTAATCAAACTGCCAAAGCAAACAAGAGAAGTATTATACAAAGAGAATGATAGTAAGGCCCATTATGGTTCATCCATCGTGGAAAAGCTTGCAAGTGGAAAAATAAACAGAAGACTTTACCTTTTCATATATAGGAAGGATAATAGTGATGAAGAACCTCCCGTATTTTCTTTCAGTGGCCAAAAAATAATAATAAGAAAGAAATCTTCTAAAAAGGGAAGAATATTTAAATTTAGTGTTCTATGAAGGGGAAGGTGAGACTAAAGAGGAAACTTCCCATAAATAGCACCCTCAAAATACGCCACCTAATTTACCGCCATCCAAATCTACAGATTATTTTTATTTTTTTCAAAAATATTTTTTTCATTTTTTTTCCCACTGTTTATTTAATTAATAATATTTATACAAAGGAGTTTTTGGTCGGAAACCGAGCAACAAGCTGGGCACCAACTCCTTTTTGAATAGCAACACCCAATCTATGAAAAATAAAACAACCTAAGCCACTACCAGCATCATTACTAATTAAGCAATTCATAAGACGCTTGAAAAAACAAACAAAATCCTCACTAAGCTCTCCTAAAGTAGTAAAGTCCAAAACACCTAAACCAAAACCATGCGAATCACATTCAACCAAGTATTTATCGTGCTTGGGCAAAATATCCCTCGAAATAGCCTGGCCTAGGACGAAGGCACGAACTCCATCACCAGTGAAAGGTGAAACACCCGTGACATCCATACACACATCTTTTCCATTTTCCCAGTTGAGCACCAAGATATCAGCTGGGCGCAGATCTTTGTTATTTTCCGATACCAACCCCAAGGAAACTTCTTTGCGCGCAAGAACACCAGCTTTGTAACAAATATCTGTTATTATATCACGGACTAAGTCATGACGGAACTTAAGTCCGACATCTTTGGCACAATGAAGCGCATGGTCACCAAAAATGTCCATAGGCCTATTACAACAAGAACAAATCCTATATTCGACAAACAAGGGAATGCCAAGACGATAACAAACTACTTTTCTGAACTGTCTGGGACCAAGACATTGGTCTAAACCACTGATGGGAACATCCAAAAGATAATCTTTAGCATGCTTAACTTGGTTGCATTTCCACAAAATAGAATCTCTTGCGGATAATGTAAATTGGTTGGGGATTCACTTCTTAACTGCATCAAAATAAGTGACTTCCAGGGAGTGCATGGAAGGGGGGCAGTGTCATCGACGCAATACGTGGAAGCCAAACCACATACCTGAATGAATTTCGGAAGAGCCAACTGATAAGCAGCACCATTGTCCGTTGAGAATAAGCTACCAAGAATCACTCTACACACAGAAGTAGTCTGACTCTGAGAGGCAAGATAGCAGTATGTGCGAGTATCTAACATAGTATAAATGTCGAGGCCTCCATCCTTGATAGGAAGGGTAGATAATCTCTGCTTGAAAGGCCCAAAACCATCTCCATTTCCCGTGATTAACAGTCTCAAATACTTAAGGAAGTGATCTTCAAAAAGGTCGGAAGCATGTTGAAGGGTTGCAAGATTGGTGGTACGCATAGCAAAATATAACATGGATACACCAACACAGTTACGAAGGAACAACATCTCACTTTGAGGGTCTTTGAGTTTTTTGATAGCAAACATAAGCTGAATAGTCTTGTTCATCATACTCAGCATCATATCACTCATGAAATCCAAACCCAAACTCATATGACCACCCAAAATCTTAACCCCTTTGCTGGGCCTGCCAATGTCCTAGGGGAAAACACCTTCAGCAATGCTACGAGAATCAAAAATAGGCCAAAAAACTTCAGTCTTTTTGATGTTGAGATGTATGCCCCTACTCGGTCCTTCGGAAGCAATAATACTTAAGGCTTTAGCAACCTCTATCACCAATGATAGTACCTTCGTCGAGGTACCAAGCATGCAAATCAAGCTTACAACCAGAAATGATGGACTTTATTAGAGGGTGAAGTGTCAAAGCAAACAAAAGGGGACCGAGAGGATCTCCTTGATTAACCCCAAGTGCAGAAGATAGGATGTAATGATCGTAGTAAAGTCTAGCATGCCTGGCATAACAAAATTCAACCCAGCGAGAAATACCCGTGCAATGAAGCCGGACTTCTCTGATAAGGTGAGACCTGCAAACCATATTAAAGGCATTCGAATAGTCAATATGCAGCATTGACATCTTATCGGAGTGCCCTCTCAACTCCAGCAAACCGTTCACAGCGTGAAGAATACTTTCACCCCCTACATGCACACTAACTCCAAATTGGTGATCACCTAAGTATGATGACATGGCTTTGCCGACGGAAAAGGCAGCCACCTTAGAGACCAAACGACGCCAGATAGTACCAACGGCTATAGACCTAAGCCCACCACCAGGTTTGAGAAGAGGCGTAAGCGGTACACTAGAAATAAGCGCACCTAAAACCTTAGGTCACTTGCCTTCCAACCAAAGGTTAACCACCCCAATAATCGAAGCCAACAAATCATCTACAACTGCTGCAGCGGCACTACTCATCGCGTCAACTAGGTGATGTGCACGCAAACCATCACGCCCATAAGAAGTACCTCTAGGGAAACTCTTGATTGTCCCTAAAACAGCCCTTGAATCAACCGTGACAGGGTCATAAACGAAGTCCTCCTCTGGAATAGAAGGTGGTGGCGCTGTTGGATGCTTTGATTGAAGTTCAATCAACATATCCTCGCTACAAGGAGCAATCCCATTAGAAGACAAGATACGAATCGTCGCAGCATAGTGTCCAAAACTAATCTTATTCCGGAAGGCACCTAAGTTTGCAACTTCATGCTTCTTCATTTGTCTTGTTGGGATCGCTGCTGGCATGGATATTGAAGCAGCTTAGAGATCAGCGTGTAGCAGCCCATAGGCTCCTTCCAAGCCAAAAAAGCTTGATGAATGACAGCAATTTGATGATATTTTCTATTGCTCGACCTTTCCTCAGCTGACCTTTTGGCTCGATAACGCGAGAGTGTGCAGATGGGAAGAAGGAGTAAACATATCCAACATGTCAAGTCAGATGGTTTATGAAGCACACAGTCTAAACAATCCTTCAAAGTATGGGAGAAAACTAACCTGAACTAGAAAGGAATGCTATTCACGGTGGAAAAGTTCCTCTGGAAAACACCATCTAGCAATTCAGGAGACAAAGAAAAGGCCTCATCCAACACAACGTCATCCTCAAGCCTAGTTGTACTAGCCTCCACTGTTGGTTCAGATGATACGATCGAAATAGGTGAGTCTGCCATAGCTGGCTTGTCCACACCGTGAATAAGGAAGTCTGTGGAGATGCCGTTGAAGGGACCAGTACCTTTGTAGGAGGACCTCCAAGCATGCAGGGTCATGCATTTGGAGCATAACCACATTCGCATCCGTTGTAGCAGTTCTTCCCAAGCACAAAAAATCTGCATATCTCTAGAGATGAGATCTCTGTAAATATCCTTGTTGAACTCCGAGAAAAAGTGTATATCCTGTAAATGGCGGATAAAAGAGCCCCTAGCATAACCTCTACCATTTACTCTATCTCGGCATTTGTCAAAAAATTTAAAAGGGCAATGGCAATACCCGTTCTGTGCAGCATCATCTATAGGTGAATCTTAACTCAGCTAAGGAGAAGATGGAGACAAATGAGGTGATGGAGGGGGTTTCTGGGAGGAATGGGTAGCAAGACGAGAAGAGGCAGACATGATAAGAAAACAAGCTTCGAAAACCCTAAGTAGAAAAACAGAAACCCTAGCTCGAGAGAAGAAGAAAAATCCGATGAAAACAACAAAAACAATGTGGTAAAAAGCAAAAAGATGAGGAAAAGGAAAACAAAATGGAAAAAGGGAAAAATAAAAACGCGGGAAAGCCATGGATGAGACCAATCCCTTCCAAAACATAAATCTAATTAGTTCACTGTGGTAAAAAGCCAGAGCTTTCCGCCGAAATTAGTTCACTGAAAATGTAAAATATAAATCTAATTTATAATCATTATTTTTAGTCATAGATCTTGTAATTTGGGCTACAAATACATACCATCTTAATGATGGGTTTCTAGAAGAAAGAGGAACCAAACTTGGGTTCTTCAAAAATTTCCACTATTTATTTCCTTGTTTAATATTGTAGTTTAACACCCAAAATCTGATAGTTAATATTTCAAAAATACTAACATGTATCAACTATTCATTCGTCGATACATAGGGCACATAGAAACTATGGCACAGACGGTCTGAAAACAACATTATGTTGTTGGTGAATAATTTGATAATAAGGTTCATCTATATTTTGGAATTAAAGATTTTAGATTATAAACTCTCTTATGTCGTGTTTGGTAATAGTTAATTCCATGGAATTAATTATCCTTCCAAGGAAATAAAATATATTGTTTTACTTGATCACGAATTCATTTGTTAGAAATTGTGGCTTATATTAAGAAAAGTGTGACTAAAATTGCTTTTGAACCTAATTTCTAGGAATTTTATGGAAGGACATTCCTTGCTTCCCAAGGAAGTATCTTTATGGAATATTATTTCCATGAAAGTGTTTTCTTTCACTACTATCAAATACGACCCATATATAAATAGAAGAACAAAAAAAAATACAGTTTATCTTTTTAGCATAATAGAAGACGGTGTATTAATTTTATTTATTTTGGTGATAGGAAATCATAATTCATACTTCCATCATCAGGAATATATATATTTACATCTTAAGCACGTGTTTAAAAATGGATTTTTTTATTAGCAAAAGAGAACTTACTTATCGTTAACAAAAGAATCTGATATTACGGTTACATACCCAAATTGGTTATTATCTTGAGGATTATTCCTAGTATTAACATTGATGGTATTTTGAATTTACATTACTCGGAAATCGGTTGAATTCATGAAAAATCATATTTTCGCGCCATCCTTTGAGATACTACTTCTGGCCATGCTATCCTTTTTCCTCTTCCCCTAAGATCAGGAATGTTTCTTCCAACTCCATTATATATGCAGACTTTATAAAAAAAACCATGATCAGCTACCTACATTCTACCCCTGCTGATACCAATATCACTGTCCATGTCTTTCTCCATTAGAATTATTATTACAATCTTCATCTTTTTGTGAAAAACTAATTGTAAAACATGTTTTTTCCTTCGACAAATTATCCACTCTACCTAAAGTTTCAAGCTAGTTCCTCATATTTTTCTCTTCCCTCTTAGACCATGGCCAATATTTCTCAAAAGCACTCTAAGTCTATACATCCCCATTATCACAGCATTCACTTACAAAGTATTACAGATATTAACTTCAAACGATTTAAAATAGTTATAGTAGTTACATAAATCCATATACAATATATAATTCATTTTCACTTCTCCTTCCGACTGAAGCGAGTAACCAGAGGACTCCCACACCTACCAAGAGACTGCTACACTCTGAAAATTTATATTTGACAGCCACTGCATCACATATATCAAGGTTCTCAACATATCTATGTTGTATATACATTGGTGTGCACTAATGCATCTTGCTCCTATACTTTTATGTAAAATCAGTAGCAAACATGATTACGTAGTAGTTAGAATCATTTTTGTTATTGAACACAAAAAAATAATTTTTTTTGTTTTCCTTTATCAAAACTAGACTTTTGTGGTATTCAAAACCATACTTTTGTGGTACATCCAACTTCTTAACTGCCATTCCATGAATTGAACATGCTTTCAAACTTGGCTTTCAACATGTAAGTTATTTATAAAGAGACTAAATATAAAATTTGATATTTGGAGTCAGACTCCCTGTCCTTTTTTTTAAAAAATATCTATCATGAGTTTTAGGAATTTTTTAGTAGTTTCCTCATTAAAATACAATTTAAGCTTGTTCTTATCCCAGTCGGTTGACTCACCATTGAAAAGATCACAGACTTTATCGAAACCTTGATCCCCAAAGGAATCCAAAGTTTGAACAATATCATGTTCTCCAGGAAGTCACTTATGGATCCAGATATTTATATGATCTCCATTGTTAACTTCTCAGAAACTATATTTTCTAAGATGCTGAAAGCTTTTAGTTATTCCTTTCCATAACCAGGAATCAGTAGATTTAATTTTAAAGTTGTTATCTAGGATGTCACCATTTGGAAAGTATTTAAGTTTAAAAATTGTAGCCCAGAGAGACACAAGTAAGACATCAGCATCTCTACCCTATATTGGTTGTCATCGCTTCGTTCATTATCTTAATATTTCTAAAACCTGAACCCCCCTTTTGTTTTGGTTTTATAAATCGGATCCCACCCTTTCAAGTATAACCCTTTAAATTTACCATGTTTTTTTCCCTAGAAAAGAATGCCTCTGAAGCGAAGTAATGTTGTTCAAAGTATGTTTTAGCATCCGAATATAGTTCATTTGGTAGTTTGGTATAGTTCTACCATGGTAGGTTGAAATATTGTATTAATTAACTATCATAAACTCATATATAAAGCCTATAAATGATCATATATCCACACAATTTATGTTGGATTACGTGAGAGACTTTGGAACCACATAAATTTTTGGTTACAATTTTGTGTTACAATATACGTATTGTGTCAAGGGGTCGTCAAGAACCAATTTTTTGTTCCCCCAACAGCATAAGTTAGTTCATAATAGCATATTACGGATTAGTTTACCAATTTCTGGTCATGAGACACATATTGAAACACAATATCATATATAGAAAATTAAGTTATTTTAAAAATAAATTTTAAGCTCCGATGCAATGGTGCCGGCATAACCATTGTCACCTCTTAACATAAACATAAGACAAAGAACTAAAAGAAGAAATTACTCACCAAGAATATTACTTTTAAGTATGCTAACCTGGTTAGCATATTTATTTAGATAATTAACAACTTTAACATTTTTTTATGATTCCAGCAGATGAATCACCCTGGGAAAATACTCATTTGGTGATTCCTAACATATCTAAGAACTCTTCCTATTTAACGTCCCGGTAATTTGTAAAGAACAATTTTTTCCCATTGCTTCAACCTAGTATGGAATCACTATATGAACAAAAAAAAGAAATAATTAGGAGTTGGGCTATAAAATTTGAATCTCAAGGAATATTTTGGGTCACAATGATTTTATTTGTCATGAAACAATTATTAATTTTCCGAAATAAGGTTTTAGCTAACGAGGTCGTAGATTGAGTTTGGGTTGCTAAAAAAATTTGGATCAC
Organism: Papaver bracteatum; assembly: GCA_023529315.1. NCBI lineage: Eukaryota > Viridiplantae > Streptophyta > Magnoliopsida > Ranunculales > Papaveraceae > Papaver > Papaver bracteatum. The sequence goes on from JAJJWX010000210.1 coordinate 2,298,477, forward strand.
AAGGCCATTTTTAGGTCATAATGATAGCTTTTGAGACTCTTAACTCAGTGAAAACTTTAAGTTACAGTATTGCTTGTACGTCATATTGTGAATCATAAATCACTAAATAATGTGGGTCATTTGGGATTTAGAGTCCAATAAAAAAAATGGATCACTGAGCATATTCTAGAATAACGTGGGTCATAAATCACAAGAAGTAGATTAGGCTCGCGGGACCTTTTTTTCTTCTTCCTTTCGCTAACGAGATTGATTTTGAGCTAAATTATACGAATACACCTGAATAGCTCTCGTGTCTTTTCATAACCATGCCCAAGATTTGGTGATACCTCTAGACACACCACATATGATTTATATCGGTTTGTAGAACTAAAAACAACAAATATGAATCTTTCTTATATATATATATATACACACAAGATCGTACATATGGTTTCCCTTTTCGCTCTTTCTAAGAGTTATTGTTCCTCGGGTGGATAAGGATTTTTAGGACTTATACTATGTATACTACTAATTGTTAACAGCTATGTAAGGTTCAGTAAACGCACTATAATTATTATTAGTATTTAAAATTAAGAATTATTTATTTAAGGTGTTTGTATGTCCTATTTCTCTGTAGCCATGTCTTGTCGTATTAGTGTCATATGTCCATATCTATGTAGTCTTAATTTTGGGTTACCAAGAAATTTTTTGTGACTTGATATATTTAAGACTATAGTTGCAAACTTGCCTCTTTTTCTTAGAAAAAGATTTACTCTCTGCTCTCTCTCCGTACTTTCAAAAACCCTACAAAAAAACCTTTTACCTTTTTTCGTCTTTGCTCAGATCTAGTCTATTAGGGATCGGATCTGAGCAAAAATTACTTATTTTTGATTAGTTTTTATATAGTTAATCGTGATTCAGAATTTATTTCATTGATTTCTTTCTTTGTTATTAGAGTGGTCTTGTCTTCTCTATTTGGGCGATTATATCTGCGATTTCGCAGTGCTTTAGATCTGTTAGTGATTCGTTATCTTGGATACAAGTACATTAGTGATTCAACGTGGCCAAGATCAAGCTCTTCATCATAAAAAAAAAATCTACGGTTTTCTGGTTACTCGCTACACATGAAGAATGTTTGGGAAAATACTTGTCTCTCATAGGAGCACCTATTTTCAAAGAAAAAAATAAATCAAAATCGTCAAATTATAATTTCGAGCTCCATTCTTTCTACAATCTTTATGTACAAGATTGGGAGTTTTCACTATAGACAGTTCTTTCCCTTCGCAATTTATCTATGTATCGCATCTTACTTGTATCTGTTTCATGTTTTTGATATACTTTTCTTGAAAATCATCATGTAAACGTCTTTTATATGGAATGAAATACTTAATTTGATTATCAAAAAATAAAACTTGGGAGTTTTTTCTTTGATGAATTGCAAACTTGGGATCACTTAAATGATTATGGGTCATGATGATGTTAATGAAAATCATGAGTGATTATATTAGAAAAACTTATATCTATAGGCAGTTTTTGGATCGTTAAGCAATTTTGGATCATGGGGTTGGTTTTAGTTTGTGTGATAATTCTAGGATTACAATATAAGGTTTTGGGTTACGGTGCAAGTTTTAAGGACCTTAAATAGACATGTTGTTATGAATTACAACTTTTGAGTTACGATGCTGATACAAGGTCATGATGTGTAGTTTGAATTAAATGCTAAATTTTTGCCTATCAGAGAAAATGCTAAGTTGTGTAACTTACTTTGAGTCGTGGTGCGTATCTTGGGTCATTGATGGATATTGCCTCCAACGATAGATTTGATTTATTTTTTTCTTCTTTTTGTCGTAGAGTTTTGCATTTTCTCTGATAGGCAAAGAAGTGTCTTTTGATGGTTAACCGCCTCTAAACACCTAGACATCTCTGTTATTCGATAATTTTAGGGGATCTAAAACTAGTTCTTGTGCAGCTTCACAGGTTGAGATGGCGAGAGAAAAATATCACCAAAACTCATTCTTCAAGCTTTTTTTCTTTTGGCTGTGTTGTCCGCATAATCATTATGCGTTAGAAAAAACACGTTTTTAATCCCATTTTAGAATTTTGTTGCAATTAAATTTAAATTATAAAAAAATTCAAACGCATAATAAAAAAAAATGTAAAATCTCCACAGACTCAAATTGTTTACCTATGTGGAAGACCTGTGAGTCTCTTAAGAGTAATCATGATTAATAAGTTGTGGTTGCCGAGTTGTAATCAACAGCCTAGTATAATATAGATGTTGATAAAATGATAGAGATATGAGGACAACATTGTATTGTAAATTTGTAATAGAAAAGATACAATTGTAATCCTATCTTGATTGGTAAAAGTGGGTCTATTTAAATCATTGAAAGAGATCCATTCGAAGCCAATCAAGCATCAACGAGAAAGAAAAATTGGTTGTTGCAACTTAAAAAAGGGAGGTAGAGGATGGAAGACAATGAATCACCACTAGTTGCAGCAACTTTAACATAATAACATGTCCTAATACTTTTCGTCGAAATTTTTATTGATGAACTCCTTTCCAAAAGTCTTATTATACTATTAAGGGTCTAATATAGGGGCAGTTATCCTGCGAAAGAAAAAGGATTAGCAAAAGATGGTGTAGTCTTTTTAGTTAGAACTTAATAATCAAAAACAAATGTACTTGATCAAGCTATAAGGGAAACTCCTAAGGTATGGAGGTAAAATCATCCATAACTTAAGGAGTATCCACATATATGTGGACCCTCAACAAAGAGTGGAGCTAAAACCTTCTATGGTGAAAAACCAAAAAGATTAATCCATCCGGTCAGCAAGTGCCTAGATTGAAAAATATGACATTTTGCAACAGATATAAGTGTTTCTAATTTGAGAAAAACACTTAATTGAATCAGTAACTCTTATAAACGTTGCAACATGTCATATTTTTTATTCCGTAACGCTAAACTGAATCAACAACGTTTATATTCGTCACTAATAAATTTCAGTCAAAAAATAAAAAACTCCATCCGGTCATTCAGTGACCGGATGAGAATAAAAAAAATTAAAAAAAAAATTGATCCGAACACTTAGTATCCGGATGGGATATCCGGTCATTTAATGGCCGGATGGACTCTCCACAACACCCTTCACTTATTTGAGGAGTACCCTCTTGATCTCACAAACATATGGATGTTAAAAACATCCATAGTAACACTTTTTGGTCCATAAGATGTGGACTATCACAAAGATATGGATGATTTTTTTCTCCATATGAGTTGCCCTAACTTGACAATACACTTAATCATATGTTACCATGATTCCAAGTACTTCCATCTCATCTACCAACCATAGTAGGTGATATGTAGGAAACAATCATAAGTTTTCAAAACAATGGCCCTTTCTCAACTAGATGGCCGGTGAAGTAGAAGAACCCATCTCACAAGCTATAAAAAACGTTTAAGAACGAAAATAATATTTCCGTTCCAAACTTATCCATCCTTGATCCCAACTAGATTGGTCACCACAAGATCTTGGTTCAAGAAATGAGTAGCAGTGTTGGAGACTTTGCAAGGTAACCAGAAGCTAAGTATAAAGTTGCTCGACAACCATTTGTGCCCTATTTAGTGATCGATTCGGCACAGTGTTAAGCCAGTGGGGCTATTGATTTGAGGGGGACTAACTAGTACGTGATATCCTTGTCCTTTAGCTGTAAATTATAAGATTCAACATCAGATCCGAAGATTCTGAACTCCCTTTTAAAAGTGAGATTGGGGAGGTGTGATTTTTCCAAGTGGGTTCCTAACACAAATGCCTCCACATCCCATTCTTGCCTTCTAGATATACTCACTCACTCCTCCAACAAATATTGTTTTGTTTTTAAGCTGATTAACCACCAACAAATTGAAAAAAGATAACCAAAACCAATTTATACAATTTTTCAAGGATTCAATTATCTGCCTTTTCTATAAAAACTATCTTTAACCTTTCCCTCTTCTGGTAAATTTGGTTATGGTTCTGATAATCCCATCCAAAACCACCCTTTAATAGGCAAAAACCCTTCATTAACTGCCATTTATGGCCTTTGGTTATCAGTCTCGTCGCTTGGTTTATCACGCCTCTTCAAAATCCATGCGTACCCTCCATAATTACCCTATAACACCCTATTTTAACACCTAACCCCTTCATTACCTTTAACCACCCACAGAACCGCTACCAAATATTGCATTGGTATGTCATTGTACGATTATAAAGTTTTTTAGGGTCTAATAAAAATTTCATATTTTATACAGACTAGAAGATGACAGCACCAGTTGAAAGGCACCATTGAGGCTTGGGATGGGTCTACCAGATGCATGGCAACCACACCTCTTTCTTCTCTTATAAAACAACTTTATGCCCCCCCCCCCACCTTTTATCCTAGCTACTTCCATTCCCTTTTTGATTCTACCATATGAAGTTTGTCAATTTCCAGACAAAAGACAAACTCAATAAATTCCTACCAACCTCTTACAACGTCATGCATTATCATATCAAATTTTCTCAGAAAATCTATCAAGGCATTATTAAGTTTGTCTATATTCAAAACTCTGGATACAACGCTCACGTAAATATTTCCAATATGATGCTACCCATGAAGCAAGAATGTGAAAATGACACTCCATACGTTAACCTCTTTCCCAAAAGTACTCTCTACAGTACAACAACAACTACCTTACACCATATTTCACCTGACTGTTTCCCAATTTATAGTCAACAATTTTTCCATTCCCTTTTTAAGGTTCAAATCAATAAACAAACAAACCCCAATTGCCTCTCCTTCATTTATATTGTCTGTAACATCTATCACCACAGTACTAGTAAGAGTTTCTTCTCTCTTCAACTACATTTTATATTAATAATCTGGAATTCTAATCTCTATCAACCCACATTCATATATATCACCTCCTCTTATATTATGGAAACCCAAATTTTTTCTAAAAATACTCAAAACTTAAACAGTGAAATTCAAACTCTCTCTACTCAAATGGTTGAGAAACTCACTCTACCATCTACACTTGCTAAACCAGTGTTCATAGACAAAAAAGTCATTCTAGCTGAAGCTGAAAGCAATTGGAAATGGTGTATGGTGGGTTATGCTTGTTGTGAAACTTTGATTCCAACCTCTTCCATCAGATACTATATCTGTAATAATTGGCCTCTAGCTCAACACCCTTCCATTACCACCTTCAATGGCAAGAGAAACAAAGTCCTTATTCGATTTTTATTTGAAAAATACTTCAACAGAATCAATACACAAAAGCCTTGGTTTGTTTGTGGTTACTTAATGGTGTTAAATGTGGTGTCGATTGAAGGCTGTCCTGTAAACCATCAACTATCCCTTAATGAGGAAATAATGTGGTTCATTCTATGCAACATTCCAAATGAATGCACGAAATTTGAAGATCTGAAGCTCCTATCTCTCAATATGAGGGAGCTTATTGAAGCCCAAAATCCATTTGGCAAACACCCTCTCAAGAAGAATGTCAAAGTTTGCATCAAAATCTCAGTGCAAAAATCTTTACCAACAGGCATCCCTCTGTTTACAAGTGGAAGAAGTGAACCTTTTCTAATAGAATGCAGGCACATCATAGTTTCAAGGTATTTATGTACCTCCCGTCGTATCCTTGATCATAATGACCAAAACTACCCTGCTTGGAAGTTAAGGAAAAAACACATCAAGTAGTCTGAAGCTTCATCTAGCAAATATACTCTTCCAACAATATCTAAGTTAATGATTCCACCACTAGTTAAGCAAGTGGAATCCACTTATATGGCTCCCAGTGATACTATCATGAAACAAGCTGAGATTGTACCAGAAACTCAGATTGAACCATATACTCTAGAAGAATCCAACAAAGTTAGAATTGAATCTTATATCCAAAGAATGGAGAATACAATGCAGAAGATTTTCTCAAATACCTTCCAAATGGGTCCCTTTACAAATAGACCAACTACATTGGAGATCTTTGATGTAGGCCCTGTGCAGCAACATCTTACTCAAATGGAGAATGGTATACCTTTAGACATAAAGAAAACCACTACTCAGAATGTTATTGTTACTGATTCTATCTCTGGCTCGGAGTCAACTCCTAGTGGTCCGATCCGCACCTATAACTCCTCTAGAAGATTCAAAACTACTACTACCTCCAACCCCAGTCATATCATCACTAGAGGAGCTTCTATCTCAGCGGAACAAGAAGCTCTAACCAATATCAAGAGGAAAATTAATCCTAGGTCTGAGTTAAGAAAGCGTACTAGAGCCAATTTGGCTAGTTTGGTGGTTATCCATGAAGAACACAATTCTACTGAACCAGATTATGCCCAACTATGTCCTCCAATTACCAAATTGGGGGAATTACCAGCAACTGACCTCTCAACCTGTTCCCTCAATACCCAACCCGTTTTCAACTCCTTTGGAAGCTATAATGTACCTGCAGACAACTTCCCAAGTAATAGTAGTGTCCGTAATAATTTTCATCTCAATGTTTCCGGTTCTAGTCTCGATTCTACCCAAAGCTCTTCTCAAAACGGTGACAGTACCAGTGCATCATTTGGTGGTAGTTCTGACTCTACCGCTCAGGTAAACCATCCTACTCCAACCCCTTTAATTGATGTTGTGCAAACTACCATAAATCATTTCCCTGTCAATAACATTAATTTGATTGCTTGGAATATTCAGGGTCTTAGAAAGAAGTCCTCCAATAAAGAACTCAGTTTACTTTGTAGGAATGTGAACCCAGACATTATTTTTCTATCTGAAACCAAAATGAATAAGGATATGGCAGCTAGAAATCTAAGGAATTTGGGCTTCCCTTGTACCTTTAATATCCCTTGTGTTGGTAGGAGTGGTGGTCTTGCTCTAGCTTGGAAAAAGGAAATTCATCTCAACATTGTTTCATCCAGTTTGAGGGGCATCCATGTTACTTCTACTGATATTATTTATTCTAAGACCTCACATTCATTTCATATATGGTGAACCTAGCAGTTCTCTTAGACAAGCCTTCTGGGAACAATTTTTTCAACAGACCCATGTCCCTTTAGATGAACCTGTATTCTTTATAGGGGAATTTAATGCTCTCTTAGGTACTGAAGATAAGAATGGTGGTTTAGAAGTGGATGATCCTGATTTGAAAATCTTAGGAATGTTTGTTCTCTTTTTAATATGCATGATCCTAGTTTTTCAGGGCCTAGATTTACTTGGTCCAATATGCAACATGGTTCTGATTTAATCCTTGAAAGATTGGATAGATGCCTTATTAACTTGACAGCTGAAACCCTGTGTCCTAAACTTTGTGTTAATAACCTCCCTATGGATTCTTCTGATCACTGCCCCATGCATATAGGTTTTAATTATGAGGATAATTGTATGCCTAGACCCTTTAATTTTATCGCAATATGGATTGAGGATCCTACCTGCGGAGATATCATTGCTAACTCTTGGTCTGTTAATGTGGTGGGTTCCCCGCCTATAAACGTAAAGAAAAGCTTTTAAGTACTAAGAAAGGTCTCAGAGATTGGAATAAGTCCTCCTTTGGTAATATTCAAACCAATATATCTACCATTAAGAAAGAACTAACTGATCTTCAATTAGATAATCCTACTGATACCAATAATACCTCTAGACTCAAAATCAGACTGGAATATTTGTATAATCTAGAGGAATTATATTGGAAGGATAAATCTAGGGAGGTCTGGCTCTTGGAAGGTGATATAAATTCACCATATTTCCATAGAGTTACTCTCTTTAGAAGAAAAAGAAATGCCATCAGCTGGATTAAGAATTCCTTAAATACTATTCTAATTGATAGAGATAGTATTGGAACTTCTTTTATAGATTATTTCAAAAAAAATTATTCCTCCCATCCCTAGCATTTTCAGGATAAATTACTGGTAGATCTCCCAGTTAAATTTTCCGAGGAAGACAACACATCCTTAAATATGCCTCTAACCCCTGAGGAAATTAAGAATGATGTTTTTCAAATGGGAGGAAAAAAGGCTCCTGGTCCTGATGGTTTTACTGGTCTTTTCTATCAAAAGCATTGGGATATTGTTGGGGAAGATGTCATTGATATGACCCAAACTTGTTTCAGAACAGGCAACATTGCCAAAGTTTTTAATCACACCAATATAGCTCTTATACCCAAAGTCCCTCTTGCTGAATTGGTTATTCAATACAGACCAATAGGATTGTGTAACTTTATTTACAAAATTCTTTCCAAAACATTGGCTAATAGACTTGAACCTTTCATGGATAACATCATCTCCCAAAACTAAAGTGCCTTTATTCTTAAAAGGAGTATTTCTGATAATATTATGTTAGCTAATGAGGCTATATATGTTGTCAATCATAATGATAGAGTTGAAGGCATTGGTGCTATTAAACTTGATATGTCTAAGGCTTATGATAAGCTTGAATGATATTTCCTTGAAAAGGTTTTAACAAAAATGGGTATGTCTGACCACTGGGTTAAACTGATAAATCAGTGTGTCTCCACAGTTTCTTACTCTGTTATTCTTAATGGTAGTCCTAATGGTTTTTTCAAGCCTAAAAGAGGGCTTAGACAGGGAGACCCCCTTTCTCCCTATCTGTACATTATCTGCTCTGAAGCTCTTTCTTCTTACATTAATACTCTTCAGAAAAATGGTATTTTAGAAGGCATAAAAGTCTGTAAAGATGCCCCTGAGATGACTCACCTTTTATTTTCTGATGATTCTCTTTTGTTTTTTAAAGCTACTGAAAAAAAATATTAAAGTTATTAAAGACTATCTTCAAAAGTATTGTTTAGCCTCTGGCCAAGAAATCAATTTTGAAAAATCTGGTATTTTGTTCAGCAGGAAGATCCCTGAACATAGGAAAGCTCTTCTGGCTAATATTTTAGATATCCAAAACATGTATTTGGGAGAAAAATATATTGGAACTCCTACTGTGTTCCAAGCCTCTAAGATTCAAACCCACATGGGTATTCTCTAGGCTATTGATGCTAGAATCTCTATCTGGATTCATAAGCTTCTATCCCAAGTTGCTAGAACTACTCTAGTTAAGCATATTGGTCAAGTTATTCCTCTCTTTCAAATGGGGGATTTTTTAATTCCTAAACACCTTTGTAAACAAATGGACTCCCATCTCTGCAAGTTCTGTGGGGTGAAACTTTAGATCCTAAGGATAAAAAGTTTCACCTCCTGGGTTGGGACATTTTATGCTCTCCCAAGGCTGAAGGAGGTTTGGGGTTCAGAAAGTTTGAGCTAAATAATCTAGCCATGCTAGCCAGGAATGCTTGGAGAATTCTTGAAAAACCAAACTATCTTATAGCCACTGTTCTTAAGGCTAAATACTTTCCCAAAACTGATTTCCTAAATGCTAAATGTACTGCCAAGTGTTCTTGGACTTGGAAATGTCTGCATGCCATAAAAGAGCTTATTAAACCTTTCATTTCTTGGATTGTTGGGGATGGTCAATTTATTGACCCTTGGTGTGATAACTGGATTCCTTCTCAGGGTTCTGCCACACCTAACCCCTGGTGCCACCTGACCCTAGTATCAAAGTTGTTTATTTCATTAATGCACAAACTAGGGGATGAGTCCAGACTTAACACCCACTTTGATAATGCTTCTGTCCAGAAGATTATCACCATTCCCTTAATCCATCTTTGCACTCCTGACAGTAGGGCTTGGGACCTTTCTAAGGATGGAAAATTTTCTTCTAAATCTGCCTACTTGGGGATCAGAGGCCTTCCCCTTGTAAAAAACTTTGGAATTGTATTTGGAAAACTAAAGTACCCTACCCTACAGAATTCAAGTTTTTTTATGAAAAGCTGCTAGAAATGCACTTCCCTCCAGGACCATTCTCCATACTAGAATGCCCATGCACAGTGTTGATTGCCCTAGGTGTTCTGACCCTCAGAAGACTATTATGCATGCTTTGGTCAACTGCTCCTTTGGAAAATTTTCTCCTTTGCTTTGGTCAACTGCTCATTTGCTAGTTTGGTTTATCTCTGATTTCAATATTAATACTCAGTTCTTTCAAAATAAAACTTTTACTGAGTGGCTTATCTTTTGGTTAGTTGATCCTCAGTCAAAACTCTCTGAAGATGATCAAAGTCTATTTGTAGCTATCTTATGGTCCCTTTGGACTAGTAGGAATAACCTCACTTTTCAAAATACCAAGGAAAACTTTGCTACTGTTATAGCCAGAGCTAGAGCCATGCTTCTTACTAGGAAGAATAGGCATCTCCTTCATTATGTCTCCTCTACCTTGAATATCAGTACTAATGACATTTGGATGCCCCCATCTTTTGGTTGGATAAAATGCACTACTGATGGTGCCTTTGATGATCTTTCTGGAGAAAATGGTGCAGGGTATGTGATGAGAGACTTCACCAGAAAAGCAACCTTTTGTGCCTCAATGGTTTTTGAAGTTCAATCTGTTGAAGAAGCTGAAGCTAGAGCAATATGGGGTGTCCTAAAGAAAGCAGTGGAGTTACACCTTCCCACATCATCATCGAGAGTGATGCTAAAGCTCTAATGTATCAGTTTGCTGCTGGAGACGTTAACGGAAATTCTAGAACATATGATATATTCAAAGACATTTTTCTCTTTTCTTCTAGATTAACTGCCTGTATCTTTAATTTTCAACCTCGTTTTTGTAATTATGTGGCTCATGAACTTGCACAATGGGATAAGAAAAATAATTCCTCTATATACTGGTCTACACCCCCTGTTTAGATACTTCCAACAGTTGAGGATGACCATTAGCCTTGTTGAAGGCCTTTACAAATAAAATAAAATAATAATAATAATCTCACAGTACATAAACATTATTTATTTCATAATACTCCTAAAAATATAAATCAAATGAGATCTAAATTCATACAAAGCTTTTGGTTGGCATCCTAGCTACAAGCTGGGCACCAACTCCTCTCTGAATAGTAATGCCTAATCTATAAAAAATAAACTTACCTAAACCACTGCTAGCGTCATTGCTAAAGAAACAATTCTTTAGACGCTTGAAAAATGTCAAGTATCCTACCCGAGTTCACCTAAGGTAGTAAAAGCCAAAACCCCCAAACCATATCCACGTGAAACACATTTGTCCAAATATTTGGTATGTTTGCGCGAAGCAGCACCAGAAATAGCCTTTCCAGGGACAAAAGAACGAACACCATCACCAGTAAAAGGAGAGACACCTGTAACATCCATACAAACATCTTTCCCATTCTCCCAGTTGAGGACGAGGATATCAGCGGGCTTTAGGTCTTTACCATCATCTGAACGGAGACCAAGAGGAACCTCCTTGTGGGCAGGAACGTTATCTTTGTAACATATGTCAAAGACAACGTCACGAACAACGTCATGGCGAAACTTATAACCAATATCCTTAGCGCAATGAAGCGCGTGATCCCCAAAAATGTCCATAGATTTGTTGCAACTTGGACAGAGGCTACTGTCGGCAAAAAGAGGAATACCAAGACGATAACAAAGAACAGCTCTAAATTGTCGAGGGCCAAGTCATTGGTTGAGACCACTAATGAGAACCGCCAGCAGATAATCTTGAGCATGCTTGACACGATTGCATTGCCAAAGTGCGGAATCTCTTGCAGACAAAAGGAATTGGTCTGGGATTTGCTTCTTGACTGCATCAAAATAAACTACTGCCATGGAGTGCATGGAAGGGGGGGGCAGAATCATCGACACAGTAAGTAGACGATAATCCACATACCTGGGTAAAGGTCTGAAGAGCTAGCTGATAGGCTGAACCTCTGTCTGTTGAGAATAAATCACCAAGGATCACTTTCTGCACTAAGGTAGTCTGACACTGAGAAGCGAGAAAACAATAAGCACTAGTGTCAGCCATGGTGTAAATGCCAAGACCACCATCCTTGATAGGCAAGGTAGCCAATCTCTTCTGTAAAGGACCAAAACCCGCGCCATCGCCAGTAATAAGAAGCCTCAAATACTGATAAATCTTATCATCAAAGAGATCAGTAGCAGGTTGAAGAGCAGCAGGATTGGTGGTACGCATTGCAAAATAAAGTCTAGACACTCCCGTACAGTTGCGTAGTAGAAGCATCTCACTCTGAGGATCCCTGAGTTTTTTGATCGACTCCATTAATTGAACAGTTTTAAGCACCCTTTTCAGTAACATATCACTAATAAAGTTCGTATCCAAACTCACTGGACCACCCAAGAGTTTAACACCCTTAGAAGGTCTACCAATCTCCGGCGGGAAAACACCCTCTTCTGTTCTTCTGGGATCAACGGAAGGCCAAAATACTTCTGTCTTCTTGATATTAAGATGCAACCCCCTACTAGGACCCTCTGATTCAATTATACGCAAGGCCTTGGAAACCTCTAAAGTGTCACCCACAATAGTGCCATCATCCAAATACCAGGCATGTAAATCAAGAGTGCAACGAGATGCAATAGTCTTCACTAAAGGGTGAAGAGTAAGAGCAAAAAGCAGGGGACCAAGGGGGTCACCTTGTTGCACTCCCATTGCGGAAGATAAAATGTAGTGGGCAAAATAAAGCTTAGCTGGTCGAAGGTAGCAAAATTCTACCCAACGAGAAATACTTGGACAGTGGAGACGAACCTCCTTAATGAGCTGAGATCTACATACCATATTGAAGGCGTTGGAAAAGTCAATTAACAACATTGACATTTCGTCTGAATGACCCTTCAACTCCAAAAGACGATTTACAACATGTAAAATGCCTTCTCCTCCTACAGGAACGCTAACTCCGAATTGGTAGTCTCCCAAATAGGATGTCATATCCTTCCCAACGGCAAAGGCAGCCACTTTGGAAACCAATCTGCGCCAGACTGTACCAACAGCGATGGGCCTAAGACCTCCACCAGGCTTAAGCAAAGGTGTCAAGGGTGCGCTAGCAATATATTCGCCTAATTCAATGGGGCATTTGCCAGCCAACCAAAGGTTGACAACCCCAGAAATAGACGAAAGCAAATCATCCGACACTTCCGCTGCTGCTCCACTAAAAACGTCAACCAAGTGATGTGCACGTAGGCCATCTCGACCATAAGACGTGCCTTTAGGGAAACTTTTGATGGCTCCTAGAACATCCTTGGGGCCAACAAAAATAGGATCCGTGGTAAAGTCATCCAAGGGAACCTCTGGTGGAGGGGCGAAAGGATGCTTGTCGAGCAAATCAACATGAGTCTTGTCATCATATGGGGCGACACCTGACGAGGACAGCACCCGAATCGCAGCTGCAAAATGACCGGCATTAATCTTCCGTTGGCATGTTGTGATGTTGGCTAGTTGCTGCTTCTCAGCACACTTTCCCCCACTAACAGATCCCCATCGAACTGGCTGTTGGAGCATTTTGTTGACTAACGAAAAACACCCGTTAGGTTCCATCCACTCATCAAGGGCCTGGAAAATAGAAGCCACCTGCAGGCGCTTGCGGTTGCTCGACTTCCTCTCAGCAGCACTCTTGGGAAGAAACAAAGACAGCGTACAAACAGAAGCGATAGCAAAGCGCAACCGTTATTCAAACAGGAAGGGTTCGCCAGAATCCGATCAAGACATCCTTTTAAAGCCCTCGAGAAGGCCAACCTGCACTTGTTAGGAATGCAAGAAACTGTAGTGAACTGACGCTGAAAAACAATGTTCAGCAGGTCAGTAGATAAGGGCTCTACCAAACTATCAGCTGCAGTCGACGAGTCAGTAAGCACGTCATCTGAAACAGTTACCAAAGGCATAAGCTGAACGTCTCCTGGCCTGTCCAACCCGTGAATCAAGAAGTCAGCTCCAACTCCATTGGAAGGCCCTAGAATACAGTCATGTACAACGCCATTTCGTCCCTTACAAGGCTTCGACCAAGCGTACAAGTACCAACATCTGCCACACAGCCACATACGCAGGTTTTGAAGCACAGTCTCCAAATTTCGAAAAACATTCAGGTCCCCGGTGATCAAGTCTCTGATAGTATGTTTGCTGGATTCAGAGATCAAATGTTTATCATGCAAGTGTTTGATGAAAGACCCTTTCACATAGCCTCTTCCATGGACTCCATCGGTGCAGTCGTGAACGTCCTTGAAAGGGCAGTGAACAATGTTAGAAGAAGTTGAAGGCGAAGCAGCAGGCCATGGCTGATGTGAAGAGGAAGCCTGCGACGAATGGGAGTCCTGAGAGTCTAAAGAGGCACTGGATCGAGTAACTCTAGGCATAGCAGCAAAGTACGAACCCTAACAAATAAAACTAAAACCCTAAGAAGAAAAACAGAAACACAAAACCACAACGAAAAAGGGGAAAAACGAAAGAAAAATGGGGCAAAATCAAACAAACGTGGTAAAGAGAAGCGAACAGAAATCAAAAAAACAAACGAACAAGACGAAAACATGATGAAATCCGAGATTGGAATGAGTTTCCAATCTCCGACATGAGTCGCCTGAGAGACGGCATGAGAGAGAAAAAAAAAGATGACTCTGTGGGTACAAGATATCCACGTGTAATATCTCTTTAATTGTGTGCTTCGTTTTTTTCTTGCTTCAAAAAAAAAAAAAAAAAAAACGAATCACTGAGGAAGGATCCCTTCACATTTTTATTATCACATTATCTCACATATTGGACGCTATTTTTGTGAATAAAAACCAAAACGTAACGGATTTGAAGATAATATTTTGAGAATATATTTATCTTTCCAAGTTCTACATGCCTACCAAAACTGAATACATTCCGAAATATAAAACTTCACGATCTAACGGTCTTAATTTTTACGGCCAGAAATCCGTTGATTTTCAAAGGCTTATATTTCTCAAAATATGCTCATTTTTGGTAAGAAAGTAGAGCTTTGTAATAGTAACATATCTCCAAAATATTAGCTTCAAATCCGTTATAACGTGTGAGATAGTGTGATAATAAAAATGTGAGGATGCCTAAAAAATCAAGATCTCCTCCAAATGAAGTCAAACCCATGGACAAACGAAAGTACATAAGCTTATACTAGTAACACAATGTAGTGTTTGTTTTCGGCGGAACCAAACTCAGCTTGAATCTGACCACCAGGGCGCATACCGTCGTAGAGTACAGCTGACTCAAATCTGAATAAGATCTGGTTCAGACGTATCACATTTTGAATAATAGACAGTCTGACATCTGGCTTGAACCCCCGTCAGATTTTAAGCTACCTAGTCAGCAAAACCAAACACACCTTAAACTATATACAACCACACTCTAAATCAGTCAACATTTCACATGAACCTCAGGTGCTCATGTTACCCCACCTAAAACAAAAGTCTGTGAAGGTGGTGAGCTGGTTCACATGAGTACCCTAATATCTCGTGATTCATCACACATTTGCACATGTAAATCACAATCTTCTCTTTAAAAAATGACCTACAATTTTCTGCTACTAAATTTTTATCACCATATGTAATGTTGGCTACAGAAACAGAATCCCAAATGAATTGGATTTTAATATAATGAAAGATACAATACAATTAGACAGAAAAAGATAAACCTTATGGTAACATCAAACATGCCAAAGAAGTGTAGCTTGGCTCTGGTTTTGGTTTTGTCTGTGCAAATACATATAATATAAAACTTGCAACTTGGAAATAAGTCTGACCACTGCATGCATAGGGTGATAATTGCACTACCTTTGTGGTGCTTTGTTCTTCTTGTTTTTGTTGTTTCTCTTTCCTGAACTAGTCTCGGCTCCTTCTGCCTCTTCAGCCTTTTGTTCTGCTTCTAATATCGCCAACTGAACGGAAGCAAAAGAAAACAGGTAACATTAAAATGAGATAAATGGAACCAACAAGATCATTGTTTAAAAAGAGAACATTGTGGAGATGGAATGGTTTTTACATTTTTTGCTTATCATGTACATAACAGATTAATAATGAGTATATGTTTAATAGGGAGGCGTGTAGCTAAAATATGGCCTCAACAAACAGTTACACAAAACCTTGGTGAGAATAAAGTTTGCGGTATAATATTATGCATTATATTTAAAACCATGAGGTATAAGGTTACCGCAGATTTTGAGGTCATTGAAAAAAGAAGTATAAGGTTACCTCATCAAGAATTGGCTTCAGCTCTTTGTATCGTGATTCAGCAAGGTCAAAACCATCTTTACGGAGCTCCTACAGTTCAAGCATGCAAAGTGTGTGTCAATATTAGGATACCAGGCATGCACATTTTAAGGAAAAAAAAATATTCAAAGCCTGACCTTTCCAGTATGTTGAGTATGTTCATGAGCAGCCATTTGCCAGTACATATTCGTTCGTTTATAAAATTCCCTCAAAGATTCTCCAGGCTTCACATATATGTACAAAATAAATGGTTACCAGATGAAGTGAACACAGAGAGACAAGAAACTAGATACAACTTTCCAATATGCTTTGAAGTCTGGACCAAACGTAAATATGGATTTCATTGTGGGCTTGGGACAAAATGTAAATTGGTCAAGAGAACCTACCACAGGAGTCCTTTGTGAATCTGAAAGACCAAGGTTTGCTCTGATTTGTTCTATTCTGGCACGCTTCTCCTTTCGGCGAAGTTTCTTTTTCTCTCCCCTCAATATAGCAACAGTTTCTTCTGTTTCAAGTGCTTTTCCACCATCGTTCATCTTGACGTTGAACATGCACAGATTTGAGGAAAAGTAAAATAAATAGACAGCCATGGACCCTGAAGGAAAAAAGCATTGGACACACCAACTTATGACCAGCAGAATTTGCAGTTGACTAAAATTACCTCGACATCACCATCCTCATCTGTCTCATCACTGTCGCTCTCGCTATTTGCTTCCTCATCATCAGAATCTTCTTCATCATCATCCTCATCTTCATCGTCTGAAACTTCTATCCATTCAGACTCTGTTGCCTGGAATTATAAAAATGGGTCACCGGTTGGTGTTTCTCAGCCTTTGGTACTTATTTCGAGTTAAGTATGGAATGTTCATTGGTCACAAAAATAACATAGTTAACTTGTGATGTTAACATGAAGGAATGGGTCTTTTCTATCCGGGTTTTAGGGTTTAAATCATCACGGATATGATTAAAACCATGAAAACCTTATTATGTGAATAACAGTATATAAATGACAATTAGTGCATAGCACCAAAATAGCATACAGTAAAATATAACAAACCGGTATAATGCACTTCCACTCATCAAGTTTGCTGAGATTTAGAGTGTACAAATCATCGAGAGTGATTTCTTGATCTTTGATTTCCATCATGCCCCCATAAACATATAATGTATCTCTTCCCACTACCATGCAGGAATTAATACGTCCACAAGGCTTCACTACCTAGACAAAAATAGTTCAATAAATCAGTTTGGTAGAGAAACTAAATGTTTTCTGTAGAAATATGTTACTGCAACTAACCTCGACTGAAATGCTTGTTTGCGGGTCAGCACTATTACAGTGTTCCTGAGCCTTTTCCTTGGAAACGTCAGCAACGGCATCATTTACAGAAATTTTCTTTGTAAAATTTTTAGTTATCTCATCATTGCCATTTCCAAAATCAGGCACTTCTTCATCATTGTCTACGTCTGCTTTTCCTTTCTCAAGAGAGCTACCACTCAATTGTTGGTCCAACTTCTGCTGTAGAATCATTGAACAGCCACTTGAACTACAAATTCATCAAATGCAATAGTAACATGCACTTATGGTCGTTAACGGTTATTTCAAGATTCAATTTGTAAGGTAGCTTAAAGATACCATGAGGTGTTCCTCCAATTCATGATGGAAAGGTTGGAGGACATATGGCAGCATAGGTCTTTCTTTTAGCCTCTTGCATATCCCATCTAAAAGTAGAAGTCCATTTCATAAACATGTTTGTGATTCTCCTATCCTTCTATACGCTTCACAAACTGGGGAGAACTGTAACTAGTTGAACAGCACCAGTGGATTGAATGCATAAAACTAGCGAGGAGGGGTAAAAGGTAGCTTAACATGCCATGAGCTGTTCTTTGTCTACTATGATGTGTCTCTCCAAATCATGATGGAAAGGTTGGAGGACATAATAAACCTGACAAGGACTCTCTTCTAGCCTCTTGCACAAAAGCAAGTCTTCTTCCATCATCTTAAGCATAAGAACATAGAAGTAGAAGTCCATGTCATGAAATCATCAGTAATGCTAATGTGCTTCTGTACTTGCATTAGTGTTTAAAGTTAACTTACTAAGATTACTATAGAATTCCATTTTGAACGTGTATGAGTTGTTTTACACTACCATCTGGAGTATGATAATTCTAGAGAAATTCTGATTCAGCATAAGGTAAGCTTATAATCATGTAACTAAACTATGATATTTAAGGAGCTCATCTAAGTAAAAATTGACGACTACAAGTGACAACAGAGGAAAACATATCAAGACGGCAAGCAGTGAAAGTTGAGTGCCAGTACAAGAAAATAGTAACAGGGCATTTTTCCACTTATACGAGGCAGTCAAAGGGATAAACTTTTGGACATCGATTATACAAAATCTAAGTAGTCTTCGTTAAAAATTCAGCTCCTCAACATAATTTAGTTTAGGTTTCCAATTTCATTTTGTGCTGAAATATACTGAAAACCAAAAAGTAACCTACTCTACAACAACAATAAGCATGATGGTGCATAGTATAAACAGAGTTTGCAAGAAAAATTAGATACATAGTCTTGTTAATAACCATAACGGTGCATACTATAAACAGAGTTCGCAAGAACCATAATGGTGCATACTATAAACAGAGTTCGCAAGAAGAAATCGATAGATAGCCTTATTACTTACTAGGTAATGACTTGAACTTCTACTTCTATTTCCCTGTACTTGGATTATGGTTAAATCGGAAGAAAAATTTTATGCAAGATGCTAGGAAGGAATCGTTGGCATGCTAGTCATGTATCCTCCAACCTTTCCATCATGTGTTGGAGAGACACCCCATTACTAGGCTAGAGGACACTGAACACCTAATGCTATCTTTAAGCTACCTCACTTAATGTGGCATTAACCATACACAAGCTTAAGTGCATGATTAAAACTTTAAGTAACACTTTAGTTCGGATTAACCCAGCTTAACTTAAGTCAACCAGAGATTAAGTTAAGTTAATCAAATTTGTTGCTAAAGCATAACGAGATAACAGTCTATATGAGGAGAGAGAGTTGAGACTATTTATGGCATCACTCAAGAAAGTTTTTCAATTTCTATATGACCCTTCAGGTGGGTGGGATTGCCATAGTGAATATACAGTATTGTTATATATCACGAAAACCATGACTTAAATACATCACGTAGGAAACTTTTCAGGAGAGAATATATTTCAAATATTGATTATCCAAAAAATATTACAGAAATACCTTATCTTTAGTCGATTTCTCCTTCCGCAGCTCTAATGGATACCTGAATGCAAGAGAAGAATGAGATTGGGCCTCGAAACAGCAGCGCTTGGAATCAGATTAAGTTATCAATTACCATACACAGAAGATACAGTGTTCTGCCTCTATAATACATATAATATGTATAACATAATAAGTTCAGAATACCTATACATGGAAGAAAAGAAACATACCATCGATGGCTGTCCATCTGGAACCCATAAAGTTCATTCAAGAACAAACTCATCATAACATCACCTGCTGAGAAAATGAAAAAGTAATGTCAATATTAGCAAAACCATCATGAGATTCATGACATTAACTCAGCATCTAAAAGGTTATGAATGTAGTCTTCAAGCTGGATTTCTTTCTAGCAGCTCCTTTCTCTCTTGACACAAAATCATTTTTGCTTATACTGTGAGCACTTATACCAGTTTTGGATATTACTAACTTCTACGAGAAGTGCCAATTGGCATCTAAAGAAAACTGGCACAATCTACACTTACAGAAGAGGCACATTGCAAAATCAAATTAAGAGTTATAGCACATAGTCATGTTGCAGTGCCTTGCAAATCAGAAAGTAAACAGACCTTCAATTTCCATATCTACTACACCCCCAAATAACAAAGCCCGTTTTTTGTGCACAGCTATGGTGAACCCAGCACGAGGTCCAGGAGGCATCCCACTCTTCTTTACCTGCGGTAAGAAGAATATGGCCACATCAGATATATATAATAAAAACACATCACGGTAGAAGTAGGCCATGGATGTCTGTACATAAGGTATTACAGATACTGAAGGGAAAATTAACATGAATTCTAAGTATAAGAACCTTGTTCCATTCCCAAGTTCTCGGATCAAGAGACCACAAATCTGCGTGAACAATTCCCTTCTCAGAGCTATTATTTTTATCAGATGATACTTCTTTGGAGTATCCCCCATACAAAAATATCTGCACCAAAACAAAAAGAATTACTACAGATGTAAACAAATCACTCATGGAAAACGTGTTCAGACAAGCAAGATTGTTATATATCTCACCTCATCTTGGAAAACAAAAAACTGAAAACCGCTCCTAGCACTTGGCCATATGCATCCAAGCCGCGGTTTTACTTCTTGCCACTGGGATTCATCTCATTAACGTTTAAAAGTAGGTAAAAAGATTAATCAGAAGAGAAGAAATAGCTGGCCATTTGCCTAGGGTATTCACCTTGTACGTATCCAGGTCAAATACATGGAGATCGTTAAAATACCTGGACAAAACCAAATCAGCAGTCTGTTAACCACAAAACATATCCGCAACAACACAGACTTAATTTGTAAACTAGAGAAATCATCTACATAAACCATCCATAAATA
This sequence comes from Papaver bracteatum, assembly GCA_023529315.1. Lineage (NCBI taxonomy): Eukaryota > Viridiplantae > Streptophyta > Magnoliopsida > Ranunculales > Papaveraceae > Papaver > Papaver bracteatum. Next base: position 2,319,179 of record JAJJWX010000210.1, read on the forward strand.
CCTGGACAAAACCAAATCAGCAGCCTGTTAACCACAAAACATGTCCACAACAACACAGACTTAATTTGTAAACTAGAGAAATCATCTACATAAACCATCCAGCCATCAACAAGACCATCAAGCACCAGGAACTCAAAATTTTCGCAACACAGTGGTCCCTTTCAAATGCATATTATACAAAGATTGTCTTTTATCCAAGCACACCCTAAGGGGCTTCCTCTTGATATATTCTTATCCCTTAAACCTTACAGCCCAAGGGTAAGGTTCTTTCTTTTACGATTGCAAACTGTTAGTTGTTTGAAGTTAAGATATAGGCAAGATTTTACCTCACCACTTAGGCCAAGCGCTATGGTTGGGCGTTTCGCTTGGCTATAGCTTAAATGTAGCCAAGAGAAAAGAAGTGAAGGTGCACTGTGAACCTCACTATGGGGGAGGGGCATCGCTTAGCTACTATAGACGGAAACTCAGTTTCCGTGCAAATAGTTCCATTTTATTTTTTTCTCATTATTTATGGGTAAAAAAAAATTAATAGGAAAAAAAGGAATTTTAGTAAAATAAAAGAGTTAAAAGTGAATAATTAGGAGTAAAAATAGGTTAATACTGAAATTTTGAATACGGAATTTCAGTATCCGTCCACAAAGTCAGTTTGGACCTAAAAACGGAAACTCAAAGTTTCCGTGAGGCATCGCTTAGCTACAAAGTGGATCAGATCTGATCCACTTTTTTTTTTTGTAGCAAAGCGAAGCGAAATGCCCACATTAAAGCGGATTTTGCTATACTTAAGCTATAGCCAAGCTAAAACACCAACCATGGTGCTTGGCCTTAGACATATTTATCTCTAATATGAAAGACACTTAAAATTTTCACATCTCCCTTAGACCTACAGTTCTTATATTTTGTTAGCATTTTTTCTCAACAAAGTTTGATTTCGATGAAATCTTAATTATCCTCTCTTCACCCATGTTTTTAGCTTTCCAGATACACCTGGTAATTGGACAAAAGAGCAACTTGGAAACCTATAGTAGATGTTGTTCATGCTTAAGATAGTGTCTTTTTACGCAAGGTTTTCAGGAGTGTTAAAAGAATATAATTGGTTCAAGTAGACACCTGCATAACAAACGAGCAAAGAAAAATCCAACAGTATTTACCATACATCATTAAATCAACAGCCTCTTAAGACAAATGATGTTCCATAAGGACCAAAAGAACAAACCTCACTTCTCTAAGAGTGTCGTAGAAGCCACCAAACACGACAATCTTATGCTTGTACAGCACCTATAAAGCATAGGAACAAAAGAATCTGATAATATCATTCATAAGTCACTTTCAGAAGTACAGTAAGGATTAAAAACTAAGCTACAATATGTTATCAAAGATTCTCCCCATTACAAGTGCATTTAACCAACTGCAAAAAAAAAAAAAAAAAAAAAGATCATAGGGACATTATAATGTACCATGCGATGACCTGAGCGTGGACTCGGACACCCTTTTAGATTAATTTGTTCCCATTGATTTGTTTTTAGGTCTAACATCCAAAAGTCCTGCAATGAAAATAAAATAAAAATCATTCAACAACTTAGAAATTGTAAGATCAATATATTAAAAACAACCAAAACCATTTACAGACAGAAAGCCAACCTATAGGCGCTACATGCTTAATAATCAAATAAAGAAACGATTCCTTCATTACCTTATAGTGATGGAAGCGCTCTTGATTTGGAGATGTGAATTCACCACCTAGAGAAACAAGTTGAGGTAATTATATTCACTGCAATTTATTAATTTTTGCAAAATCAATCAAAAATGTCCATATGATTAGTTTACCAAAGATATAAAGATGGTCTTTCCAAGCAACAGCTTGATGAGCACTACGAGGAGGTGGACTATTAGGACTTGAAATCAACTTCCACTTGTTCTTATCAACATCATACCGGTAAAGATCACCATATACGTACGTCTACAACAACATCCTCCAAATCATCATTCTAATGAATCCAACGAAAATAACAAATATACATATCTTATTATCCTACTGAAGCCCTCAGAAACCCATACCTTATTTCCATTGTAATATTCACCACCATAAACAATCAACTCTGTCTCTTTCAACGGATTAATATTGAGCTACAAAAATGTTCTACAAGAATTAGAAATTATCTAGAACTAGATACAAGTACAACTTAATTGTATGCACGTTGAACAATTTGAGTGTGGTATAATATCAAGAAACAAAAAAATTGTAATCACATTAGAAATGATCTAAAAGTAACAAGAAATGCAAATTAATGGAATGCAATTTGAGTGTGCTACTATCGAGCAACAAAAATACTGCAATCGCGTTAAGATGATCTAAAAGTAATAAGAAACGCAGACTAGGGGTAGGCATACCGAACAATTTGAGCGTGGGGAAGGTTTTGGAACATTTTCTTCAATATGGATTTCTTTCTTTTTTGCTTCCTCCTTCTGTATGCTCAACTATCAACAAAACAAAAATAAAAACACCATCAATCGAGTTGCTAATAGTGGGTCGAAACACACCAATTGAAGATTTGAAATGGGTGGGAATAATTTAGTATACCAAGATAGCATCAATATCATCTTCTTCAGAGATTTTTTTGTTGTCCCTACGAGCTCTCTTTTCATCAGCCTTAGCTGTTTTTCTCTCCGTCTTCTCTTTTCCTTTCCCAGGCTTCTTCGTTTTCTTCCCCATTCTCGTCTGTAGTTTAAAGATTACAGTGAGTAAGCGAGTGATGGGGAGGAAGTTGCAGGGTTTTAGGGTTTTCAAATTTTTGATTTCTTTTTGGGGTTTTTTATTTATACTAGTACGTAACCTGTGCTACGCACCGGGTGATGTGGGAATTATCGATTGGTGTGGCGGGGCTTTGCCCCGCACCCGTGGGCCGGATGCGTTAAAAATATTTTAATTATTTTTTTGATTGATAGGAAAGTTTGATACCCTTTGATATCAATACACATTAGGAATATCTAATTATGGAAGCAAAATAATAGTGATATATGATAAAATAAATCTTTTCATTACTAAGGAGCTTACGGGTATCAGACCCCACGGAGAATTTTGGTTTTAGAGCCATATTTGAAAAATAAATAGCGATGCTTAAGTGGTATCCCAACAATCCCATTGAATAAAGGATATCCAACCCACGGGGATTTATCAGTTTTTTTTACGATTTATGTATAGTCCGTAAAAGAAAATATCTGGTAAGGCTAATTTGTTGTATGTACTTCCACATCTTTTTGAACTTGTTTTCCGAATTCTCCAAAAGTGAATTGTGTGTTACGCGTATAACTTGTGGGATCCGACCCACGCCGGGTTTATCATTTTTGTGTAGTTTATGTATAGTCCCGCAAAGAAGAAATCTGATAAGGCTATTTATTTATTTATTTTTTGTTATCATTCCTGTTTGATATGTTTTCTTTTCTTGAACTTGTTTTCTGAATTCTCCAGAGATGATTTTCTTGCAAAAGTGAATTCCGAATTCTCCAAAAGTGAATTGTGTGTTACGCGTATAACTTGTGGGATCCGACCCACGCCGGGTTTATCATTTTTGTGTAGTTTATGTATAGTCCCGCAAAGAAGAAATCTGATAAGGCTATTTATTTATTTATTTTTTGTTATCATTCCTGTTTGATATGTTTTCTTTTCTTGAACTTGTTTTCTGAATTCTCCAGAGATGATTTTCTTGCAGAGAAAATGGTTTACCTGTTTAACAAAAATCATATAGTCCTCTAATACATATTTTGAGAATATAGCTCAATTTGTAGTTATTACGTTACTTATTTATTTTATTAATGGGGGACAAAATAGATAATTCTTTGTTGTAATTATTTAAGCTATCGCATAACTCCACCAATATCAGTGGCGGCCAGAAATCTAAACTGAAGGGGGCTAAAATAAAAATCTTAAATACAGATGAACTAAATGAAAGATATAAGTTTATCTAAATACAAAATGTAAGAATAAATCATGGTTTTTATATAGGTTTGATTCTTTTATGTGGGACTGAAGCAGGGTTAGTCAACCTCTGGCTCCTCTACCACTTACCATTGTGATGTCATTGGAATCTAAGTTAACATCCTCTTGCAAGATATGAGCATGTGAACAACATCAGATTAGCACACATTCGTAGCAATTGTAATTCTTCCGTTTGCAAGTTGGAAGGATCGAATACCCTTTCATGTTTTTTTTTTAAAGAAAATCATTCATGTCCAGTTTTTACCCAACTGCATCAATTGTTAGACATGTCTAGCAGCTAACATCCAGAGTATTAAACCACATAAAAGACATAGAGAACTAAGTTTTTGTCTCCGTTTTTCTGAGATTTGGTACAACTTATTAATTTTGCAGTGCACATTTTTATTTGAACACCCAAGTAACCCGAGTTAAACATGAGATCCTGCATTTAGCTATATCTTTAATGATTTAACCAGTAAACAATTATCACCATCCATAATGGGTCGGAGTTAGATTCATATAGATCATGGCCCACATGATTCCCATAGCGCAACCTTCGGTTTGGAACCCGTAACACATATTTAAATAGTTAGCATGGGTTTGGAAAGTTGCAACATTTACACAGTTTATAGCGACAGCTAGGGATTATCTGTTATACCTGAGATTCTCAGTAGTGCATTTGCACATTCGGCATGGCTGCTCATCTGGTTTCTATGAAGCCTATCAGCTTAATTATTTTGCAGTGTGTTTTCTATGTTTTGGTAAATATGGTAAACGATATGATTTGACATAAAGACTGAATAATGATCGCTCGTTAATTGTATCATATATATACAAATATACTAATAACTGAAAATGAAAGGTCCCCAGCATATACTCTAGCACCTGATGGGAAAATTGACCCCATAACAAATCCTATAACAATTTTAGATCCTAAACTAACTAAATCAGTACCCATCATCAGCCGTTATTGCCACATCCATTAGCACATCGACCCAATTATAGGTTACACATATATATTCAAACTCCCGCCTGCCTACAATTTCGATTAAAGAACATAAACAATAACTAAGATAATGAAGATAACAGTCGTCTATTGCAAACATATTAGGATAATCTTTTATTATTGTCTTGTCAGATCTTACAATAATTATCTTTTAATGAACATTTCATGCCTCTCCTATTATGGTTCCATGTCTGCAAGAGTGAATTAATAAGAAACTATTAATCATACAAAAGATTTGGTACAAACAAAATAATTACCACAATACATTGTGAATTTGGGAAGTTATTCACAATTATGACAATAGTTCATTTTTAAATCTGATAGAAGTTGATTGTGAATTACCTTCCCTACAGAATTTCATGATGAAAACATCAAACACAGTCCATATTTCAACAGAACTCTTAGGACTTAGCTTTTCCAACCTTCACCTTATAGTCTATAGTAGATTTTTGATAGACCAAGAGAGGAGTAATCCTGGTCTTACGTATGTATTAGCTGCAACCACAAATCACTGAAGGATTAATCAATATAATATGGAGCAAAAAAAAAAAAAAAAACTTGGTGACATAATAAGAAAATTAATCTAATAACCTTTGGCCTAATATATTAATTGTTGCAAAACTGTTACTACACACCGTCTTTTACAATGTTGGTGCACAAAACCCTAAATAAATAAATAATTGGACTATATATGGGATAGTTCAAACACATATCCTTTCTAAGCTACAAAAACGTACTACCGGCTTATAATTATTAGCTGCGTTTTTGAAGCTCATTGAATTCCACCTGCACCGAGAACCCGCAGGGGAAGCATTTGATCCATATTGATCTCTCTTAGTTTGGTATATATGTTCATGCTCCCGAGTGAAGGAATTATGATCATAGTTCTTTATTGTACATTTGATTGTATGTCATCTTCAGATCTAGTAATTTCAGTGTGGTAGATATCATTGTCAATTTTCTCGGCTACATGGAAGGTTTGGGGACATAAGTTATCACCGTAAGTTTGGTTCAATCCTTGCCGAGGTATGATTGGCGAAAACAGTGGATACCACCTAGAAATAGCTTCACCTTCGACTTCATTTCTTTTCTTCGTATCGGCTTCTCATCTCTTCTTATTCTTTTACATATGCCTGGAAAAAAATAATTCACTATCAAGATGGTGAGTCATTGAACAAAAAGAAGGTTGTCGAGAAAATCTTCCTAAATCACTTTATAGTTCCTCCTGCACTCGTAAGGACCAAGATATCCTTCGGTGTACAGTTTTATGCATGATACACGTCTCGGACCATACATCTACTTAACTATGTTCGTTCTGAAAGTAAAATTCTGATAGTTATATACACAAATGCATGATCATACTCACAGCAAGCACTCCACGTGTAATAACAATGAATATTTCATATGATATGCAGAAATACAAAAATACCAAAATGTGATGTATTGGTAGAAATAAAAATCGTCTACTACATCCAAATTAATGTACTTCCAAAAGGATCAAATATATAGCGATATTTTTATTTTCAAAAATTAAATAGGAAAATCATGTTATGGAAGTATAAAACTTCCATAATATATGAAAGAAGTGACAGTACCTTATTATGAAAATTCCAACTTTCCTCTTAACAAATGTATCGATATTTGTTAATTCAGCAAAGTGCATGGTGTCCTATAAAATGAGATAAACAACTCTAAAATCTTCCGAAAAGGAATTAGAAAGAAATAGTGTGGAAACAGACCTTCATGAAGAGAGGAGCACAATCAGTACACATTGGAGGTTTCTTAGACTAAGTTTAAGAGCATGAGTAAATCGACAATGATGAAAGTACATACATATCTCCAGGTACCATTGTTGAATACCTAATAATCATCAATCAAAAAAGACTATTAAAAATTTAACAACCCTAAGAAAATCCAGAGAAAATGCTTAATTAACCACTGCATATCGACAAAAGGCTTGTGTAAATTCAGGTTGGTTGTAGCAAGGGATAAATCATTGATCTAATTGTATTATGAATGTCCGATATGAATGTAGATGTATTATGAATGTCCAATATGAATTTAGTTTCGGCAAATCATTGCTTTAACTTCTAATTTATGAGTCAAACAGTCCTAATTTGAGTCACTTCAACCGTAAATTATCCAACAACGTACTGCGCATATACTGCACTGACAATGAAGCCTAAGTAAAATATTGTACATAAAATTGGAATTATTTTGTAACCTTCTCGGTAAAAGTTGGAGAAAATATATCTCTAGAGAAGTCTTTTTGTCAAGACCATTAATAATTAGACATTCTTGGAAAGTAATATAGCTTTGTCTAGTTGACAAAGAAATAAATTTTTGGATAGTATAATATCAACGTTATTTTTGTCTAGTTGACAAAGAAATAAATTTTTGGATAGTATAATATCAGCGTTATTGTGCAGGATCAAGCTTCTGGTAAGTCTTCCAAAGGTCAAAAAAAGGTGAAAACTGGAGCATCTAATAAAAAGAATCAGTCTACACATGTACATATGACCAATGAAGCCTTATGGTATGATATTTGCATACTCGCAAAAGTTCAAATATCAGGCATTTTAGGCTTGAACTGCATTTTAACATCTATGCTTATTTCTTAGTATTTCATTTAAATTCCTTTCGTGTCGTTGTGCCCACCAGTGTCGATTCAAGTGCAAAGGATTTAAAACCAAGTATAGAAAAAGAGGCTGATTATAAATCTATCATGTGGATTAAGCAAATAATTATCCAAGGATTACATTATCCTCACCTCCAAAACTAAAACTGAATGTAAAGGTCTTTAACCCGTCCATGACCTTGAAAATCCTTTCTCTGGACATTCTTTTGCATAGATGTATCCTCCACAGAGTGCAGATGTTGTTCACGCTTAAGTTATGTTGTTATGTTTTATGAATTCCTGCAGAATGTTCACGTGTATTGATTATAAATCCTTTACTTGTTCACGCTTGCAGGCCAAAGGATGAGAACAACAAAATGAGAAATGAGCATTCCAGAATTGTGTTGCAAACAATCAAAGGATGAGAATAGAAAAATGAGAAATGAGCATTGCAGAATTGTGTTACAAACCCATATTAACTATTAAATCAAATAATATTTGTATAGTTTGAATAATAACAATAATAATACCACTTTTTATATAAGAACTGGTTTAACAATGAACAATGACCCGAAAGTCCGGTCTAAAAAGAAGCTTATAATCGACAATAGACACCCATACCTGTAACATTTCAATATATTTCACTATTTTTCCATGTTCATAGCCTCGTCTTTGAAGGGGCTTTTCAGCCTCTTGTGTAGCATTCTCTTGAGCATTTGTTACATTCTGCAATAGCACAAACACATAATTTTCCCAACTTTAGTTAAGTAATATGAGATTTTAAATGAAAACTTACAATTATCTGGAAACCAATAAAAAAAATAGATATTCTGAAGGTTAATTATAATGATGGCACTGAATGTAATGAAAAGCATGCATCTGGATGCCAATAGTTCCTCATACATGTAGCTCTTTAAAATAGAAACATTGGGAGAGTTAGTCCATACTTTAACCCAAAGAAAATAATTTGGAGAACCTCTCTTAAAAAATCATATAACAACGAATAAAGAAATAAATAACTAAATATAACTAATTTGTCAGTTACCATCTCAGTTAGAGTATACTTTCTAATATAAGAGTCTGTTGTAATCCCAAATCATAGGCATATGCATCTTGACTCAAAAAAGAAACCTCCCCGGGCCTGAAGACTCTTCATGCTTCCTCGGCTTTGATGCAAACTTGTCTATCTTATTGCATTCACATACTTGGGCTCCGCTCCATACAGTTAGGAAGGTCGAATAATATGTAAATGAAATTCGAGAACAGTAGTTTCATGTGTGCAAAACAAACCATATATCCAAGAAAACCAATTACAGTGGCTTGAAGAATAAAACATCATAGCAGTTCTATTGAAACATTAAGCCGAAAGAATTAACTACAAAGGAAAGAAATGGTACGGCGATTGCTCCTACATGTTGCTAGAAGAGTAAAACATCATCATAGTTTCATTAAAATATTGAGCAATGGGTGAGCAATTTTAAAAGATCAGTCAAAAACTGTGTAATGGTAACTTTGATACAATACATACTGAAAGAAGAGCTTGTTATTACTGGTCCACACGAATCTTGTGCAGTTTATAACCCTTCAACAATAACCCATAATTCGGTACACAATTGAGTCTCATACTACACGGAAAGAAAGAAAAAGAATCATACAAATGCATTCTAAGTTACAATAGTTCATCATTACTGCTGCCTGTCATGTCTAGGAAACAACATTTGGCAATCCATCTCCGACTAACCATAAAAAGTAAAAAATATTGATATTGATATTGACTGAACACCAAAACCAAAAACATAAAATATCATCAACTAAGAAGAATCAAAGAAATCATAAGGTGGTGGACGAAAGAAAATCATAAAACGTGATCTGTTATGTCTTAATAGTAGATAGTACTCACCTTTCTATATGCCCGCTTACGAATTACTCATTGCAATTGCTGGGCAGTTAGCAGACTTGATTCAAAGTGCGAAACATTTCTTTCACCTGCACATGAGATCACTGAACGATGTATAAACTACTCTTGGAGGTGATTATTAATTAATACGGTATACTCCTTAAAAGTTGCTCTCTTTAGTCTTTTAAAGTACGTACATGCGTTGAAATTTGATGATACATGACACAATTACACATAGGCTTAATATGTATGCATTAATTTGATTTGATGTGTATTATCTCTATTTGGAACGCAATCTGGAACAGTTCAATAGTGAAGTCACGTTGCATTGATCTATGTCTTAGAGTTTATCCATCTTATAATTAAATGCTCACTATATGTTTAGCTTGTACGTGCTGAATTACCTTAGTTGTACTTTCGTATATCTAACTAATCTTTAGTCCTTAGATTCCTTCATGACCCATTCTTTCTATTGATGTTTACGACATGTAATCTTAATTTTAATACTAACATAATCATCAAAACATCTTGCACATAATTATGTAGCTAACCCCAATAATCATCAAGATGGTTATATTTATCTTGCTGGGTTTTTGGTTTTTTTTATATTTATCTTGTTGGGTTTGACCTGATCGCATCTCAAACCTTACAAAGCGAAATAAAAATGTCCGGCAATTTTGTCGCCAAACAAACATTTCAAGATATTATAGAATCTTATCTTTCTTTAAAGATATGGTTTACTCAATCCAAAAATCATGGACATATAAATCTACTTAAACAAACATTATATTGAAACACCAAACAAAAATAAAAAAACAGAGAAAAAGTTTCACAGCTTACATATACTTTAAATTAAAATGCAAATATACCAATACCAATAGACATATATCAAATCACTTGCTTAAATCAACAGACATCTGCCGGCTACCTCTACTGGATTTCATACGACAAAAAGTAAAAAAAAAACATTATCTAGGAAAAAGTACATGTGACAAAATGGTTGTTTTTAACATGTTTATTCATCAATAAGACCTGCAATTTATTTTTTTTTACCAAAGATGGTTGTTTTTAAAGAAGACTGGGTTGAGATATATAAAAAAATGCAACCATATTATATTGTACGAATTATATCCAAAACTCATAGCATAGCTTATCTGGAAGAACATAGATACTAGTATTGTCAATTCATTGAATCTCTTGAAAATCTCTTAAAACAGTGCCCACTTTGTGGGATGGGGCGCTCATCCACTCAAGCAAAATGATTACAAAATCTACTTGCATCCAGCAATTATCAAGAACTGGCCCTGAGAAACACGTAACCATGGGACAATCATAATCTATAATTGCATCACATAAAATACAAAAACCAAAACCTACGCACAAAGCATACCAATGCCAAATCAAACCTTAGTCACATGTTTGCTGGAAAAAACCCAATTTTCCAAGATATCCAATCAAGCAATAAATTGTTTGCATTCAAATGGTTATATGCAAGCTAGTATATCCCAACACACCCTGCAAGATATGACGTTCTAATATCAGCAAAAGCGTAGCAGCTGTAATTAGCACTTGACTTGATCTTGATCTAGTAGAGACAATAATGGAGACACAAAACAAATATTAATGACGCCTGTCTTAAAATCGAAAGCACTAAACAAACTTAACAAAGAATAATATTCCCAAATACCCAGTCATTGCGTACAAAATATACCTGTACCACATCATTTTCCTTCTACTTCAACAAAAGACACCCGATATCTACACTATAATTTGATAAATCTTTAATCTTACATAAATAATTGGTAGGGTTGATCGCCATGTATTGTAAGTGTATAATACATACCCATGCAACAGAAGCAGAACTAAAATGCCAACAATGAAAAGATCAAGACACCTGCTTAGAGACTAACTTAACTCTGCACAACAACAAAAAAAGACTTGAGTTCTTAGTTATATATTCTTAAGCTTGTTACGAAGAGAGACCTGCATTACCATCATCAGCATTTACCTCGTGAGTCACTGCATAGAAATTATTTTCCATTCTTTGCCAATGCTCGAAATTTTGTGCTTGTTATTTCTTCTCACCTTCAGCTACAGATCTGTTCAACTACACATGAATAAGCAATAAAACCCAGCAGATGAACATCAAAAGAACCTCAAAACATATTAATGGATCAAACAATATCAAAAAAAAAAAAAAAATTGCAGCCGTTGGAAATTGTTTGAATATATTCACCTAAAATAAGCTTCTACAGAACCCAATTATTTATTTTAAAGCACACAAACAAAATATTAATTAGAGTTTAATCTCTTGTGGAGAAGATAGGCAAAGGGGGTATGCACTCTAGGCATATATCCATTAACTAGTGTATTTCCACTGCAAAATTATGAATCGGATCAGAAAAACTTAAAATCATACTACGTTATACATACGTGAGACCGGACATATCATAGTTGTACCCAATTCTGTGGAACACCTGTAATAGAAATGGAGATGGTTAGTATACAAATCAAATCAGCGTATCTATCCTTGATTTTGATAGTGAGATCGTGGCAAACCTCGGTCATTCGACCTTCAATTTGTTGAACCCAAGGTCCGAATTTTTCCCTGTAGAAATCCCGCTTAAGAACACCTTCTTTTGGAGCAGAAGGTTAAGCATATATGGATGCCATCTAACCTGCGTATACACCTCTGTTAATCAGCAAAACTAACATGGCGAAATTAATCAAGCAAGAGATCAGGGGTGGAAAAGGAGTACCTCAAAGTCGAATTGATCCTTCGATGATTCAATAGCTTTATCCAAATTTTTCTTGCCTACAAAACACCATGGACACACGGTATCTGAACTGACATCAATTTTGATAAGCTTTTTCCCACTAGTATTAGCCATGAGATACTTTGTGTATCTGGAATAAAAGAATCTCATCAGCACAATCAACTCCTAAACGATAAACACAATTGACTGATATTAATCGAATTATCTTCTTGTTTTTTACCGATCAAAGGTTTTTGTCTATACAATTCAAAGTTGAAACCATTAAATTCTTTGAAATCTCCAAATATTTACAACACATTTCCAAAATCCATTTTCAAATTAACGAACAATTGAAGAGAAGAAATTGAATAATCTTTACAAACTTGGAGATCAAATTCAAAGAGAACAACTTACACTTAGAAGAGATCTGTTGATGTTGCAGAATGGAACCACACAAATCCAAGGAATTTCAGTTAGCTCTAGGGAGTTTTTGTTGGTTTCTCAAAATATCAATAGTATATATGCTGGTTTCAGACCTAACAAAACAATCTATCCATTAACCTTAAGCAAGACCTACTATTACAGAAACCATCTTGGTGAATAGAAATGCCTATCACCCACCCTAGTTCACTCGATACAAATCAAGGGAAACTCGGTACAAATCAAGGGAAATAAGAAGTAAATCTACAAAATCAAAAATGCAAGAAGATAATGCAATAGGATAATGAACTTTATAAATAACCATTAAAAGAGTCGCACTGTCATGGGAGAACAAACAACTCGAGGACAACAAACAAACCTACAGAATCAGAAAAACGTTAGTGCGCATGATTTTTTGAGGGGACGATCATGAACAAACAACTTGAACTCGAGCACAAACCAAGTATCATGTATTGTTTATATATACTTCCGTAAATTGGTCACTAAGAAATTTCTCTAGTTCTTTCACTAAATTTAGCATAAGATGCCAAAGAATCTACCGATATATTTGGCATAATCTAGATATATATAGATATGGGCGAATATTGTTTCTACCGGTTCTTAAATTTAGCAAAAATATCCAACATGAAAGGCGTAATCTATTTTAGTCTCAAACAACCTCAAAAAGTATATTTTCGGACGGGTTATATATGGTTACATTTCCTTAATTATAATTTCCCACATGGAAATATTGCATGAGAATATTTAAAAAGATCTTGATATCTATAAACAGGCATGCAACCGTATGGTAAGTAATTTATTTCAAATATCGAAATTAACAAATATTTCTTTATAAAATATCAAATTAACTTAAAAAGCAATCCGTGCTATTTAAGTAACTCCTTGTTGCAAATCTAACGGTTAGCATTTTATTAAAATCATGTATATGGAAATTCTCCGATTTTTTCAAAGTTTTTTTTTTTTTCGTTTTTTACCAAATATTTTCGTAGATTTTTTAGGTTTTGTTATATATGGCATTTTATTTTCGGTTAATCTGAAGGCCTAGATTTTATTAAAATCATTTTTTGTCAACAAATCCATGATTTCCATAATTAAACCAAAATATATGTCACTGATTTACGAAAATATGATTTTCATATTATTTTTTGTTAACAAATCCATGATTTCCATAATTAAGCCGCTCAGATATAAATGGACTGAATAAAAATAGAAATATAAGATATTTAAGGGAGTTTTGTCTATAGCAAATAATAATCCATGATTTCGAAAATATATCTTACTGATTTACGTCACCTCTTTTATGGTTATCAATGAGATATTTAAGGGATTTTTTTTTGTTTTTGGTTAAAAAATATGATTTTCAAGATCTTTTCTATATAAAATAATAATATTTCCGTCTTTTTTTACATCTCACGGCCCTAAATCCTGGCCCTCCGTTATTGATTCGATTTTACGACATGGATTTTATTAATATTATGTAAACGTGGTGTAAGAATTTTTAACAAATCTCAGCCAATCAGAACCAAGGGTTTCGTCTACACACCAACATAAAAGAGGGTGGACGCAACTACTAAATTTGGAGCATCTGATCGAATCCACGTAATTAGAAATTGACGGCCACGAAATGTAAGGGGGCTAACTTTGATTTCGGCCAATCAGGAGCAATGGTTTTGTTCACCGGCCAATGGGAGAGGAGGTTACCGCAACTCTCGACGTGGTGTGAGAGATGTGGTTGGGTGTTTAGGTTATTGATAGTGAAGTGGGAAATACTTCTGGGCCTTGCCCGGGCTGAGAAGGTGAGAAGTTCTCTATTTTTTCCCAAAGAGAAAAAAGGTAAAATGCACAGTCCAAGACCCAAATTATTATATATACAAGTCCTTTCGTGCCCGAGCAAATGCACGGGCTATTGTCAATCATCTTGGTAGACATAGTAAAAATTATAGTTTATTAAGACCTGCATCATTTTGTAAGACATTTACATATAGACATCCATGTTATACAATGACCTTAGCTACCCATTCGAATATTCATCAATTTGAACTTTAAAACTATACCCACCAACATGAGAAACAATTGGAACAAACACATCTAATTATCTAAAGAACATGTGGGTAGTTGTTCCGAGATGTGCATGAGTAAGGCAAAAGGTAAGTACCTTGACACCATTGTAATACCTTGCTTTGGCATAGTTTCATCTGTATCTCTACACAATCATGGAGTAACTTCCAAGAAATCCAAGCCCGTTTGGGAGGAATATCGACTTCTCGCAGACTTTTAAAATCCAAATTTGTTTGTTTTCTAGGCATGCAGTTCCCATACGCATGTGCCGACATTCTAATAGTTGATGCTAGAGATGATGTAACATTTTTTCCTTGGCTATACCCTTTGGTAGAAAGGATGGAAGCATCTCTATTGCTAAGGCCAATCAGGTACTATGCCTCAAATACATCTTTCGGCTACATTCCATTAAAACCCAATATCTCGAGATACTGCATAGAATCACAGATGACCGTAATCTATGGATTTTTATTTTTATCAGCAAGACATAATTTTATAAATAAGTGGAAGAATGAAAGTATTACAACGATGAAGCGGTACAATGGAAGTAGAGCATGATTCGAGAGTCCGTAACTTCTTATGGTCTTTTTCATAATGCAGTAATTAAGTTTTACAAATGTAAATAATCTGATAACTAACACCTCAAGTTAGGTTATAGAAACAATGGTCGAAATAAACTTTCCTGGAGCTTTTACAAAGTGGAGCACTGCACATGTATGTTGCATGGTTTTTGTCATTGCTGCCATAATATCCAGGGACAGAATCCAAAATTTTCAAAAAAAAGGAAAGTCTCAAGTAAATGTCATTAAATCAAAACCTGAGGAGTCCAGAATCCAGATTTTAGTACTTTCCGGACCTTCATCCTATTGATTTTTTTTTTTTTAATCAGCCTCTTCATCCCATTGTAAGTCTCCGACAAATAAACACTTTAAGAAACTGTAAAAGAACTGTGAGATCACGATGAATATGCTTGTAACACTATGAATTGCCCACCATTCAGTATTATTCCTAATAAACATTTTAAGAAACTGCAAAAGAACTGTGAGATCACGATGAATATGCACTATGAATTGCCCACCATTCAGTATTATTCATATTTCTCCTATTACGGGTTCATACGGAAGATGCAGACTTAAATTCTTAAACCCGTAGATCAATGGTTATGTTTCATTATAGTTCCATGAGAGCCAGAGGTGTTCCAAAGTCATATTTGTACTGAATTATGTGTTACTTCTACTTCCTTCGTGGTTTCTTCTATAAAATCAATGGAGGGGAAGCAAGAGGAAACCCAATAAGTAAAGAAAAAGTTAAAATTTCAATCTAATACCATCCACCAACTAAAGGAGACTTTCTTTTCAAAAAAAAAAAAGAGGAGACTTACCGGGGAAAAAGTTCCTCCCTAATCCAAGGGAACCAAATGTTTCATGGCCGTATGTCCAATGTACTTACACCTGAGCGTACTGAAAATTCATATGTGCTAAAACGCAATCAATTGTTGATATTGTGACCAAAAACGTTCTCTCCTTCGCCTACTTGGACGCGATACTCTACTCATCATGAGTAACCAACAATCTACAACATGGCTTGCAAAATGCAAGACCAAATAGGAACTTTTGAATGTTAGCATATATTCAAACATGAAACTGGTTATTAAAACTAAACACGAATTACATTTTACCTTTTTATCGTTGCAATGGAGGTTTCTGCAACCGAAAATATGAAGGAAATTTGTTAAGGAGACAAAAACCAAAAACCTTTGTAGGTCATGCTATGTAAACGTTTCAAGTCAGAATCGAAGTATCCAGACAATCATTGAAAATATATATATATACACTTTCAAACAGTCATGTATTTTCTTTGGATAATCATGAATGGATGTCTCTTTCCAAACAAACATACATAACTGTTCATAAACAGAAGTGTTTGTTCAAAATGTATTATTGTATGCTGATTTGGTGCTTACTGTACATTGATGTGGCGCTATAATAATTTAGAATTCTTGAGAATGAATGTGGAGCCGCCATGTCAGCCTCAACATCCTCCTTTATATAAAGAAGTATTGATAATTTTTAGAGAAAATAATGTGATGTGGTTTAAAACTGTATCAAGCTCAAATTCTAGAGCTTCTGGCTCCACCAAGAATGTTCAAACCAATTTGAAGCTTTTTCTTTTTCACACCACCAATATGTCATCCGGTGGCACCCTCGAAAAAACAAAAACGTGTTCTGCTTCCGTAAGTAACCAAAAATTTGGATTTTTTTTCTTCTAAACCTAACGATCTCCAAGCCGCAGGAAGAAGAAAAAAATTAAGCGGCGGAAAATAAACCCTACAGTTTTAGTTTTTTCTCACAACCTGCACGGTGTCATCACCATTAACGCATCAAATGAACTCAAATAATCAATTGATGTTACACATTATGATTCCTCTGTGTTATCTTCTTCTCACGAAAAAAAAGAAAGAAAGTAAGATGATAAGGTGTTAGACGGCTAAACAAAATCGAAAGACAGTGTTGAAATCCAGGGTTTGAGAAACAAGGTGCGTAGTTAGAGTTTCAGGAATTCGAAACAGGTGCGTAAATAAATTTAAGATTTTAAGTTTTGGTTTTTTTCATGTTTTATGGATTTATTGAACAATAAATTTGTTCAATTTGTTGGTTTTGAATCGCGATTCCTCTTTGCTATCTTCTTTACAATCTGTTCATATGAGATTTTAATCTAATTCCTATTAGAGTTTCTGAAATTTCGTGTTTTGGTGTTTCTGGAAACAATAGAATGTGTTATTGTTGCTTCTGTGTCATTTTTGTTCTAATTAGTTTTAGTTTGGATTTGTTCCAGAGATACGGTTTTTGTGAAAAGGGTAAATAAATATATCCAATTTTCTGAACCTACAAAGCCTAATTCGATGGGTGAAGGTTATATAAATCACGGTCCAGGTAAACCCAATCTAATTTTTATTTGTTTTGGTGTTTGCCAATGTTATTGCTTATCAGGAAATAACAAAATTTCCATTTTTATTTTGTGGTAGTTTTGTATATTTCTTTGGAGAGATATGGTTGATGAATGGGAATGGTAAAGATGTATAAGGTTGAATTTTTCATCCACGGTAATAGTTTATTTTTTATGTCAGGTTACGGGTTTCTGTTGTATTATAGGTTATGTAAGAGATACCTTAAAATGGCTATAGTACTACAGTTTTGAAATATAATTGGACTATTTGACTATTTTTGTGTGTCAAATGAATATAAAACCAAAAAGGGTCTTAAACTTTTGAAGACAACAATAGCGAAAGAAGGATACACTGGTAAAGTACATCTCGATGTTCTTAATTAAAAACTTACTTATTTCCAATTTTCCATACTGTGTCGCTCATCATTATTATTGCGTGTCAAATGTATTCTTCGTAGTTAACTACTTTGTTTTTGTGGAGGTTGTAATTGGGATGTGTTGCTGCCTCAGAGCTTTAAGCTGAGAATGATAAGACCTATGATATGAATTTCAAAGAGGTTAGAAATTATCCCTCACGAGACTTCATGTCTTTATGAATTGATATAGCGGCATACGCATCATTCATTTGATGTATGGCGATAAGAAAAGCGGAAAACTTCAGAGAAGTTAAACTTTTGAGGAGTTTTCGCTTAATAGAAGCCAAATAGTTGATTTTGAAAAATTAAATAAAAATTTGATCCAAATTAAGGTGCTAAAATGATTGTTACTATCAGTCTTATGCAATAAAAAAGCCAACTAGCAATTATTCTGGCTAACCCAAAACGAGTTTTTGATGTGGGAATTCTAATGCATGTTTTTCTTTTGTTTCATCTTTGATGATGGTGGTGCACTGAGAGTGTTAGGGTCGGATTTTCTTGATTCCATTTCATGTGTGGACACCAGCACACCATATTGCGGGTTTCTGATATTGGGATTCTGTCCATCATCTGTAGTTTAGTGAATTTCTTTTTATTCTATCTGAAACTGTAGTTTGCTGGTACGGCAACTCACTTACTGCAGAGCGTGGATCAGGGACTTGATATGTTGCATGTTTATTTATAAGTGGTGACAAATATCTTAAATGACAACTTGAAGTTTTTTGTGCTCCGTCCGCTTATGTTTATGAATCGGGGATTCTAGTAAATTCTCTCCATGTTATCCCTTTATAGTTTATGCTTATGAATCATTGGGGATTTAAGTGTTATTAAATGGAATAGCACATCAAGGGAACACCTTTAAAATTATATATTTATTTGCTGTCTTAGCTCAAATGGAAGATCACATGGTGCTCGACCATGTAGTTGTGGGTTCGACTCCCACAGATGGCATCGTTATTTAAGTAAGCTGAAACCTTACATATTTTCGATGCCGGTATTAGTTGTTCTTACTGCAATATGTCGTGTCCCAAAGAATGATTTGTCAGGATATACGATCTCATATTTTTTAGTTTTTGTTTTGTGTTCTGTTAGCTTATTATAGGGTAGTGTAAAAAACTGATATTCTTGGTTTGATGAGTTTTTTGTTGGTCTGCATTCAACAACCGATTGCTTAGGATAATGGGTCGACTAAAGTTGGTGCATATTATTTCAGTGACTGTAAATGTACGTTTCAGGTCTTTAAGTTGTGTTAAATCATTTTGGTTGCTGCTCTGTATTGGTAGTTTAGGTTAGTCTCAAGACTCTCAAATAACATCACGATTTATGTTTACCACTGCAAAAAAAGTTATATAGTAGAGCTAAAGAAAAACTTTAGCAATTGTGAGAATACACAAAAGATATTCACGGGCACAAGGTGTTTGTGGTGATAACTAATCTCAAAAGAAGATATATCAAAAATAACCTAAAGTCCGTGACAACCAAATTGAGTCCGTGCAACGCACGAGCGCACATCTAGTGATAAGTTTGGTTCCGCTGTGGTTTTTGAAAAAGTAGTTTTTCTGTTGCGCTGAGCTTAGAAACAGTAAAATTTTGTTTGATGAGTTATCGCACGGGAGCGTTGCTACGATAGCTTAAGTCAAGGATGGAGGAAAAAGTGTTGGGTAAATATCTTCGTTACCGATTCTCCAATAATACAACTCGTGTATTATCCACCGATCCGTTACAACTCTTTGTAACACGGTTTTCACTCATGTATTACATCTCGTAATACCAACAACAAAACAAGAAAAGAATGATAGAAAAGAGATGATCAATCATAAAACTTAAACGGACTTACTTGGGTGTATTGAGGCGAGTAATCTCTTTGCTTAAGACATTTGATGCCCTGTATATAATGCTGTTACAGATTTAGCGGCACATGTCTCCAACATTCAACAATACCTCGATGTTTTTCGCAGCACTTCGATAACACCGAACAACGAACGCGAAAGGATGTAGCACAAACTCTTCTTTAATTCTTGAAGACACATGCAAACTCTTAAATTTCTAGTACTAGTTTTATGACTCTAAAAGCATACTTGCAATGGAGAATGAGTGGGGTTTATATAGGCTAGAGGTGACTCTTGGAGAAGTCCTTTCATGAAGAGTCACAACCCTTAATGGAGAGTCACATCCCTTGGGATAAGACACTAATGTTGAAAAGACTTAAGTGAGTTGACACACCTATTCATATTTCTATTCAAAAATTCCAACAAAAAGAAAAACACATTATGATGTTTGGGTATATGGAGATGAAAACCAAGTTACCATCCAAGTCAAAGTTTCCGTCAAGTTTTTAAATATATCCGGGAAATGCTCGTTCTTGCCTCATTTCTCCTTCTTCTTCAAACAACCAAATCCCTAAGTGCAAGTGTTCCAGATTCGTGAGATTTGTTGGACTTTGTCTACTGCAAACAAATTTCCAAACCTGTATTCAAAAATCAAAAGAAAAATCAAGTAGGCTTATCTGTTAGAGATAGATTGGTATCAAAAGTCTTCACTTAGATTGAAGCAATTTTTAGGTTGTAAAGGACACCAGCTAAGGGAATCAATTGTGTAGAGCCTTGCGAGGTTGAAGAGACGTAAGGAGCACGACTACAAATGAATTGCTTTGAGGGTTAATTTGGTCTCAACTTTATTCCAATTTGAAGTCTGATAGTAGGCTAGTGTTTGTAGCGGCTTAATATAGTTTGGTATACAAAGATGGACGAGGTCCCGAGGCTTTTCTGCAGGAGCAGTTTTCCTCATTGACAAAATTTCTGGTGTCTTGTGTTTTTTCTTTTGCGCACTATATTGTTTTATCTTTATAATAGGAATAACACAAGTAGTACTTAATCAATCTAGATAGTTTAAGTCCTTAATAATTGTGATCAATAACGAGACTTGTTCTTGTTGAATTCGTATCTTGAAAGATAGATTAAAAGTTTCATACTTGTCGGAATTCGGGTCCTCTTGATTTGGATACGACTAGATTGATCTTAGATATTGATTTATGAGATCGTCCAAGAACTCCTCTACACAATCAGGTTTACGGATTTTTAGTTTAACTTATATTTACTTAAATGACAAATTGTAATATTTATATGATTACACATCAGAGGTGGGAAGCCTAGCCACAAGCTGGGCGCCAACACCTTTTTGAATAACAATTCCAATTCTATGAAAAAGAGCACCACCTATCTTATAATTTGCATCGTGATTCATAAGGCAGTTTCTTAATCTATTCAAAAAGGCAATAGTGTCTTCCCCCAATTCACCTAAAGTTGAGAAAGCGAGTACCCCAAATCCATAGCCATGAGCAGTGCACATATCAAGGTATTTGTTTCGTTTACGAGTGATTGCCATGGAGATTGCATGTCCAGGAGTAAAGTTGCGTGTGCTAGCACTTGTAAATGGAGAGACGCCTGTAACATCGTAACATACATCTTTTTCCATACTCCCAATTTAACTTATTAGTTATGAAAGAAATAATAAAAATACTCTATACACATATTATTCAAGGACCTTTGCTTAGATCTACTTGAAATTGTATTGGGTTTTGTCCATATAGGTTTCCAAACGAAAATTTTGGTGGTGTACTTCGTATCCTCTACTTTTAGTTTTCATATGCCAGTGATCCATGGGAGAAGTAAAGATATAATCATTGAGTTGAAAAATGATGAAGAGAGTTGGACTTCTGATTTAGATGTTACTAAAGAAATGCTTGTTTCTCACGTTCAGTCTATTTTTCTATAGATGATTCAGTGTAACTATTTTAGTTTTCAGAATGACACGATTCTTAGCAGGAACCAAGGGAATTCTCTATCTAAAGTCCCCTCAGCTGTTGAGATTCTAAATTTACAATAAGATGGTTTCTTTACGTGTTCCTGATCCCGATGGGTACCCGACTTTGTTCTAAAAAAAGTATTATTATTGGTAATGAGGTGATAGCTCTTATCCAAGATAATTTCATATACCGAAGTCTTTTCGTAGGTTTGAACCATTTTTATATTGCTTTACTTTATAGTTCCTTAAGTAAAGAATCTGGAAAGGTGATGCGCGTCGTAAGTGCCAAAAATTTGTAATCACCAGACCCTCAACCAATATTGTCCCCACTTAACCACCGTGGTTATCCGGCAGTGTGAGGTTTTCAATGGGTATATCTACGGTTATCCTGCAACAACTTCCCAGGAGGTCACCCTCCCTGGATTGCTCCCGCCAAAACATGCTTAACTGAAGATACAGTTATCCAGCAACAACTTCCCAGGAGGTCACCCATCCCGGGATTGCTCCCGCCCGAACACGCTTAACTGAAGAGTTTTCTGCCAACTCTGGAATCAATTGTGTTGAAATGGTATCGATGTTAGGAAAGGACAAAACATTACTTATATTCCAATTGGTAAACCCTACCTGCCGAATCTGGGTAGGACAATACCAACACCTTTGTTAGAGCACTGCTCGGTCGAACTCGTAAGCGTTGCTATCTCAAGCTTGTTTGTCAAGTTTAGTTGATCAAAATTATATACTTGATTTCTAGTCTACTTATAGTTATGTCTCGGATTAGGATAGAATGTGTAGTTAAGCTTTAAATTTCACGACATTCACAAATTGAAAAAGAAGATCTACTGAGGAGCTTGGAGGAACTTCATCAACAAAAGGTATGTGGAGACTAAACCTTATCTATCACTCAGAAGTCTATTTTATTTTATCTTCTAATGAGACTAAGTCGTATAGCTATATAGACTTTTATATTATACATATTTGATATTTAAAGATGAGTTTATATCTCGAAATATGTGTTGGAAGCTTTTTGTTTTAAGTATGTTCATCATATTCTTGATGAGTTTAGTTGGAGACAATTTATTTGTTGGAAACTAAATATTAAGTCAAAAGATGACATGTGAAAATTACCTTGAACATCTTACATGATTTGTGTGAGACAATCATTTGATGTTAACTTGGGAAGTTACATATTGATCATTAGATCCTTGAAAATTACTTGAAGCTAATGGTATGTGTGAGATTACCATTGTCGTCTTTTAAGGATGTTTCAATGATTTAAATGATAGTTTAGAACAATTACCCATGTCTGGATGCAACACGGTATGCATACCTAGCATGTGAACTGTTTTGTAATGATCCAGGTCCGAGAACCTTGTTTCCGTACCTAGTATTTGAATGGTTTTTAGCTGAGAAGTTCCAAGAACCATGTTTGCATAAGCGTTGCTCGGTACCTTGTTTGCGTAATCACTACTCGATCGAACTCGCAAGCATTATTATCTCAAGTTTGTTTGTCAAGTTTAGTTGTCAAAACTATAAGTCTTGATTTCTAGTCTACTTATAGCTATGTCTAGGATTAGGATAGAATGTGTAGTTGAGCTTCAGACTTTATGGTGTTCATCGATTGAAGACGAATAACTACTAAGGGGATCTTGTGGAACTTCATCAACAAAAGGTATGTGCATACTTGAACTCATCTATCACTCGGAAGTTTATTCTATCCTATCACCTATTGAGACAAAGTCGTATAGCTATATAGACTAAATATGTGTTGAGCTAAGTTTAACTCATTTATATCTTTCTCAAAATACGTGTTGGAAAGCGTTTTTCTTTAACAACGTTCATCATTATTCTTGACGAAATTCAAAAGATGATCATGTGAAAATCACCTGGTAATATCTTACATGATTTGCATGAGACAGTCATTTGATGTAGAATCAAAATGTTTCGTATTGATCATTCGATCACTTGAAAATTGCTTATAAGCTAATAGTTTTTATGAGACAACTATTGTCGTCTTCTAAGAATATTTCAATGATTGAAATGGGAGTTAAGATATAAAACCCATATCCGGATACATCACAGTTTGTGTATTAAGTGTGCGAACTGTTTTGTTGGAATTCAGGGCCGGAAGTTAAGTTTGCATACCTGTTCACAAACTTATTCAATTGTTAAGTCATGGTACTTAAGTTTGCATACCTGTTGGCTAACTGATTTAACTGTTAAAGTCCGAGAACCAAGTTTGCGTAGCCGTTTGCAAACGGTTTCAACTGATTTCAGTCCGGAGCTAACGTTTGCGTTCCCATTTGTAAAATGTCGGCTTGTGAACAATGTCCGGAACTTAAGTTTGCATACCCTTTACAAACTTAAGTGGTTCAAGTTCTAAAATCGGTTAAGTGTGATTTCATACTCATGAACAAATACATTTATATATTAAGGAATGCAATTTTTACAAATCGTGGCTAAAATGTTCATGAACTGATTCTTTTGAATCGGTCCGATTTTGTTTCAATTGTGTCTTGTATACTTCTATGAGAATATAAATAATTGAACAACTCTATGAGTAACACACCTAGATTCATTTGATTATCAATTGATCTAAAAGTGTTAAGATGAACCTGGTTAATACAAAAGTGTTCATATGGCTAACTTCGGTTAACTATTATTGAGACAACTCAATATACATGTTTAGGCATGGTTACCTATATCTAAATGGAGGTATATTTCATTTGTGTGTAACAAGCTAAGACCATCTAATGATGGAAATATATTAGCTTGAATCTTGAATCAAGTTTCATCTAACAGTGAATATAGATTTATTTGTCCCAAAGTTATCAAACCCTTATTTGAAGACTATATAAGGGAGAACTCTAGCAACTGGGAAACCTAATCCCCACACCTCCTGTGTGATACTAGTTGCGACTAGAGTCGATTCTCCTTTAACCTGTTTTTTTTTTTAAAACCATTATAGGTTAACGACTTAAAGACTTTATTGGGATTCTGAAGCCAAACCCAACTATTTTCTCTGTGGTTGTGTGTTCTGATCTTACTTGTTCTATCGTATTGAGTACTATCTTCTCTAATATTTGCTCGAGATTTATCTCCGATAGGTAAGATATAAAAAGTAATCAAAAAGCTCTTCGTCTCATTCTTTGTGATTCCACAATAACTTGTTCTACTACCATATAGTTAAGTTATTATGAGGTGATTGATATTTCTAGGCTGTTCTTTGGGAATATAATACCAAATTATCAATTGGTTCTTGTTCACCTTGATTTATCAAAAGACGGAACAAACTTCGTAGGTATTTCTGTGGGAGACAGATTTACCTATCAAAATAAAATTTTTTGTGTGAGACGGATTTGTTTATCAAGTCTTCGACTTTGGGTCATAGCAACTCTTAGTTGTGGGATGGGAATCAAGTGCGTAGAGTCCTGCTGGGATTCATAGGAGTAAGGAACGTGAATGTACCTTAATCAGCGTGAGATTGGTTAGGGCTCAACTACATTCTAGTCCGAAGTTAACTTATAGTAGGCTAGAGTATGTAGCGGCTTAATACAGTGTGGTGTTCAAATCTGGACTAGGTCCCGGGGTTTTTCTGCATTCGCGGTTTCCTCGTTAAAAAAACTTCTGGTGTCTGTGTTATTTCTTTTCCGCATTATATTTTCTATATAATTGAAATATCACAAGTTGTGCATATTTCAACCAATTGGTAAATCCAACCTTTGGTTGTTGATTGAAATTGATTGACACTTGAATATTGGTCTTTGGTATCGTTCAAGTTGTTTCTCATAATTAGGCTCGCGGATTTCTATCTGTTTGATTTGCTGATTATATTGAGAAACAAAGATATAACTCTTGGATATATTTTATTTGATTGAGTCTGGTTGTCTAGTTGATTATCTTGGAATTTGTTGATGGTGGATTTTCGACAAAGGATAAAATCGTAAAATCATGATATTGCATGATTCTGACTCGGCTTCAGGAATATATGTGAAAATTCATATTTTATGATCCGTGAACCATTTCACGAGATCTGACTGAGCGAACTTTCTCTCAGAGTTATGATGAATATGTTTCTCGAAAGGCCTCTCAGATGAGCTTTCGATGCTTCACGCATTTCATCATCACCTCTACATATAATCAAAATGATTGGGTGACTCCTAGACATATGGCATGCTAGTATAGAGCCTAATGCCTTCAGGACATCACGTTGCTCATTGTTCCCTGACTACGTAAAGAGACCGTGTATAGAATCTCTTAATGATTGGGCGGCTCCTAGACATGTTGCATGCTAGTATAAAGCCTAACGCCTTCAGGACGCCACGCTATTCGTTGTTCCCTAACTATACACCCCCTCAGAACGAATATGATGCTTCAATTATCTCATATCTCGATTTTAAAAATAGTTTAATTCTAGATTTTCATTCATCAATTGAATTCCAAGAAGATAATCTATTTATCTCATTACTCTGTTGCATGGCTGATCCTCAACTGGATTCCGTGGATTAGTAATAGATAACCATTTTATGTCATTATTTTGTTCCATGGATGATCCTCAGCTGGATCCCATGGATTAGTAATAGATAATCATTTTATTACTCAGTTTCGTGGCTGATTCTCAGCTGAATTCCATGAATTAGTAATAAATATCCACTGATCGGGCATCTGGACCGCCACCGAGTAAGCCCCGAGAAAATGATGCGAGTGTCCTTCCTTAGCAATATTTCACAGACGAGCACCCAAATGCACGAACGATCATTCAAAAATATGGACAGACGAGGAAACCTATGCAAAATAGGAGGAAAAATAATACTAATAAAATAATAAAAGAGGCGCCTAGGGGACCGGGACAACCGGTCGGCCGGTCATGCCGTTGTGGCCGGACCCACACCTCTCTTATTATTTTATTATTTTTCTTTATCTCATGAAAACTCCTTCATTCGAGCAAATTTCCTTGTTTGAGGAAAACTCTTAGTTTCTCCATATTTTCCTTCAATCGATGAAAAAATAATAAAAATAGGGAAAGGAGTCACTGGATCGGGCCACCTAGCCGGCCGGCCATGCCCTGGTGGTAGCCATTCCCACACCTTATTATCCCATGTTTTCTTCTTATTATTATTTCCTTCATCTCATGAAAGTCCTTCGTTTGAGCAAAAACCCTAGTTTTTCAATATTTTCTCAAATATTGCTCAAACCGTGAAAAAGCCAAAAAGTCAAATGGTCACATGACCGACTAGACTTCTCACATCAAAAATTAAAATATTATTATTTTAATATTCTCAAAATATTGGTCTCACGAGCAAAGTTCTACTTGCTCATTCGAGCAAAATTGAGAGTTTCAGTCAAGATCAAACTCTTCTAAAAGTCCAAAATATTGCTCAAACGTGCACCAGAAAATACCAAAACTCTCAGGACTGAGACACGGACACTATGGTGACATGGGCATTCCAACTTGACCTACCAAGGTCGGCCCTTAGGCTTGCAAGGATCCGGTCCCACACTCTTTCATAATTTTGACTTAATAAGCTCTCAATAGTTCATATTGGGTCCAAACTCTTTCCAACCAACTTGGAATTTGCTCAATCGACCACCATTTGGTCCCACGACCACCAAGGGAAGGTCCCATGACCCCTTGTCTGGTCCTCATCTCTCCATTAGGTTTTATCACGTATCGCTCAGACGAGCACTATTTTAATAAATGATTAAACCATCATTTAATCATCCTTTCACCAACTGGTCAACAAAGGACTTTGGTGCGTGCTCACTCGAGCCCATGGGCGCTACCACCATCCCGTGTATCTAGTCCTTCCTTCACTCAGTGACTTATTTTCAGTAAATCATCAGTTGATCAGCAATTAAAAATTAGGGTTTCGAACTAAATACTCTGAAATCATAGTTCTGAGCAAGTTTAAACACTAATATTTTTATGTTGATCCAGCAATCAACATCTTAAATTAATTATATAATATTTGGTCCAACTACCAATATTTTAATTAATATTTTATTTGGTCATGTTATCAATATATCATCAGACGATCAATATTTGCTCAGACGAGGATGTTAGAGCACTGCTCGGTCGAACTCGCAAGCGTTGTTATCTCAAGCTTGTTTGTCAAGTTTAGTTGCCAAAACTATAAGT
Organism: Papaver bracteatum; assembly: GCA_023529315.1. Taxonomy (NCBI): domain Eukaryota; kingdom Viridiplantae; phylum Streptophyta; class Magnoliopsida; order Ranunculales; family Papaveraceae; genus Papaver; species Papaver bracteatum. The sequence continues at coordinate 2,347,229 of JAJJWX010000210.1, forward strand.
CTTGATTTCTAGTATACTTATAGCTAAGTCTTGAACTAGGATAATAAGTGTAGTTAAGCTATAGACTCCACGACGTTCATCATGCAAAGACGAAGAACTACTCAAGGAACTTGTGGAACTTCATCGACAAAAAAAAGGGTATGTGGAGACTTGAACTTATTGTTGATGGTGGATTTTAGTTCAGGGGCTAAAGTTGTAAAACCAATTTTGTGCCGACATCCTGCAAAGGGAAAGGCCATTTGACAAACGATGAGCAAAGAAATCCTCTCGTTTTATTTATTTGAAGCAATTCGATAAATATACAAAATTCACCCAGAACGGAGTATGTAGCAACAATCCCGATATTCTATGGATTTATAGCATTATTAATTAATGCATGAGTATCCTTGTATTTCCTGTGATGTTCTCAGCAGGACCCACATTATTGGTGCGGCATGATGACTGATTGTTGCTCTCAGCGGAGTAACATGAATATCCAAGTATCAATAACGAGGCATGTACAAAATACCCGTACATGCTATATCTCTCGGTGTGTCATACTAGCCCAATTGAGCATACATCTCTCTGTGTTTTATACTAGCCCGATTGAGCGTACATCTCTCGGTGTGTTATACTAGCCCGGTTGAGCGTACATCTCTCGGTGTGTTATACTAGCCCGATTGAGCATACATAATTCCTAAGGGAAATCTAGACTGTCCATATCAGTCTCAGAAACAATCACGGCCACGCAAGTTGGCCGCATGATTTAACCATCCTAGACGATCCTCAGCAGGAGCAGGCTATCACCGCAATGACCACCAGCGGGCCCGTTTATTCCCTGGCTGGTCGAACATGTGATATGCCCTCACACAACCACCAAACGCCAGCCTTGAAGAAGGATGGTCAAGATGGTATGGAGTGGCTCGTATGCGCAATGCTGTCAAAAATAGTCTCAAAGAAGTCGCAACCATCCAACTTCGCAAGCAAAGTTGGACGGCTTGGATCATATCACGATCGATCGGTGTAGTGTTGGCATGCACATTAATGGACCCACTTTCCACCTACCTGATCGGTTATCTCACGACTAAGCCATGGAGCAGTGAACGATTGCTCGAAACATGGATGGCGTGATGCTTTAAAAACCACGGAGTTACATTAGTGTCTTAAAATTGATCACAACCATCCAACTTCGCAAGCATGGTTGGATGAATTAGATCACACCTAAGACCGTGGAACAAGTACACACACATGCTCACCGCCGGCCCAATGTGGGCCCCATATGATCGGCCTCTCCAAGGGAGGAGCATAACATACAAAACCGTTCGGCTGAAGTTGCATGGGCGTGAACCATACAAAACCCTTGTGTCTCTAATCGATCACGATCGTCCATCTTTGCAAGCTTGGATGGAGGGAGTAAATGTAGACTTAAAAGGTCCCGAGCATGTCAAAATGATCACCGTGGGCCCATCTACACACATGACCGATCGACCAAGGCCAACCCCGGACGGGAGTCTAAAAACGCGCGCTCGAAGTAGGCGTGTCGCGCAGTTTTCAACTCCTTTGCGGCATGGAATTTCTGTTGCAAATCGATCTCAACCGCTCCTCTTTTCCGGTCAAATTGTATGGCCTAGATCACACCTTCACGGGACAGTGAGGTACGAACATGTACATCTACAAGATGTATAACCACATGCCTGGTCGGTCCTGCTTAAAACACCTCCTATGCTTGGTTTCGACCAAGCTGAAGAGTAATGCTTGCGTACCTCTTCAAAACCCTAAACTCTATCAACGGTCGCAGACGAGCGTCACAAGATCATCTCGTCCGTCCAACTCTGCCAGCTTGGTTGGTCAGCCTTGGATAGGAGTTAAGCGACGAATGAAGCATCCCCATGATCACCGTCCGCTACTCTTCCACATAGAGTGATCGGCCAAAGCATGGCTCAACCATGCAGTCTCCAAACGATCACTCGAAGATAGTTGGACGTGATGCTACTTTAAGACGCTTATCCGTGACTTACTCCGTTAAGCCTTCAAACAACGATGCTTCATACATGCTGAATATATTCGATGCATTACATGCATAGAATACAACCAATATTTCATGAATATCTATTTCCAAAATAACTTAGTTATTTAACCTAGCACCGTATGCTACCTTCTGTGGGTCCCATGATCCACACAATCGAGACATCAAGCATGTCACAAACTGGGGTATTGGTCTGGCGGTTTACAACGTTCAGCGTGCAACGTGCCATCACAAGAACGTGTCAGGAAGGCATGGACGGTTAGTGATGATGGGAGAAGTGGACAAAGACTGATAGTGACACACTAACACGACTCCACTACTCCATCACTCCACTTCCCACGAGAGACGAGGGTTAGGCTCAATGACTTGTATAAATAGGTTCTCCTCCCATTTCCAACAGGACAAGCACAGAAAACCAAGTGTTGTCATTAGTATCCAGAAAACACCAGAGCTGATTGCTTATATTATTACAACCCAGTTCGATATTATGATACAAGTCATAAACAACCAACACCTTCACAATCTCAACATCTTCTTCGCCTCCCTCCCTAAGATCAAACCCATCTCCTTCAATTTGTGACCAAAGCAAGTCTGGAACGGCAATGTCTTGGTTTAGGCCAGAATTATACAGATTGATCTCTCGAATCAAAAGAACTCATATGCAATGAATTTGTTTAGGGTTTAGATTCATTTCTCATCCACACACCCAAAATTACCAAAACCATCAGAAATAGTTTTTACCCATAAACAATTGGCGACCACGGTGGGAGCTTAATCTCTCGGTTGCAATATCACTTTCCAAATTCCCAATTCCATTTCTTGATTCAATTTCTCAATTTTAGACAGGTAGAGCTTAGATCCATTTCAATCATTATCCCATTCATTTCTTTCAATCACAAAGTCCAGCTTTCGTCTTATGACGTATCCTCACCAGCCGAATTATCCGGAAGCCATGAATAATTCAAACCTCATGGAAAGTATGGCCAGAATGCTAGAAGATGTCATAGCAAACCAAGCTAGAATCGCTAGAAGACAGAGTGAGACATTATATATTTTAAATGATATAGTAACTCAATTTCAAGAAGGCTCGGCAGGCGCTTACCCAGGGAGTACCGCGAATGACGATGGAATTGAATCTTTATCTAGAAATCGTGTTTCTACCAACGAAGACGCAGAGAGAACACGCGGCCACACCAAGGGACCATGGAGAGACAAGAAGCATGATCCGGCTGTTAGAGCATTGCTCGGTCAAACTCGCATGCGTTGCTATCTCAAGCATGTTTGTCAATCTTAGTGATCGAAACTATATAGTCTTGATTTCTAGTCTACTATAGCTAAGGTCTAGGACTAGGATAGAAAGTGTAGTTGAGCTCAAGAACTCCATGGAGATCATCATACAAGACGAAAGACTACTCAAGGAACTAGTGGATCTTCATCGACTAAAAGGTATGTGGAGACTTGAACTTATCTATCACTCAAAAGTCTATCTACTCTATCTCATATCTTGAGACAAAAGTCGTTTTACTATATAGACTAAATATATGCACATGTGACATTTCGAGCTGAGTATATCTCGCTTATCTATTTCTCAAAATGTGTGTTGGTAAAGCTTTCGCTTTAGCCAAGTTCATCTTTGCCTAGTGACGAAAGTAATGTTATCTTTCAATCACTTTGGAAATCGCTCTGACGAAAACTAGTTCGTGAAAACGAATATATGACGTCCTATGAGAATGTTTCAATGATTGAAATGAGAGTTTAGACTATATAACCATTGGGGGATATAAACATTGTTGTGGCAACACATATATGTATAAGTCCTTAACACTTGAACCGAAGTTTGCGAACTTTGTTGATCAAGTGGAACCGGAACGTGAGCAGCAACTCAGTCCGCGAACTGGCGTAAGTTCTCGAACCCGAGAATATCTACTGAAGTTGAAGCTCAGGTGCAGTCCGCGAACTGACAGAAGTTCTCATCTCGAGAAATTCTGCTGGAGTTTATTAAATTCAACCGGTTAGCTTGAGTCTGCGAACTCAAGAGGTTATGTATGAAAACGTTGTTCATGAACTTATTCTTAAATTACCAAGGGATGTTTTTGCAAACCGTGGCTCTATAGTTCATGATTAATGATTAGAGTGAATCACATCGTTTTTGATTCAATTGTGTCTCTTGTAGTACTTGAGATCTCATAGCAATTGAACAACTCTCTAACTAGTTCATTTGAGTCATTTGGACTAGTTATGGTGAAGAAGAATATGGTTGATATGAAAGTTATCATTTGGCTAACCATTTGGTTGACTAATATTGAACCAACCATTGTACACGTTTGGGTATGGTTACACAAACCCAAAAATGTCAAGTACATGTGTGTATGGCAAGCTAAGTTTTCGATTTAACGGTTGAGAGATATTAGGTTGTATCTAATCAGGTTTTCATATAACGGTGAATATTGAATGCTTTGTTAGCAAGCTAACATTGATTGCAAACCCTAATTTGAAAGACTATATAAGGGGAACTCTAGCTATTGGAAAAACTAATCCCCACACACCTTTCTTGTGTGATACTAGTTTTCTCTAAGATATAGTCAATCTCCATTAACCCTTGAGTTTTCTCTCTAAATTCGGATTAACGACTTAAAGACTTTATTGGGATTGTGAAGCCAGACCGTTACTACTTATCTTGTAGTTTTGTGATCTGATCTTGCTCTTTCTATCGTATGAGTACAATTGTAATAATTTTCTTGAGATTTCTATCTCCGATAGGCAAGATAAAAGTAGTCACAAATATCTTCATCTTATTGTTTGTGATTCCTCAATAATATTCTTCGCTGCGTCGATTAAGTTTATTACGAGGTGATTGATGAAACTGAGCTGTTTTTCGGGAATATAAGTCTGGTTTTATCGATTGGTTCCTGTTCACCTTGATTTATCAAAAGACGGAACAAAACTCATAGGTTTATTCATGGGAGACGAATTTATCCATTACATGTAGACTTTTCTGTGTGAGACAGATTTGTTTGCTAAAGTCTTCGACTTTGGGCCGTAGCAACTCTTGGTTGTGGGTAAGATCATCTAAGGGAATCAAGTGCGCAGTATCCTGCTGGGATCAGAGGCGTTGGAGCATAATTGTACCTTGGATCAGTGTGAGATTGGTTAGGGTTCAACTACAGTCCAGACCGAAGTTAATTTGGAGTAGGCTAGTGTCTGTAGCGGCTTAATACATTGTATGTTTAATCTGGACTAGGTCCCGGGGGTTTTCTGCATTTGTGGTTTCCTCGTTAACAAAATTTTGGTGTCTTTGTTATTTCTATTCTGCATTATATTTTGTTATATAATTGAAATAATACAAGTTGTGCGTTGTTCAATTGATTAAAATATCCGACCTTATTGGTTGTTTATTTAAATTAATTGACACTTGGATATTGGTCTTTGGTACCATCCAAGTTATCTCTCTTTGATTAGACTCGCGAATCTTATTTGCTTGAGTAAATCAAATCGAGAGATTGACATTAATAACTCCTTGAGATATTTTATATTGTTTGAGTCTTGTTGATTCTCTAGAAAACAACTCGGAGTTGTCCATACAGATTGCTAATCGAAATATTGGGTGAGGTTGTTAGACCCCCGCATTTTCACCGGCTAACGAAGAAGGCTCAAAGAAGTTCCACGGAGGAAAGAATTTGTCAGGAATGACGCATCCTTTATCGGATAAAGGAAAGGAACCAGCCTATGAAACCTTGTTGGAAGATTTGTATCTCAAAACCCTTGCTGAAGTACAGAAGTAAGTTCAATCTGCAACGAATTTTCAGCCAAATGAAGAATTGTCTAAAGAAGGAAAAATCAGCCAAGAGTCGCATGAATACAGAAGCTGGGAATACTCGACTCAGCCACCTAACAGTGATACTCACGTCGATACGAGGCCCTCGAGAGCAGCTGCGTCCCAGCAAAAATGACCAGCCAAGCGAGCCGCATATATGTTGACACACGCTCGCTCTCCAACTCTGAAATGTTCTTCATATCAAGGTCAACAAGAGATATCACAACATCATCCGTCAAAACAAAAAAGCCTGGAACAAGATACCTACATTTCCCGTTTTCGGTGAAAAAAGTCTTAGAATTATTGGAGGTATGGGTACGAGATGGAGAAATCCAACTGCCTCCTGTGTGGTGACAACGGACTGATCAGGAGATGATAGATCCGAGGTATTATCACTATCACCATTTTCTTCACCACCCTACTAGTGAATGCAACGCCCTGAAGCGTATTTTCCAAAGGAAGCTTAGTTCAGAATATTTGCCTCCTGTCTCCGAAGATTAACACGTGCAGTTTCTTGAAGTAAGCGCTAAGGAAGGTCCAATTTCACGCAGATAGAATTTCGAAGAACAAGTAAGTTCTATTAAACAATTTATGGAGAGATAGTTTTAGAACCTATTAGGGACTTTACACCCCATTAAGAAAGAGATACAATGATGCAAACTACAGTAAACATCATGTTTTGTTTTCCCCTCAGACGTGTTCCTTTTCACACGATATTTGCAACTTTACGTGCCATGAATGATATCGTTAGAATAGTCACGTTATTTATGATCAGAATGCAAATTCATTCTAAAAAACAAATCTCTTTCAGAAAAACCATTCACAAAACTATCTCAAAACAAACCAATTCAAAATTCAATTACCTATTAGTTTAATACCTAAAATCAAGTTGTGAAAGGAAACCCTCACATCACTCAAAAACTCCTAAAAGGAAAAGCATAAGTAGACGGCATAAACCATTCAAGGAAAGTCCTTCAGCAACAACTTTTCCTTTTGTGAAAGAGCGGCTTTCATTCTCTGGAGAACGGTATATTCCAGCTTCAACTCATTAGACAACCTTTCGATCTCCTCTTCCTGGCGAGCGATGCAGTCTGCGGAAGGAACTTCACGTATTTCGCCTTGTAGCTTCTGGATTTCAGCGAATCCTTCAAAGAACCAGAAAGCATTAAACTCATACTTCACGAACACATCCCGGTGGAACTCCCAGTAGATTACCTCTTCAGAAACAGTACGCCCAGTCACGATACTCATGACATAGATGGAATATAAAGCTTCTTCGACACGTTTGACTAATGCGAAACGACTTTTGAGCTTATTGGAGGTGGTGATGTGACCATGCTTCTTCCATATTTTAGTATATAACTCCTCGAACTTAGCCGACACACAGAATACCCTAACCATCACATGACATGTATAAGGAGCATCGAAAGGAGGCTCGAAGATAGCTTCAGGAACAATGGGTTACATCACCAACAGTTCGTCATAAGCCTTCTGAGTTGCATAAGATCCTATGATTGCTTTATCGGTTGACGGAGCTTGTTCAGGAGATTTTTTGGAGGGAGTTACCTCAACCATCATGGATGTTGCCTCTCCTGCACTCCTCATGATGTTTGTTTCACTCTGAAGACTGATTTATACCACGGCCACATCTACAAGCTCATTGAGGTTACCGCTCAGGGAGTCATTTCTTTCAGTCGAGCTCGTACCATCTTTGTCATCATCTTGAAGAGGGTCAGTATCGCCATACTTCTCATCGTGAATATCAGTACCGCCAGACTCGGTATCTCCATACTTATCATTATGATCACATGCCAGTCTTGCAAAAGCATTTTCTTTTGGAATTCCCTGATCACAAACAAGAATTGCCTTTAGTGGAGGTTACTCAAGAAGAACGAATTAAATGATCGAAGAGATTTAATACCTGCATATTAGAAGAATTGAAGACCACGGGACCGCATGCTTGCTTCTTTGCCTGGGGACTGCAACCAGTAACATCAGCCCTGGTTCGTTTACCTGGAAGTGGCTTCAATCGTTTGAATTGCTTCAAGGTGTCGACAGATGGCTCGCCACGAAGAATTGTTGCAACTTCTTCAGAAAATGTTTGGAAGGCTAACAACTGACCTATCCAAAAGTCCTTATACTTGGAAGTTATTACCGGTCTTATTTCGATAGACAGAAAAGGAAAACTCTGCTCTGATGTAAAGATGTCAGCATCAACAATAGATGGAACAAGATCCTTTGAAGGCGCTGGTGGATGACGGATCGGAACACCCTGGTTAAATCCCATTTGGCATGCAATCCTATGAATATTATAGGGAACCACCATAAGGACTCCATCAAAGAGAGAGGGGATGTATCCTGACATACAGCTTCGCAGAAAGATGGCTTCTCCAGGACTCATGGATTTCCCTCCAGATAACACAATGCCACAAGCGGTAGTAGAAGTTTATGGCTGAACCACAGAAGGATGGACTGGTCCCCACGAGCGAAAATCTATGGCGTGCATATTATCGAGAAAGTCAACAAGTCTCGACCCGAGTTTTGGACGTCTATTATGCCAACGGAGTATTCTCGGACCACCATACAAACTGGGAAGTGAAATTGCAGGGGCACGAGCGTAACCCTTGAAGTGTTCCGATAGATATGCATGAAGAAAAGCGACGTGGATATATGACTCCACCTTCTTGTACCCGTTGGAAGTGTACATTTCTATCGCTAAAGCATCCGGATGACAACACAATGATCCAAGGAATAAAGAACCTAAGGAAAGGACCACCCCTTTTGCCAGCTTTATGGAAAATATGACGAGATCGCTTCTTATAGTCTTCTTTCCAGAACCATCATCGAAGATGTCCCTAGACAGCCATCAAGACAGGAATATAACTACACCTAGATCGTTATTCGAAGATTGACACGGCCTTGGTGTTTTGGGGGACCATTCAGATATCCACCAAGTGTAAAAACACTTCGCGTCCTTTTTTCGTTTCTCGTACTCGGCCACCTTCTGAAGTATAGCATTATGGACAACATTTTATTCGATAGATAGCTCATAGTGAAGATTTCCAGCAATATGGAGGTTCATCAGCACAACAACGCTTTCCAAGGTGATAGTCATTTCTCCTCACATACATACAGCTGTGTGTGTAGAGGGACGCCATCTGGAAATGAAAGTGATCAAGCCTGGGGCATCTTTCTTAATGTGAAGATTTGTAGACACCATAACCGCATCAATTATTTGTGCCTTGGTTAAGTTATCTTTGATATTCTCATTACTCAACATGCATCTCATCCATCCTTCATAAGAGTTCAGCGGAGTTTGACAAACCTTAAAGTCAATATGAGAAGGCGGATACTCCTTCTTCTGAAGATAGAACCTCATCACATACGCTAGAGAATATGATGGAGCAGCCTCTTCATTTTACGAGCCTGTAAGCAAGATTATTCGGTGGCCAAGATATTTTCTAATATTTGGAACGGCACAGTGAATAGCTCATCATCTATATTTGGCATGTCTTTGGAGTTGTCAACACCTCCCGATTTCACTAGTATACATAGACCCTTTTGCCACGCCAAATTGGCATGTCCATAGGGGTTTTGTCACGCCACTTCAGTTTGGACTAGGCGTAACTTCTGCTTGCGTGGTTTTAGGTAACATGAAAGATGGAGTATATAGCGGCAATCCCGAATACCACAGTGAATTTTTAGCATTATTAATTAGTGCATGATTTGCCTTGTATTTCTGTGTTGTTCTCAACAGGAGCTCTCATTATTGGTGTGGCATGATGGTGGTTGTTACTCTCAAGTGAGAGCAACTTGAATATCAAGTGTCAATGGTAGAGGCATGCACGAAATACACCGTATAGGCTATATCTCTCGGTGTGTTACAATGCTTGCGAATTGAGCATTTTAATTCCCAAGGAAATCTAGGATGTTCGTGTCGAGTCTTAGAAATGATCCACGGCCACGCAAGTTGGCGCATGATTTAACCAGCCTGAGCATGAACCCCAACAAGAATGCAGAGCTATTACCATAATGACCACCGTGTAGACCGTTTTCCATGGCGGTCGAACATGGTGCCTCACTTGCCAGTGCCAAAATGCCAACCCTAAAGTAGGTGTCGGTGCAGTAGCTTTTGGAAGAAGATCGAATGTAAGCGCTGGCTTAGGCGAGTCTCAAAACGATCGTGGTATCCAACTTCACTCGGCACGAGTTGAATGGCTTAGATCGCACCATGAAATATGGAGGAGCGCGACATGCACATTTGCGGAGCCCACTCATCCATGCCCAGTCGGTTTTCTCACGAGCAAGCCATGGAGCAATACGCGGCTTTCTCAAAACACAGGCAGGTGATGCTTTAAAGTCAGCAGAATTACATTGAGTGTCTTAAAATTGATCACGCCTTCATCAACTTCAGCCAACATGTTTGGATGGCTTAAAGATCGAACTTAGGACCGTCGGGAAGGTGTACACATGTTCACCGCCGGTGACCATAAGTCCCCCACACGAGTCGGTCTCCTCAAAGGAGAGACGTACGACTTGCCGACTCGTTTGGCCCCAGCAGTTGCATCTACGTGAGCAGCGTTTCAAAACCCTAGTCAGGGTTTGCTGAGCATAGAATATGTGTGACCGGTTCGATCACGACCATCCATCTTCACGGCTTGGATGGAGGGTGTGAGATATAAACTAAAGAAGGTCCAGAGGTATCACGTGATCACGGTGGTCCACACGACATGTGTGACCAACGAGCCTATGTGGCAACCGCTTGCTCAGAGCGCCTCGAACGCACGCCTAAAGGAGGCATAGCGCATGACCTCTAAAACCTTTACGACAACTGATTTTGCTTCGCCAGCGATCCACGACCACATCCTGTTTGCAGGACAAATTGAGTGGCCTGAGATCGCTGCACCTTGTGAGACAGAGTGCAGTGCGATATGCACAGCGGTGATGCACTACTGCAGCATGCCCCGAGTCATCCCGCCAAGACGTCTCCCATGCTTGGTTTCGGTCAAAGTGCGAAAGAGTGACATCTCTTGGCACCTCCTCAAAACCATAAACCTCCGTCAGCGGTGGCAGAGATAAACATCGTCATAGATCATCTCCGTCCATCAACTCTACGACTTGGTTAGGAAGCCCGGTAGCTAGGAGTTAAATTGGCGATAAAGTGTCGTGGTGAATTTACCATTGAGTGACTTTACCACATGGAGTGTTCATGACCAGGAGGCTTGCTTGTGCAGCCATCCCAGCGATCATTCGAAGATGAGTCTGAACATGCATATGTTTTAAGACGCTTGATCCAAGTGACTTACTCCGTTAAGCTTTAAAGTACTTCGATGCTTTATAAACGTATTAAATATATTCGATGCATTACGTACACAGAATATACACTGATGTTTCTTGAATATCGGTTTCCTAAATAACTCGAGTTATTTAACCTGTGCACCTTATGCTACTTCGTGGGTCCCGCAGTCCACGGTTGAGACTATCAAACATGTCGCCAGCTGAGGATACTTCGTGGGTATTGGTACGGCGGCGGTTTACGAGCGTACGAGCGTCGACGCGCCATCACAAGAACGTGTCGGGGAAAGCATGGACTTTTGACGATGAGTGTGAGAAGTGGGCTGAGGCGTGATCGTGCGATCACCCACCCGGCCCCCACTACTCTATCACTCAACTTCCTCCACTTCCTACGAGATGAGGAGTTTACGGCTCTGTGGCTTGTATAAATAGGTCATTTTGCTATTTTCGAACACTGAGAGGCAGGACAAGCACGCGTAAAAAATCAAAGTGTTGTCATTCGTATCGAGAAAACACCGGAGGGTGATTGCTTACGTTGTTGCAAGCCGGTTCGATATTACGATACAAGTCATGGACAACCAGCTTTTTACCTTCTGATCTCGACACCTTCTGCACTTCTCTCTTGAGATCGACCCCGTATCCTTCACTTTATGACCGAAGAAAAGTGGGAGCAGCTTATTTCTTGGTTTAGGCGAGTATATAGATTGATCTCTCGAATCAAAAGCTTACTCCCGTGCGGTGCATTTGTTTAGGGTTTAGATTCATTTCTCATCCACACACCCAAAGTTCACCAAAACCGGCAGAAATAGTTT